>OZ038498.1:61577332-61629832 GCA_964036315.1 Acanthosepion esculentum | reverse complement strand
AGTTCTGAAGGCGGCCATTGAAGAGGACAGTAGTCTAACGTGTGGTCAACTTGCAAGACAGTTCAACGTTTCCGATGAAACAGTTAGACTTTACCTGCACCGCCTAGGTAAGACGTACAAACTGAGCAAGTGGGTTCCGCAAACTCTGTTGGAGGTCCACAAGGAACAACGAGTGGCAGCCTGCGTATCGCTGCTTTCTCGCCACCGTACCGCATCCTTATTCAATCGAGTGCTTACCAATGATGAAAAGTGGGTTCTGTACGAAACTCCAAAGCGTTCCAGACAATGGTTGTCTCCTCAGGATGCTGTCCCTCACACCGCAAGACCGCCTATGCACCCACGCAAGATTATGCTTTGTGTCTGGTGGATAGGTCGTCAAGTGGTTCATTATGAACTGCTACCAACGGGCCAAACGGCCACTGGAGACCTATTCTCGCAGCAATTGAAACGTGTGCAACAGGCATTGCCCCAGAAGGAGCCAGCACTGCTGAATCGCAAAGGTGTGCTTTTCCTCCATGACAACACCAGGCCGCATGTCGCGCGAGTGGTCAGGGATACCATACAGCAACTTGGGTGGGAGACTTTGTGCCATGCACCTTATTCACCTGACCTTGCGCCATCCGATTACCCCCTCTTCCACTCCCTGGATAATCATCTTCGTGGGAAATCCTTCACCAATGAAGCAGACTTGTGCAAAACCCTCCCGGACTTCTTTGTGTCAACCCCCCCCCCCGAGTTCTACCGCAAGGGCATTGAACAGCTGGAGACACGTTGTCAGAAGGTGCTGGATGCCGATGGCGATTACTTTGAAGACTAATTATAAGTTACACATACTGTGAAGCATTTTCTTTTTTTCCTTTAAAAACGGACAGAACTTTTTTGGTTACCTTGTATATATAGTAGTGCGGAATGTCAGCATCTTGATTATTTTATTATTTTCTCCTAGAAGATAGGAAGATTGTGTTGCTTCATTCTTCTTCTAGGTAGAGAGGGCCTGTCTGTTGTCTAGAAAACCAGCATTCTAAATTCTGTTTTGTTGTCCCGGTTTGAACGTCGACCGCTAGAGCCTGCGTGCAATATGCCACCATGTAGCAGGCCCAGTAGCTGAAAACCAATTTTTTCTAGATTTAAGTAGGAAACATATGACCCCCCCTCCCAAAATTGTTGCAGTCAGTCAAGCCGAATCCGCTATATCCATAAAGCATATAAAGATTAAAAGTGCATTCACACTGTTACAGGTACTTATTTATGTGTCAATCTCAGTGGTAGAGTATGGGACTGCTGGCTGTTAAATATGAGTTTTCATTGAATGTATCCAATCGATAATACCCAGATTTACAAAAAAGGAAGGAAAGAAACTTATTTCTTAACACGGCAAAGTGTTCACCTCTTTACAATCAGCCAAAAGCCTACAAATTCTGTAATAACCACGTGGCATAGATTCGAGCACACAGACAAACACGTGCGCTTATGTAATCAGTGATATACATAGTTGTGTCTACTTACTGATCTATCTATCTGTAAACCTTATCACTTTGTTTTTTGTCGTGATTACTGTACAGTAAATTTAATTAATTCACCAAGATTACGATCACGATCACGAATCCTGTAAACCATTAGGGTCGTTTGGACACCACATGTACTGTAGCCATAGAAGCAGATAGTGCTTCTAGAGCAAGATAGCCTGACAGAGCTTATCCTGGCTCAATTTTGTTTTTTAATTCAAACTTGTCTTCTTAGACTGGTTGCTTTATCAAGGCTAAGGAACCCAGTCTACCCTATCATTTACAAGGTTTTGAATTCAGAGTTTTTCTTCTCCAAGGCTGGTTGCTCTACAAAGGCTAAAGGGCCAAGTTTTCCCCGTCATTTACAAGGCTATTGAATTCTTAGTTTTTCTTCTCCTAGGTTGGTTGCCCTACAAAGGCTAAATATCATTTAATAGGTTTTGAATTCAGAGTTTTCCTTCTTGTAGACTGGCGGCCAACCAAGGCTAGAGAAATTTATGAAGTCTTTGTCTTCAAACAATTTTTCAGGAAAATGGGTTTTTCAAGTCCAGTAGCGTCCTGGGTAACACATTAAACTACATCTACGTCCTGGGTAAGACGATAAACTACGTCCAGCAGCAACCCCCCGGATCAGGAGGTTTTGAGGAGCGTGGAACTATCTCTTAATTGCTGGCATTCCGAGGTTCAACCTGACCCGGGGTGGTAGCACCTATTAGGGTCCCAGCTATGGACAAATAGTTAACTATTACCAGCAATACTTTTTTGAAAAAATTATTACCAGCAATACAATTTTGAAGGAAAAATATTACCAGACAGATTTTTGACAAAATTAAATATTACCAACAATAAAAAATTTTGTCGGCATGAAATAACCCATTGAGGTTGATATGCCGCAAGACAAAATAAACCAAACCAAACCAATCAAGTCCAGTAGCTGTTACCACTTTCTTCAGTATTGATAGGGGTTTCCGTTCCTAAACTTTTAATTTGAATTAGTGTGAAACGTTAATATCTTGATTATGTCATGATTTTCTCTTTTTTTCAATGTACTATCCATTTTAGTTGTTGCCGTTGTTGAAAGTCCTCAAGTGATGTAGTTCCTGTTATCTGGTACAGTTCTTTTGTGAATTTGTAGCGCTAGTTCACGAAGTTCAAAGAAGGATGGTCTTCGCCAAGGCATACAAGATCTTCGCACGGAGCCATTTTCAACCATTGATCTTAGAAAGCGGTTGTATACAGCTGACAGTTTTGATATTTCTGAACGAGTTTGGCGCCATGCATGACATCCACATGAAAGTTTCCATCTGACGAGGATATTTAAGAACATAATTGGGGTTTTCGATTTTGTAGTAACTTGCGGTGTTGGGCGAAACTACCTCTAGCGCAGTCGATTCTATATTCAATTTGCTTTTCTTCTGTACTAAATCTGCTATGCCTGATCTACATACCGAGATATTTGGAGTATTTAGTATTTACTAATACCACATCCTGAATTTTCATTATGGATTCAGGGTGTGTATTGTCATTGCTTTCATTATACAGTATAGAAAAATATTATCTAAATTTACAGAATTCTTTTTACCAGATTATAAAGTATTTTTTGCTAATATTATCTTATTAACCAGCATTTAAAATCCACAGTAGTGAAATTTAAAACTACTGGTTTGTGTTCGATTTTAAGGAAAAGTCAAGATTTCGAACACTGTTTTTCTAGGCTTCCTTGTTTACAAGATATAAGTAACACATTTTCTATTTACCCCCATTTTGCCTTATACTATACTAAAATAAAATTAATAAATACTGTTATCATCGAAATATTAACTCTTTAGTGGAGTCTAAATGAGTAGCATATTCAATGATGCATAAGACCTTCACATAAAAAACTCTCTCAAATGTATCTTATATACAAAGTTAAGCTAATGCTTACCCAGACACCAAAAATTACCAGTACTTTTACCTATCCTAACTCCATGCTATATTATTACGATCATCGTATTATATTGTTATCAAATATAATATTTAACAATCACTGAAAGTGTTTAAAATACTATCTTAAGTCATTTTTATGCCTAATACAAATGAAACAAATTTAATTTATATTATTTTTATGAATAATCAAGAGTGGTCTTCCCTTGTTTTGTTACTCTCCTCTTTAAGAGTGCTATTTCTGTTTACTGGGACTATAAAAAGACACTATACGCGAACCTTGTATTCTCAGTTTAATAAAGCTTTCTTAAAGCCTACACCTGCATACTTTTGTGATTACAATTATATCAGTATTTTATTCATTATATATTATTATATTAATGTTATTTATTATATATTAAAATGTTTATTAAACTCTGATAAAGGAAGCTAGCGAATTTTATTAGATTTTAATAAAGAAGTAAGTGGATATGTATAATCGCCTTATTCCTTCAGTATATTTACCTGAGTTATACGATCACTAATAAATCCTTATCTCCATCTATTTGTCAATTCATAAGATACATATCGAATATCGAAAATTAGTCAAGCAAATTTCAGATCAAAAATTGCAAAATAATCTGTTCGATTATCGATTTTTCCATACGGCCGAAAATATTTAATGGCAGTAACTAAGTCGGGAGCTATACGAATAACGAAAGCCTGAAATGCGGCCGATGTTAAAATACAACAGTGATATTTTCGTTTTTTTTCTTCTTTTCTTTTTTTTTCTTTGTTTTTTTACTTGCCACCAGGATTTGCTGAGTCACTCCCTATAGATAACCATTTCAATGAATAAAAGTTTTGTCGTACATTTTTGGTTAGTTCCAAGCTGCGATATCTCAGTTTACATAAATAGATATTACTGATATAATTGTCTAAATTTACCGAATTCAAACCAAACTGTTTCTTCCTATTCCTCCTCCTAATCTTCTTTCCTTTCCTTTTATGTCCTTTGCCCTTTCAAAGATGTGGGCGACCATGACTCTCCACAACTTCCTGTTACTTTACCATCCTTTGTCGTCTCCGTTTGCTTTCACCTCATAGCTATTCATTCGCTTAAATTCTTTAGTAGGTTACATACTGTTTACTGTGCTTCTCTTGTTGCCTTCAGTAAGTCTTGTGAGTGCTTAATTCTCTGAGTCTTCTTTCTTTATTATGTGTCCGAGAAGTTTCATTTGTCTCTTTCTGATTCTATCTATAACTGTCCTTTTCTGTTCATATTTTCCTTAGAATTTCTTCGTTGCACACATGTTCTGTCTATGGTATTCTCAGCATCCTTCTGTAGAACCACATCTCTGTCGCTTCAGGTTTCCTTTTCAACCGCGAGGGGATTATCCAGTATCCACAACTATATAGAAGGATTGATATTTGTATATCAGTTCAGCACTCTTTTTGACTAAGGATTCCAATTTGAAGTCGTTAAAATTCCCTTCTATTCTCAATGTGTCTGCCTCCATTCCCCCTGCCATTCTTACTCTGTGAAACTCTGGAGTTGGAGCGATGAATATAGCGTGAATCAGCTAAGTAAAACATCATATATATATATATATATATATATATATATATATATATATATTGTGTATTCGGGTAGCAATCCCTCTTTTATACAAGTTTCATTAAAGACGACAAACAATTAAGCTGCGATTAAGATAATTTTTTTAATTTATCCTGGAACTCGTGTGTTTTCTTTTCTGGATATAAAATGTGTAAAAATTGTCTAAATGTTCTGCATATCCCAGCGCTTTCGGCTATTCCTATAGCCATTATCAAGGGTGGTTTTTCTTTTTTCTTTTTAACTGGATGTGTGGATTTTTTTGTTTTATTTTTCAAACACGGTCAGCACATTCTGGCCGTATTCATAGTTGATGTTACTGGGTGTTGGATTTTTCTCTTTTTTTATTATTAGTGCTTTCGTTATTTTTAGTCTTTTTTACATGTGGATGGGGCTATTATACTTGTATTTTCTACAAATATGTTGCGGATGGTGTTTGGTTGGTTTCCACGCGTGTTTAAATGAGTCCTAATTGAGGTATAGTCAAAGAGGTATAACGTGAGTCTTCTTGATAGGCATGTAGTGGTATTTCCAATCATGAATCTGGTTTCATCGGGAACGCAGTTCCTTAAGGGATAAATGAATTCATAAATAATATTGGTTCAGTGTAATTTAGATCTTGCAGGTAAGTTGATCAAAGACTCGTCCAGAAATATCTAAACTGTCAGTTGTATACAGCAAAATGGCTACGAGCAAGTGAATCATGTAAGCCTCAGCCATAACCATCCTTCCTCGAATCTCATGAACTGTTGTTATAAACAAAGAACTGTACCTGATAACATAAGGCCTTTCAACAGCAGCAACAATTAGAATGGACAGTACATGTAATTCAAAGAGAGAATAATGATATAATCAAAATGTTGAGGTTCCACGCTACCTCAAACAAATGGCAAGGAAGGAAACCTCAATCAATACTGGAAAGAGCATTAATACCCATTGGACTTATAAATTAATTTACCTGAAAAAATGCTTTAATTTTCTATTAAAACAATTTATGTTACGGATGGTGCTTGTTAGGATTTTCGTGTCTGTTTATATATATATATTTGTTGTTCTACAAAGGGCCAATTCACTCTCTGTGGAAGCACTTATACACAAGCACAGATTGCGATGGACAGACCATGTTGTCCGATAGGCGGATGACAGAATTCCAATACAATGTATGGAGAATTGGAAATGGGAAAAAAAGACCGCATACAAGCCCAAACTTTGTTACAAAGATTGCCTTAAAGAGTCACTATACAAGTGCAATATTGGTCTGGATAACTAGGAGACTCTAGCTGAAGACGGGGTTTCTTGGAGAGCTGGTATTGCTGACGGCGTCAAAATATTCCATGAGGCATCACAAAAATATGCAGAACTGAAGAGAGGGGTTTGGAAGGGATCCCAGAATTGCCATGAGGTGCCAACCTGGCCATGTGCCCAATCCAATCGGATATGTCTGTCCAGGTCTGCTCAGTCACCAGCGGTCACACCAACACCAACAGTCTATTGTATATAACGATTTCGTAATGGCATGCTTTAAATGCCCGACCTGCATTAGGGTGTGCAAATCCAGGTCGGGCCCGACAAGGCATAGTAAAATGCATATTGGAAGTGATGATAATCAAAGTCAATTTCCATCACCCGGGGATGATTTGATATGTCAGATATGTGACAAGAATTGCAGATCGATGGCTGGTTTTACAAGCCACTGTCGTCCACACAACCGATAAATGCAGTGTTGTGGGTGGGGAAGTTTTATTGAAGGGTTGGACATGTCAGTGATGGTCATACTCCGTGCCTCCTATATATATAGGAGGCACGGGGGAGTAATGGATAGCGGCTTATATTGAGGAATCGGGGAGCTGAGTTCGAGTTACAGTCGAATCCATTACATTCACTTACGTGCTAATACCCCTGGGAAAGGTATGAATCCTCTTCTTCCCCCTCCAGCTATGGGTAAATAGCAGGACAGACTGGGTTCTATAGCCTTGGATGGCAACTGGTCTAGGAGAAGGACAACTCTGAATTCAAAACCTGCGGAGGATCGTTTGGGGACCTTGTGGTACGTAGTGCATCAAGTCTTTGTATTCGGCCCTTCAAAAAGTGTGGATGGTTCGACACAAAACCTTCACCTCTATAATGAAATCACATATGCTGGTGTCGGGCTGTTGGTTCCTAGGAACTGAGCTGCTTGATCTTCATACGTCGAATAAGACGGGAGAGTCGAATATATATATATATATATATTTCAAACTTTATTATAGTAGACACACCTCATTTTTATTTATTAAACAGTTGCATGCTCTTAATATATTTAATTGAAGTCTAAAAATAGATTTAACGATGACGTGGTTAGTTTCAATACCGAGTCAGTAGATTGATTTTTTATATTGTTTTGTACAAACCAAACATTGTAAAAATCTAACAATCATCCTTAAAATAACATTTGCAAAAGTAATTTTAATTTACATTTGCGTCGGTTCGTAACATACTATTTGAAAAGACAGCAAATCTTTTTGATTATTCCTGTTTTCAGTAAAAGACGTTACGTTAAAACAAGCCCTTACACGATTTTCTATCGACCAGTCAGTCGCTCTAATACCTGACGAAAATTAGAGCAGACGTTCTCAAACCTGACGTAATACCAGACGCTTTAATACCTGACGAAAACATATAAGTAAAATTGATATCTATGAAATAAGACATATTCGGGCCCCCACCTTAAAGAGATGCTTATAATCAAGCTCTTAATCTAATCCGCGAGTGCAAAGAATTCTATTATCACTAGGTATAACTACACCTACCCGTGAACAAGATTATCGAGGGGTACGTATTGGGAATATTAATATCAAGCAGTGTTACAGGGACATCAGAAGATGCATTGGTGTAGCAAAAGATGCCTTTCAGAAAATAAGCTAAATACTAAAAGACAGGAAAATATTAGAAACAAAGAAAAAAAATACTGAGCTGGTATGTAATATCTAATATTCTAATTGGAACAAAACGTTTCTTTATAGATGAAGAGATGGGGGTCTGCCATCCGAAGTCGTTGACATTGCCAATAGACTGATGTTTAATTGCTTCGAAATAAATGGTTATTGATAGAAAACGGGGTACTTTGATTTATTTTCTGTCTTTGTGCCACTACATATTTCCTAAGGAACTTATGCCATTTTCTTCTGGGTATTTCGGCAACTTATTGTACACTTGGTTCATAGATTTCAACTCAACGAAATATATTAATCTTTTTGTCTAAAATTTGATCTGGAAACTCTAATTTAAAACAGATAAGAAAATCTTTTTAGAGAAAGAAAAGGAATTGGACGAGGGAAATATTTCGACTGTTTAAGTACAGCAATAATAATCATTTTCAGAAACAAATTTCGTTTAGTTTACGGGCCATGCCTTTAAGGTTAGAGATGAGGA
The DNA here is from genome assembly GCA_964036315.1 of Acanthosepion esculentum. Lineage (NCBI taxonomy): Eukaryota > Metazoa > Mollusca > Cephalopoda > Sepiida > Sepiidae > Acanthosepion > Acanthosepion esculentum. Next base: position 61,621,396 of record OZ038498.1, on the reverse strand, counting down.
AAAGGTTGCGAAACGATGGGTGGGAGACAGCCATGAATAACGTCAAGCATTCATGTTGCTCAGATCATGAATTTTGAATCACTCTCTAAGTATTATAATTAGCAGCGTGCTTTGTCACATGTATATGAGTATAGGAGTCTGTGTATGTGGGTGAATGAGAGAGTGAGATAAAGAGAAAGAAGACACACACATACATATATATGTGTGTGTGTGTGTGTATATATATATATATATATATATATATATATATATATGGAGAGAAAGAGAACGAGATTAAGGAGGAGAAATATATATATATATATATATATATATATATATATGGAGAGAGAGAGAGAGAGAGAGAGAGAGAGAGAGAGAGAGAGAGACCTATCGGGAAAAATAAGGATCTATAGAGAGAAAAATGGTGAGAAAGAGAAAGACAATATATATAATGAGATATAAGGAGAGAAAGAGAGAAAAAAGGGTATATAGAGACAAAATAGAAAGCAAAAGATAGACAAAGAATAAGAGAAAATATATAGAGAAAAATAATGAGAGTGAGTGAGAAAGAGAGAGAAAAAACATAGAAAAAGAGAAGAATATAGAGAGTGAAAAAGAGAAGAGAAAGATCTATAGAGAAAAAAGAGAGAGATAAGAAAAGATAAAGATAGGAAGAGAGATTACGAAAGAGAGTATAGTGGAGTTAAGCGGGAATCTGGTTGTTGATACAATGATAGAAACTGCATACGTCGCTTGTTTCCGCGCGAAAACGCACACACACATACATGCACATATATGCACACATCAGGAGACACCTTTGACTCAGGCTGTCACGTTTTGTTGACGTTTGTCAGTTTTAAAATCAACTCGATTTGCATTTTTTTTTCACTCTCTCTTTCTCTGACTTCGTCTTGCCATGTGTTCATTACTGTGACTATTATTACTATTATTGATTTTACTGTTATAATTACCACTCTTTACTAAGCTTAACACAGTCTGGTACAAGACGACGTTTGTTGAGCGCTCAGTGATTCATGTCACAGCCAGTATAGTAATCATCATGATTATTAGCATTTATTTACAACTCATCGGCATTTTTGATACGCAACCATATTGCATTGATTACAACATCAGGCCAAAGCCGATATCCCGACACGAATGATCTGGCATTTTCATTTGAATCCTGACAAAATCACATGAGAATTTTTTTAATCGGTATCACCCCCATGCAAGGTAGTAAATCCACTAAGACACAAGGGGTTACAGGGTGTGGAAGAATTAGGAACAGAAACATTAATAATGAGCGAAAAGAGAAAAGCTTAACCAAGGTGACAGTAGATAGCGATATGACATTGCATTTAATTTTTTGCAGATTAAAGTTGGCTGGAAAGCACAGAGCCGGAAGGGAGTTTCCCCAAGTGAGAAGTGCAAAAGAAGAAACTGTTAGCATAGAACTTACGGCTACATCTAGCCAGCTCAACTGTAGAATGATGAGATCTCTCAGTCTAGTAAGAGTGATATTTATTTCCGTTTCAAATACAGAAAATGTGGCACAAGACAAAAATGGGGAATGGGTAAAAAGACAGTCTTCTTTATAACGATGAGTTCATCGGAACAATTACCATGAAAGTATTTATAGAAAAGACACATAGAGTCAACCTTACGGTGGTGGGAAGGTGACTGAAGCCGAACCGCCAGATCAGGACCAATAATATTGCTGATTCTTCTTTGGATCATATCAAGGAGCTCAAGGTAAATAGCAGGGGCACCGGACCACATGTGGCAGCCATATTATAATATTAATTTATTAGAATTATCGCTATCATTGGATTATTTTTTTTTTTCTGTAGCTAATTGATATCGTTGATGATCTTTTATTTTCTGAATGTGTGCTTATTTTGCTTCAAATAAATTTAATCTTAATAATAGATTCTAAGAAACATGCCCCAGCATCGGCAAGTAGCGTAAACAACAGATCTTTTTAATACGAGAGAAGTTATTGAACCATCCAAATATACAAAAATAATTCGGTCATGTTGCCTGGTGCAAATTGTGGAACATTTATAGAATTTTTTTTTTTTTAACTCGTTACTGTATAAAAATGCAGAAGGGTATTGATTATAAAAGTAGGGTTCAGAAATATCTAACTCTATTGATATTTAATAAAGTCAGTTCAACCTTGCCGGTATAAATGTTTTACTGAATAGTTTAGTGGAACGGTAATAGAAAAATGCCATATAGGAAAAGTAATAAGGTAGTTTTGCTAGGGCAGGAAAAAAAATCATAATTTCGCCTCTGGGTAAGGAAAAATCCAATAGAAAAAAAAAAATTTTTTTTCTGTCTTCTACTTTGGCTCACGTGCTTTAATTGCTTTTATTGGTTTGATTCTTATATTTTATACTGCATATTTCCGAGACCCCCTCCCCTCCCAAAAAAAAAACTATTTTCCTCTCGGGGACGCAGATTCGAATCCTGCCGGAGAGCGTATATTTTTCTCTAATAAGATTTCTCGAATATTCAGGCCGGTAGACGAAAATAAATAAATATACTGTTTAATAAATAAACGGAGCGTCTACTCAAATACGAGTATCCACCAAAAATAACCTTTAAGTAATATATATATATATTTTTTCGAAATAAAAGTACTCTCTAAGTTTTCTTAGTTTTTCTTTTAAGATAAACCGTTGGTAAGTTATTTTCTTAATTTATACAAATAACGTTCTAACGTTTTATTTGTCTCCCCACAAGGTGGGTAGAAAATTATGCCACATGGAGTTCGAAGAAGCACTTTTGTATGATGAGCATGAAGAGAAATTGGCCAGTTTCAACGGGTGTAGCTGAGCTTTGTCCAGCACAGATCCAAATAAGCAGAAGACGCCTAATACATTAGTCTTCGAAATCTTAACTTTTACCAGAGCCCGAGCGCCCGGCTAGCGTTTACTACTAAAAAAACGCCAAACCTACAACCCTAAAAAAAAACAAAAAAAAAACAAAAAAACAAAAATAAAAATAAACCAAACCAAAATAAAACAAAACAGGCACTGGTATTTATTAGACAGAACCCAAACCATTGGTTACATTCTGAAGCGCCCAGTGTGGAACACACTCAGTAGAAGCCATTCACGAAAACTTACGAACCAGAGCACTTTTGCGAATGCTCTTGTTTAATACTTTCTCTTTTGTTGTGAAGAACTTAATCCCTGCGTCATATTTAAGAGACTTTCGACTTTAATTGGGATCGGAGTGAGCAAGTAGAAAGCTTATTTAACAATAACATCGCCTGTTAGTTCCCAGAGAGAGAGAGAGAGAGAGAGAGAGAGAGAGAGAGAGAGAGAGAGAGAGAGAGAGAGAGAAGGAGAGAGAGAGAGCTAGCTCACATGTCTCAATCGTGAGGCACCGAATGTTTCCACGTGACTACACCGTCTATAATCAATGGATAATGGAAGTTATTATAAAAATCGATATCTCGATGATGCAAACTTAAAAATATTTAACAATAATTATTTTAAATTTAGCCCCAAATTAAAGTATATAGCAATCACTGAATAAACATAGATCATATGTGTGTATAAATATATATGTGCGTGTGTGTCTTTATGTGTGTGTATGTATGCGTGTATATATATATATATATATATATATATATATATATATATATATATATGTGTGTGTGTGTGTGTATGTGTGTGTGTCCCGTTTAGAAAATCATGTATTTCTTGCCAAGCCCTGTGAGTGAAGATGGGTAGACGGAACAGTGCGGATGTCGATGATGTTTGAACTAGCATGAAGTGACAAGTCATCATGGGTGAGCGTGTTCGTGTACTGGCCTTGTTCAAGACATCACGCCAGATGATGCACTTTATCCCATAAACTGCAACGAAGGTTCGCTCAGCATAGTTGTAGTATAATCCACGGGATGGTTTTGTGGGTTTTGGACAAACATAAATGTGTCTGCGCATGCGTCTGCAACGAGGATTGACTAGCCGCTCTAGCAGGCGGAAACGAGTCGCCGGCCATCATTATTTATGCATGTATTTCTTACCATCTTAATGTGTCATTGTTCGCCATCTGTACATACAACAGATGAATTAATTTCCTCGTCTTAGCCGAACTACATAAAAAGACCAGGATATCCCCCTGCGAAAACGAATGTGTTATAGAACATGAGAACCATCATTTCCAAAGACAAGAGAAGTGATATAAAAAGTGGACATTGAAGTCAACACTCAGGGGGGACAGACTGTTTTCATGCTAAATACAATCGTGTGTCCTGACGATTACGTTTAGCATGAAACAGTCTGTCGCCTCTGAGCGTTGACGCAATGTCTACTTATATATTTTATATTTTCATACGCTCTATCTCTCATATTGAGCGCTTTATCCCATAAATATGGCATACCCTAAAACTATATTTCTTCCTGTATATATATATATATATATATATATATATATATATATATATATATATATATATATATATATATATATATATATATAACATTACCTAATCGTAAATTATCTACGGCACTTAAGAGAATACTGGAGTATTGCTATCCATTGACCTTTAGAGGGAACCTCTAAATTCAACCAGTGTGAAAATACAGTTTTGTAGATAATAATAATAATAATAATAATAATAATAATAATAATAATAATAATAATAATTAGATTATTATTATTATTATTATTATTATTATTATTATTATTATTATTATTATTATCGCATTATGGAACACTTGCGCAGAAAGAATATAAGCGCTGCCATGATAAAGTGGCTTCCCATCTGCATTGGTGCCTATGTAGGAAGCATGAATTTGAAGTCGATGAGAAATGCTACCACCACAAGCCAGAAAAGGTGATCGAAAACGACCAAGTTAAGATCTTATGACATTTCAACATCCAAACAGGCCGCATCCTTGAAGCGACTAAACTAGCCATGACCATCGTTGAAAAAAAATGTTTTCATATTCTTTTTGACCATAATATCGCGCTCAAATAAATTGAAAAGCTTAAAATGTACACTAACCTCTGGATTGAAGTTGCCAGAATGTGAAATGCCCAGGCCGTTATTGTTCCAATTATCATTGAGGCGTTGGGGTCTATACCACTGAATCTAAAGGCCTACATAAAGAGAATCGGAATAACGTCTATTATCCCCTCGCTTCAGAAGTCTGCATTACTTGGCATTGCAAATATTCTGCGAAACGTGCTGTTTGAGGTTGTATGACTTGATGTATAACAGTATAATGCAAAATAATAATAATAATAATAAATGCCCTGCTGCTACAACCTAAATTCTCTCATGTCTTCTGATTTTAATTGATTGGCAGTGTTAACATGTACATGTTTAATCTTGATCAATTAAAATGTAGCTTAACCAGTTGGACATGTACCTTGGAGCTGACCCACTATACGTCTCTGTTCACGAACGGGAGTCCTACGCGAGTACTATGGTTGAGCGTAGAGATTTTTTTTTAAGTTTTAAGGATAAGTTAGCCAAGGTGACTTGGGAGTCACATTTAGATATTGGGAACACACACTTTCTCCAGTGCTCCTAAAATGACTACCTTAAAGTTATGCCACTTCAAACTTAATCGGTTCTTAGATGGTTGACTTCTCTTTGAAAAAAACAAGACAAAACAAAACAAAAAACAAAACAACAACAAAAAAACATACTGCAAGCAACTTTAGCTGTCTTGTGTATAACTAAGATAAAACTTACTATTAAATAAATAAAATGTCAAACTTTGAATGGTATATTAATGGAAGCCATATTTTTTTTATTTACTTAAAGAGAAAGATTTCCGGGTAGTGTAACGGATATCAGTGCAGAAAGTGGAGTTCCAAGTATGAACGTGTCCCTCTTTCATCCAGCTATGGTTTAAATAGCTCTGTAGCTTTGAGTGACAATCAATCGAAGAAGAGAAAAATTTTGATTTAAAAAAATAGAAAACAGGAAACTACTCCACTATCTTCCTCAAAAAGTTATGGCAGTTCATAGATAATAAAACAAATTTACGAAAGACATGATCATCTAACTTCTGAAGAGATAAAGAATAAGAGAAAGAGAGAGAGAGAGAGAGAGAGAGAGAGAGAGAGAGAGAGAGAGAGAGAGAAAGAGATAGAGAAAGAAAGAGAGATAAGAAGATATATATATATATATATATATATATATATATATTTCTGGTACTTAGCGAGGAAAGAGGGCCTTGAGAATTTAACACTCCCTGGACATGCTGAAGGCAAAAGAAGTAGGAGACAACAACAGGTAACCTACTTAATGATTATGAGTGAGTGTATAGCTGAACAAAGACAGAGAAGGATTGTAAAATGTCAAAGGTTTAAGAACAAAAAATTGACAGGAAGATGTGGAGAGTCATAAAGAAGAATAATAAACAAAACTTTATCGAATGTTTTATGTTATTCTTTCGTCTTATGATGGGGCCATTAGCATCGCCATAATATTTGCTTACTTCGTATTAAATACGTACGAACGCGTACATCATTAATTTATTTTTAATCTTAAAAATAAATAAAACCTAATTGCCCCATATTGCATCGCAAGGGCATCTGATTAAAGAAAGAAATTGCCCCGCGACAAGACAGTTCGTAAAAAATCAATATAGAAAGATTAAATCAAATATAAAACACAAGTTTTTTTTATTATTTTTATTATCGTTTTTCCACCCTGAAGCAATCTACCCACGATTATATCAGCTACAAGGTATCAGACGCAATTGTCTGTACCAGCTGAGCCACGAGATCGATTGCGTGGCTTTAACATACAAAATGTGCACCACGTGAAGGAGAGAAAAGCACACGTGTGCTCGCGCGCATGCGCGTGGGCATAAACGCCTGTACCTGCTCAACTTAAAAAAATAAATAAATAAAAATCAATGGATGCGTTCTGAGAGCATCGTAGAAATCGGGCAATTTACAAGCCGGACCACAAATCGGTCAAAGTATGCAAGCTTCTAAGTTTTAAAATGGTCGGCCCTAGAAAAGCATTAATGTTTTCATTTTTATTTTTTCCGACGTCTTAAAATAAATAAGGAAATATGAGTTTCAAATTAATAAGAGACATTATCACTAAAATAAATGCTTAATTTTTCTTTTTCTGAACCTCACCCTGAATCCCCAGGCTGGGATTTGAACGTTAACTTAAAAAAAGAAGGAACGAAGAAAGCAAGAAATGTTTTCTCGGATTCTTTTGGCACAAGACGTAAACTAATTTCGTTTGAGAAGATTTTTAGCTTTAAATAATCTAAATTGGCCAAATAATCTCGAATAAATATCTTGCTTATATAACTGGTATTTATTTAAATAAGCGAAAAAGCATTTTCTCAAGCAACATGTGCCTGTCTGTCTATCTATTTATCTACTTATTAATGAATGGGAGCTTTCATATGGTGTGCTAATTTTTTGATGTATATATATATATATATATATATATATATATATATATATATATATATATATGCGTGTGTGTGTGTTCTGCAAAACGAAAGTGGTGCGATGAAACGCAGCTTGACACGTAGTTATTAGCTGAAATTAGATTTGAAATTTTCACTGGATAATGTTCGATCTTTAGTTCGCCATTGAATTAAGTCCATTGACAGAAATTATTGTGTTGAGAAGGAAATATTGTTTGTTTAAAATTAATGTTTTTTCAACTTTAGGCTACTTATTACTGTACTTAATTGACTGGTCAATTATCTATCTATCTATCTATCTATCTATCTATCTATCTATCTATCTATCTATGTATAGATGTGCAAAAGAAATACATTTTTATCATTACGTATTTATTGATGTAACTACGTATATATATATATATATATATATATATATATATATATATATATATATATGTAATCATTTATTTATTTAAATATTATAACATAAATATGTTATAAAATCACTACAAAAATAGCCATTTTGTTTCAACACCTAGTGATTTTATAACATATTTATGTTATAATATTTAAATATATATATATATATATATATATACCTTTAATCTATCTATCTATAGCTATATCTATCTATCTATCTATCTATATATATATATATATATATATATATATATAACTACCTATAATCTATATATATTTGATTTGTTTCTTTCTATCTATCTATCTATCTATCTATCTGTCTATATGTCTGTATATCTATGCAAAATATGAAAAATATTTGCTTTTTAAAGAAATTCCTCTGTATAATATCGAATTTTATTAGGAGAGACGTCTCCAAAATCTTCCTTACTAAGATATTTACTGAATTTTCTTTAATCTTAAAAATTCGTTGGCGCACCATTTTTTTTAGTGCTGTCCAAGCTTCCGTTGAGAGTTTTCCAAGAAATATATGTTGCAAACTGGAGGCGCTAATCTCCTTCATCATTTGCATTTTTATCTATTTTATTACTGACCCACAGCCCTAATCCTTTCGACATATAATCTTTTACTCCTTATTGGCCTGTAATTAAAGAAGAGAATTTACTTACTCTACCTGTAGTCTCCTACAGTTGGTCATCGAGAAATGAGAATTAAGAGCATTTAGATTTTCGGAAACACTCAAAAAAGACAATTTAAAACAGAAATATTTTTTTCTATTTTGTCTCTTAATCTCCTATTTACAGAAAGTAAAATACAATTCATTTATATACACAATTTTTTTCCCTTTTTGTTTAAATCTTTTGGTGGGTCGATTTATAGAATTAAGATATGTAGACACATCTTTTGAAATATATATATATAAATATATATATATATATAAATATATATATATATAAATATATATATATATATATATATATATATATATATTTATATATATATATTTATATATATATTTATATATATATATATTTATATATATATATATATGATAACTTCATATATATATATATATATATATATATATATATATATATATATATATATATATATGAAGTTATCATTTAAAGAATTAATATCTTTTTTTATTAATTTTGGCATTAATTAAGCTTAAGTTAGTCTGGCACATGGACAGAAGTGAAGAGTACTCATTGAGGATCTGAACTCTCTAACCAAATATCATATTATCGAACTTAGAGAGGTTTGGGATATTTCCTAAATGTATACATGAACGTTCGTTTTTTTTATACAATATTTGTACAAGATTAGAATATGTTTCAAATATTTGCGTGTATTATTTATTTAAAATTTTTGATGTTTGGTAGTTAAAAATAATGTTGCTGGTGGTTTGAGAAATTTTTATGGGTCGCGTAAACACGAAGCACTTATTTATAGAAACACGTTAACAGACACGTTTTTGCCCCAGTAACGTGCTTTGACTGTTATTAAAGATGATACATCAGGTGGCATACGGTGATCCAGCTTGAGATAAAAAATGTATACAATTGAAAACTAAGGAATGGTTTTACTAACTAAACCCAGTATATGAGTTGATTTAAAAAAAATAAATATATATAGTTAATTTAAAGAGTAATAAATAAGCTACTAAAACAAAATTCTAATTGGTTTCTGCGTTCGTATGATTTGCTATAGACTTATAAGTTTATATAAAAAAGAAACTATTTGAAAGAAAAAACAAAGAAAAACAGAGAAAAAACAAAATGACTGAAACAGTATATATATAAATATATATATATATATATATATATATATATATATATATATATATATATATATATATATATATGATATCTGATAGAAAGGAAATAAAAAACTATAAACATTTTTCATATTAATATTTATGTTTATTATGCAAACACATATATCATGCTCACACTTGTATATATACATATATATATATATATATATATATATATATATATATATATATATATATATATATATATATATATATGAGTATTTGTCTGTGTGTGCGTGCGCGTGTACGTGTTTGTGTTTAAATTAGGATACGAAATGCCGACAGAGTTTTTACATTTTGACAAATGGAAACGTTTCATGAAATAGATTTGATATATGTTTGAAAACATATTATCGGTACGGAATACGTATGGATAGGGAAAAAAAAAACAAAAAAAAATAAAACAAAAAAAAACATCTTTTATTTTCAACCCATTCTGAAGGATTTTTATGAAGATTTGCCTTGGATTAATTTCAGAAAAGGAAAAACAAATTTCTTGTTTTCTAGCAATTCTGATAATGAGAAGAAGATTCTCATTTAATTTGATACAACCCCCCCCCCCACCAAAAAAAAACTGGGAAAATACATTAACAACTTTCGGCTCGAACTAAGAAAAGGTACTAGAATAAATATTAACGACTTTTTAAAAAGTCACTCACTTTATTTCTTCTTGAATCACGAGAAACGCCAGCTTAGGGAAAAAGTACTAAGATTCATTATTTAAGTATACAGTCAAAACAATAACACATACACACATTTCTTTCTTTTGTTTTTGGATCTGATGAAGCCTTGAATGGCGAAATGCATTATCAAATTTATTTTCAATCAAATCTATTTCACGAAACGTTTCATTTGTCAGCATATATATATATATATATATATATATATATATATATATATATATATATATATATATATATATACGCGTGTGTGCGTGTGTGTATGTGTGTGTGTTTATGTAACTGTCTAATCTACAGTGCTGGCCAAAATCTTAAGGCCAATGAAAATAAAGGAAAACTATAACTTTTGCGTTGTTAGATTCAACCACTTATTTGGGTAGAGTTTCGAAGAATGAAAATAAGAAAAGGAAAAATAAAAATGAAAAACATTTTAGCATTTATTTGAAAGTGGGAACATAGATGAAATATTAGCTGGTCAAAAGTTGAAAAACATATCTAAACGTAACGAAATTTATTCATTTGTATTCAAACATTAGCGCGGTCAACATTTTCCACTGTTATCTTCTGCCTGACATTAGATCAAAAAAAAAATAACATGGCAAAGACTAAAAAGTTGACAGAATTTGAACGTTACGGAATTGTCGTTCTGCAAAATCATGGTTTCTGTCAATCTTCCATTGCTGGTGAGATTGGATGTAGTAAAACTGCCGTTGAAAATTTATTAAAGGACCCTGAGCGACTGAATAAGAATTTCAAGTGGTCTGCCCCCTAAAAATTCACCGACGTTGAGCAGGATTCAACGGGTTGTCCGGCAAGACACCAGCCGATCATCCAACCAGATTAAGTCCCTTACGGATGCAGAATGCAGCTCAAGAACAATAAGACGGCATATCAGTGAGAAAGGCTCGACGCCTCAAAACAGCTTGATTAAACTTTGCTGAGAAGCGCCAAACGTGGGACATAGAAAATTGGAAGAAGATTTTGATCTCTAAAGAGAAAAAAATTAACTTGGATGGTCCAGATGGCTTCCAACGTTACTGGCACAATAAGGATATTCCACTGGAGACATTTTCTACACGAAACAGTGGAGGACGTTCTATCATGATCTAGGGTGCTATCTCCTTCCAAGGAACAATGGAACTTCAGATTATACAAGGGTGTCAAACAGCGACTGTTTACATTGGCATGTTGGAGAGAGTATCCTTATTGACTAAAGGCTCTCATTTGTGTGGAAATGACTGGGTCTTTCAGCCGAACAAGACTGTAATCCATGATAGTTGTAGGAGAAAGGACTTTTCCAGGGTTAATAACGTGATTCTTTTGGCCCATCTAGCGTGTTCGCCCTACCTGAACTCATTTAAAAATGTTTGGAGTCGATAGCGAGGGAAGTCTGTAGAAATTGACGTCAATTCCAAACAGAGTATGATCTTCGTGTAGACATCTTCACCACTTGGAATAACATTCCAACCAAACTTCTGCAGACGCTTATGACGATCATGCCAAAAAGAATTATTCACAGTGACGACTGTGCAACTCACTATTGAGACGTCTTGTTGGGCATTTCGGTTTAGGACTAGTTTTGGGCATAGTCATAAACTTTTGACCAGCCTAATTTATCAGTATTCAAATTTTCAATATTAAACTCTAAAAAAATATTTCATTTTTATTTTTCCGTTTTTTTTATTTTTCATTTTGTGAAGCTCTTGTCAAATAAGTTGTTGGGTCTAATAATGCAAAAGATATATTCCTTCTATAGATATATAATAGTATAATAGAAAAATCAACATACAAAGTATACATGTGAGGGTGATTACGCATGTCCACACACACACACACACATATGTATATGATATAAAATCACATCTATATGTCTGCGTATATATATTTGAAACATATCATTGAAAATATAATAGTTATACATTATATATATTATGTATGTATATATATATATATATATATATATATATATATATATATAATATATTATATTATAACTAAACTATATTGTAACCTGGACAGTGAAATTCTATTACATAAATTCCCCAAGTATAGAAGTTCTGCTGACTGTGAAAATCAGCATTCGAAGTTATTTTTACCTTGGTCACGAATAAGAGATAAATACAACTATCTCAACCAACAAACAGGACATACATAAAGCTAATTCGTATACTTTGGCTTTTGTACATATTATCTCTCTTTCTCTCTCTCTCTCTCTCTCTCTCTCTCTCTCTCTCTATATATATATATATATATATATATATATATATGTATGTATACATAACCCCTTGCGTGATAGTGGCCTCCAGCCTTGCTTGGGGTGATACGCTTAAAAAAAAAAAATAAAAAAAAATATATATATATATATATATATATATATATATGTGTGTGTGTGCGTGTTTGTGTGCATGCGATCATATAAAATATTTATATATATTGCTATAAGATAAATATTTTATAATGAATGTTAGTACAAAATATTATGGATGTACTCACCTGTCATTTAGTTCAAGTTTGACTCCTTTCGATCCTTGATGGGACAGTTCTTTCGCTGAATATTCTGTGGCTTCCATAATCATTGTAACAAAAAATAAAAGATCGATGCAAATAATTCACAGGTTGTGTTAGTAAATAATATTTCGTTTAAAATCCGCGTTAGAAATTTTTTTTTTAAAAATATATGACTTTTAAAAATTCACATCGCGTCACGTACTCAGGTACGTATATCACAACTGTTATATTTCTGTTTACATTTCACGTAAAATAAATAGATATCTTTATATATCCGCGCATAGACAGGTAGTGTTATTTATAGGTGTGTATGTATGTAAGCGAATGAAAGAGACCAGAAGTGTTTGGTCGCAAATTAAGTTATTTTGTTAGTGTGTTTAAATATAACGTGGGTTGAGAAAACTGGTATTTTTTTTAATAGCCTGATGTCCGCACATAAATGCAATAGTTGCAGATATGCAGTAACTTTATGAGTGTGCCTGTAAATTATATACTCTCTATGCATAATCATGTGTACACATCAGTTAATCAATAATAAGTGTGTTTATGTTCCTCGTGGTTATTCACCTAATTACCTATTATCGGTCGGAACTGACCCTAGGTAAGCAATGAGTACAAAAACCGGCCTTTCAGTTGATAAGGGTACAAGTTAGTTTGATGCTGATTTAAACCTTTAAAAATGAAATTGTCGTCAAATTTCTTTTTATTGTTGAAATGTTTATGGTCGCTTTTTAAGTGGGAATTGTAAAAATTGTAATCCTGGTTGAGGTTTTTGGTAAGGTCAGCAGCCGTGCACTTTAAAGTGTAGTAGTCGTTGCCGTGGCCGAAGCAGTAGTAAGGAGTATTGTTTGTGACAGTAATGCCCCCCAAAAAATCACTGAGGTAGAAATCGTGGCTAGGCAATTCACCGGTCGGATTGGAATGATAGTTTTCCGCAACGGATCCTTCAGATGTGATGTGGTGGGGGTCTGAAATATTAAAATCCGCTGATAATGATGCTAAACACCAGTCGTCTGATAGGGACATATTCTAGCACTAATCAGAGACATTCAGACGATGGCTGATTGAAATAAAAGAAAAGAAAAAGTAAAGAAGAAAAGAAAAAGTAAAGAAGAAAGAAATTAATTGCGTATTTTGAAAAAAATTTCTGTGAATATTTTTTTTTACGATTTTAACTCTGTCAATGATTTAAAATAAGAGTTGATAAAAAAGGGAAAAATGAAAATTAATACAATAGTATTAATTAATGTAGATGTTTTGGAATTTTTTTTCCTATTTAGAGGAAAAAAAAAAGACTGTCTCTTCTCCAAAAATAAATTAAATTTAAAAAAGGTGGACGAGGTCTGTCGGTTTTGTTGTTGTTTACAGCATGGAAACCTCTTCCCTGTTTTAAAACACTGAGTTGAGTAGTATTTCAAAGTAGTTGATCAGAATTCGTCTTCTTCTGTCTCTCTTTCCACTTTTTCTTTCCTCGCCGGGAGAAGACGAGAACATGCACTGCCACACACAACTCTCTTTTTACCTAGACACTTGTCACTTAAACGCAATTAGATGTGACTACATAAACACACATTGAGAAACTAAGAAAGAAAGACGGTGTAAAAAGCAAACAAACTGTGAATACGGCGAAGATAGAAATATAGAGAGGGTGTCGTGAGGCAGATAGATAAACAGAGGAAGGGAAAGTGAGAGTGACCGAGAAAGAATAGTATAGACAGAGAGAGGGTGGAAGTGAAAGGAGGAAAGAGAAAGAGTGAGAGGGAGAGAAGACTTTATTACATACACAGTGCACGCACATATCCACTCACCGTCGAGACGATGGGGTGGATTATGTTCTCCCCAATCGACAGGGAATCGACGAAGGAAGGGAGTGCGAGAGTGAGAAGTAGACATTCACACGTTATTGGCACACCCACAGACGTCTAAGAGTAATAAGCATATACACGAATATAACTAATTCTTAAAAATTAATTTACACACACACACACACACACACACATATATTTTATTCACAAAATATCTATACACATACAAGCGTTTACAGAAACTATTTCAGAGAATGGACGAGAAAGAGGAAGGAGAGAGAGTGAGAGAGAGAGAGAGAAAGGGAGAGAAAGAGAGAAATTTACGCACACACAGACACAGAAAGAATTGCGTGTGTAAAGGTGCTGTCATATACATATATATATATATATATATATATATATATATATATATATATATATATACATATATATATATATATATATATATATATATATATATATATTCATTTATACACGCACTACGCGCACTTGCTTGACAGGGTAGAGTTCCTTCTTGTGACGACGGCGTAGATGATCATGATCGTGATGATCATAGTGATGATTATGATGATGATGGCTCGGTCATGCTTTCACTCACGTGCCCGACGCGGCTGTCGGTGACGTCACAGCTCACGCGACTCGAAGCATGCCACTGTTGTTGTTGTTCTCGGCTGCTGCTGTTGCTGCTGCTGCTGCCGCTTTTTGACGGCTTGTATTTTTTAAAAATAATTTATTGCCTTTTTATTTTTGTTTACGGATTCTTTCTACTATCTTTACAACATACGAACACCGTCGTTTTAAGAAGTGCAACCAGAAACTACTACAGCTACTAGCGCCCTGCTACCAATAAATGCCAATAATACAAACAAAAAAAATACTATTAATAAATTGCTATATGTTTTTAGACGCGTAACATTTCCTTCAAGCAAGAGAAAACGTTCTTTTTTTTTTTTTTTTTTTGGTTTCTGTTGCAGTCTGTGGAATTACATGAGTCGAATTAACTTTCTGTTAGTGCATAGAACACTAGAATTGAGATTCATCAGCAAAAAAAAAAACTTATCGTAACAGAAAAAAAAGAAGCGTGAGACTTGCTGTCACTTAATCTTCATTCTTCATTTTTTAATGAAAACCACCAGTTAACATTGGGGCAAAAGCTCAATGTTTTTTTTTGTTTTGTTTTTTTTTGTCTGAGCGCAAATAATAAACTAAACATTTCGTGTGAACATGCAAATATCGTGCACATTTTTGGCTGTGATGCATGCGCCTGGTACACCCTTATCAGAATGGGTGTCATGATGGGTACATTGGGCTGCTTTTATTTGTAACCCAGCATCACTTTGTAGGCGTGCTGCTTACACACTCCCTCATTTACTCTTATTCTACGTGCCGTGTCCTTTCAGGAAGTGGATGATCATGACTCTCCACAATTTCCTTACTTACTTACTTACTCACTCACTCACTCACTCATATCACAATAATTTCCAGTTCCCGTAAACCACAGTGTTGATTTGAAAGACAGTGGAAAAATCAATAAATATATCGACATTGCAAAAGAAATAATGAAAAAGTGCCAGTCGTACCAGTCATTATCGGAGTACTGAGAATAGTGTCTATTAAGATTAAAAAAGAAATTGGAGGAGTTAGGTTATTATTAGTCGGGTTATTAGTCAGGTTATTATTATTTAGTGCTGCTTCTTCTTCTACTACTACTACTACTACTACTACTACGATTAATAATAATCATAATCATAATCTTAATTAAATCCGTTGGAATATCGAAAAAACTGGAATATTGTGCATATGTCACTTGATGTCCAGTGTTATGAGATCTTATTGGCGTGAAAATTCATAGAAATTCAGTCTGTCTTGGAGTTAATAATATTAATAATAATGATAACAAAAACAATAATAATCTTAATGCTGTTGTCAATAATGATGATATCGCAGAAATAAAAAACAAATAATAACAAAATAAAAATGCTAATAATAAAGGAAAGAAATAATCTAAACATTCATGATCCAATTTCTGCGTGTATGCGTTACACTCTCATAACAAAACAGCGCATCTTAGCGTGAAATTTGTTAGGACAATATCGTTAAAAATGCTATAATTTGCAGGATAAAGCAGTTTCCAGAGTAATTTGCAATTTAATTAATACATATTCGCCAAAAATAATAGCTCGAATTTATGTACATTTTTATGTTTACTACAAAAGTTTAAAAGAAAAACATATCAATATTGAAAGAAGAAATTCAAATATTACCAGTAGTGTGGGGTCTGTATATACACTCACTAGTATTATAATAGTTATCTGATTTTTGTGTGTTTATTACAAAATATTACAAAGTCGGAAAAGAAAATAATGTCGACATTGGAAACCTCACTTGGTGTTCCACATTTTTGGTCTTGTGCCATATCTGAATTACGCTTAGAAAATCATTTGGGCAAATCGACTTGGTGTAATGGTTCGCAAACATGTCTCATTAGAACAATTACGATGGAGTAGTGAGTTTGATTCTCACCGGGAAGCCCATACTTTCAGCCTTGTGCCACATCGAAGCTATGCTTAGAAAATCATTTTGTGCACTTCGACGTAGTGCAATCGTTTGCAGGCTTGTCTCGCTAAATCATTTACGACTGAATAGGGATTTCGATCCTTACTGGGTGCTCCATACTTTCGGCCTTGTTCCACATCTTAGCTAAGTCTAAAAATCATTTGGGCACTACGACCTGGTGTAATGCTTATCAAGCTTGTCTCGTTAGAACAATAACGATTGAGTAGTGAGTTCGATTCTCACTGGGTGTTCCACACTTTCGGCCTTGCGCCACATCTAAGGTAAGCTTTGAAAATCACCATATCAGCATTGGAAAAAGAAAATAAATGAAAAGTGTGTTACCTGCCGCATACCGAGACCCGTGAAATAATGATACCTTTATTATGTAACACACACACACACACACACACACACACACACACACACACACACACACACACACACACACACACACACACATATATACACACATATATATATATATATATATATATACGGGGTGTCCAGTTGTTAAATTAAGCTTTGAACCGTATCTTAGAAATGATTAAATTGATCTTACTGGAATTCTCCGAGGTTTTTATAACACTATTACACTCTACTTTGAACAATGAGAATGTATTTAGCCCTAAGTTGAAATGATGATCCCTCTTCCTGTTGTGACCTCTTGATCTAGTTTTCTTCTTTACTTTTTGTTGTGGAGTTATTTCCACAATAGAACTTGTAGTCGGACTAAATGCGTCCTAAATGGGGTAAACGTACAGAAACGTTAGGAACTTGTAATAAAGTGTTACGCAGAGTAATCGAGTTGTGGTCGCTGATCACTTCTTCTCTCGACTACCTACTGATTCCTACTTATAATAGGTGGGAGAGTCTATTACCTATAGACTAGGTGTCTTCCACTATAACACTTTCCCCTTTTTTTTAATACTTATTCACCGTTCTCTTGATGGTTCTTGAATGGACTTTGAAGATGGAAGCCAGAGTATGAATGTTGGTACCATTACGGAAGGCCTGAATTATCTTTTTCGTCTCACCATTGCTCAGTTGGGAAGACAGAGTGGGGCTGACACAGAACGATTTTAACCTGTTCTCTTTCTAACTGAATGACTCAAAGGGTTTTCCATCGATTTTTACGAGAAATGGCGTCAAGATGGTTAAACGTCTTATCTGAAAACCTGGAAAAAGGAAACTCAATTTGTTTTGAGGCTTTTTAGATATTAAACATTTTGTGGGATGGACAATTATCCCATGCAGTTACACAATTTAGACAATTTTACTGTTTCACTGTATATATATATATATATATATATATATATATATATATATATATGTGTGTGTATATATATATATATATATATATATATATATATATATATATATATATATATGCAAATGTGTGTGTGTGTGTGTGTGCGTGCGTGTGCAAAGATCACTCTGAAAGTAATGTCTCCTAATTTGTTATATTGACACAACGTAGGTAGATATTGGTTGTATGACAACAGCAGCTGAAACTTCCTGCCAAAAACTACATTGTTTACCTTGTTACAGACGGCAGTCTTATAAAATGAGGTCTGACATGAAAGTGCGAATGAAGCAGAAGTCTGTTAATGATTTCCTCCACGCGGAACACAATGTATGCACTGATATTCATCGACACTTTTTGAACATCGACGATTTATTATCTATTATTTAAAAAATAAAAGCCTTTAATGAAACATCGGTAGAATCAAATTCTTTGTATTTGATTAATTTTGAGTACAAATTCTATTGCTCTACTGGAGATTGTATCTCGGAGAATAGTCAAAATTAATATCTTATATAGGGTATAAGTTCACAACCCTCCCGTGAAGACTAACTTGTCATATGTCCGGTTAAGGCCGGACATATGACAAGGACCAAGTAGGGTTTAAACTCTTTTTTATATAATAAATAATAAATCGTAGATAGTTTCTTTTTTAACACATAATAGTAATGAACATAGTAAGAATAACAAAACAATTTATTTTATCGAAATCAGATACAGTCCAACAATAAACAAAATGTAATAGCTATAAAATATCATCCACAGATACATAAAATCTATAGATGGAGCATAAGCATATAAAACATATAATAGATAATAAATTGTAGATAAATATCGACGATTAATTATCTATCATAAAAAATCAAACCTTTAATTTAGTAGTAAATAATGAAAACGAAGTACAATTAATTTTTTTATTTTTTAAAAAAAGGTTAATGTTTTCAAATTCAGTTGACCTATAGGAGATCACTGAAAATAATAAAAAAAAATCTTACATAGAATATGCCACAGGATCCCTCTCCCATAGACTCACTTGTCATATGTCAGACCAAAGCGCAACACGGCAATATATGATGCAGAAAATGTGGATGAGCCCTCGCTCCCGTCACAATATTGTCCCATCAGCTTCCTTAGCGCCATTAGTAATATTTTTGAAGCTATCATAAACAAGAAAATCGTTGAACACTTCAACAAAACAAACTCCGGAGCGACAAATAGTATGGATTTCGTCCTTCTAGGTCCATTGCTGATGCCTTAACTATTATCACGCATAGAATCAGTGACGCTCTTGATGATAAAAATCTCTCGATCGCTCTAGATATATCGAAAGCCTTTGATAAAGTGCAGCATAGGGTATTGCTACACAAACTGACCAGGAGAATCGTCTTACTTCTGAAGACTTTCCTGTCAGGTAAATCTATGAATGTCACCGTTAATTGGCCAGTCATCTGAAGCATATGCGATCAATCCTGGTGTTCCCCAAGGTTATCTCTTCGTTTCTAGCCTCTTTTTGCTTCATATTAACGATCTACACGGAAACACTGTATCACCCTTCGTACATATGTTGGTAGATAATACCACAGTGTACCGCCAAATATCTTGTTGACCAGTGCCTGGCAGCTGATCAGCTCAATGGGAAAAACTGGCTGGTATTATTCAATGCATCACAAACTAATCTCGTAACATTTCATCACCCTCGCACAGAACCTAAACTTGCACCAGTCCTGCTGAGTGATCATGCGCTCAAAGAGACTCATTGCCTCGAACGCCTACTCTTAAAATGGAATCCGCATATTCATGTCACTGTGAAAGATACTGGAATGGTCGGTTCATTGTATCACCTCATAAAATACCAAACTCCCTCTGCAATGCTCTATTTTTTACAAGAGTCAGAGCAAGTGTAGCGTCAATCGACATCTCCAGTTGCCTTGATCTATCCACTTCCCTTCTCCACATCCTTTCACCTTTCATTCCTATCTGCTCTCGCTCCAAATCTTCTGTAACCCCCTTGCCTTGATCGACCCACTGTCTTTCTCTTTCTCCACATCCTCTCCTTTACCACTCCTATCTGCTCTTCTTCCAACCCTTCTATAACCCCTTGCGTGATAGTGGCCTCCAGCCTTGCTTGGGGTGATACGCTTAAAAAAAAAAAAAGAAAGAAAAGATATACGACAACTACATTATCAAGACGTCTTACTCTACACATGTCTGATGATTCGTCCATTGCAAGACATATATACCAACATTCTTGTCCACATTCACAGTTTAGAAAAATACTGATTGACAATACAATTATCCTACACCAAATAGGAAATTAAAGCTACAGATCCTTCATTAAAACCATAAGCCGATACAAAATAGAATCAGCTACTAATACTGTAATAAAAAACTAAAAAAAAACCAATAATGTATTATTGCTGTCATATCTGGGTTGGTGCTGCCTAATTCTCACTCTCGAGTTTCGACAGAATTCGAAAGCACTTTCGCGGACTTGTGAGTGATGAATTAATCCTCGTCTTGCAACCCTTGTCGCACCGACGAAACGTTGTAAGCCTTTCACTACTATATCACTATTACTATGGCAGGTGTTCGGATGAGTTATATTGCTTAGTTCCACCAGCTCAGACCTTCACAGTTAGGACCTGCCGGTTCCTTTTGCATTTAGGATGTTAACCCGTTCCTCCTTTGCCGACTGGTAAATCCGTTGACCATGGAGACGCAACTCCTACGCCCAGGCTGGCTAGTGGCTGGTGGCCGCTTGGCACAGTTATAATATGGAGTCATAATATAATTATATATAATCTAATAAGTAAATAATTCTCAGAATCCATATCACGCCACACTCACGTGACAATAATAAAAAAAAACATTTGGACATTAATTCACGTGACATCGAACGCGTTCAAAAATTGAAAAAAAAAAAACCTTTCGCATTTAAAAGCGTTAACTACAAAACCATCAAAAGAATTACATTCTTAACAATGACAAAAATCAGTCGAAAATTCGAAATACTTAACAAATCGGCATGGACTGTGGACAATTCTCTCATAATCTCAATTCTAACATAAGGAAATCAATCAGTTAATCAGAAAGAAACATTAACAATGAACGCAATTATTTAGTTAAAAAAAAAAAAATAAAAAAAATAAATTTTTTTTCTGCCCAATGCTAGAATCTATCTCGTATATTTACAAATCTACCATTTTCCGTGCATTGAATACTATTGTCATGTCCGGTCTGGAGCTTCTTTAATATATCTTGACAACATCCAAAGAAGGGTCCGTAATGTTATGGGTTCTGATTCCCAGAGTTTCGATGCTTCTCAAAAGCGTTGAAATCTCTGCGACAATTTCTGCCAATTTCCCGGATTTGTAATTTTTTTTTGTTTTTGAATTGTCTCCTGTTCTCCTACTAGAAAATAACTTTCCTCTTTTAGAACGACTCCCGCTCTGACACCATTTTTTCCCCATTGGGCTTAAGCAACGCAAAGACAACACGAGATATGCTAAACACAACAACTATTTTATTCAAACTGCTGCTCGATTCGTTTGCTCCCAGCATTCCCTAATGGGACTGGATGTGCTTACAAATCATTATCATCATTACTGATGTTATAAAACATATCGACTCCTAGCACTTTCCCACCACCGTGATGTGGCCTACCGTTGTCTTTTCCATAAATATTTCCATAGTCGTTGTTTTAATGAGCTCCCCTCCTTGGTATCTCAACTACAATTTAAGCGTACTACTAGATTGACAAGTAGGTTTCATCATTTTAGTGTTGAAATAGCTAGATGTAACCGTAAGTTCTTGTTTAATAATTGCTTTTCCCGCACTTCTTGACTGTGGAACTCTCTTCCGGGTTTTTGCTTCTTTGCCACCTATGATCTCCAAAAAAAATTAAATACAACGTCAATCGCCAAAATAAAACACATTAAACAAAATTATAAGAATTTCTATTAACACTAATGATTACACACACAGTGGCATAGTAGATTCTTATGGTAGGGGTAAAAATTATCTTATCTGGGCACTAGTTAAATAAATTGGTCCACGCGTTAAAAATAGGGAAAATTTTAGGGGGAATAACTTTTCTAGATTAATATTTAAAAGACATTCCTCTAGCCGCGAAATTTGTCAGAACAAAAAAATATTGATTTGTATCGCTTTCAGTTTGATAAAGTCAAATCGGCAAGATGGCCTACAGTCTGTTGTTAACTGGGGCAAAGAATGGCTTGTTAATTTTAAAGCCTCCAAAACGAAACTTCGCTATAGATCACCTGAAAGAACCCTTTCGGCCTGCCATCAGCATGGCTAATACTAACCTCCACGAGAGTGACTCATTGCGCCTTCTCATAATTAACATTCTCGGATGACATGAAGTGAAAAGATTATATTGAATCCATTGTTAGGGCTGTTGCTAAGATAGTTGGTTCACTGTATCGTGCTAGACAATTTTCTCTCCTGAATCCATCTTACATAAGTCTACCATTCATCCAGGCTTTGAATATTGTTGCTACAACTGGTCTTGTGCTCCTGCTGTATATTTAGAGATTCTTGATAAAATCCAAAGAAGAATCAGCAATATGATTGGTTCTCATATGGCGTGTCTGCTTCAGTCACTTCCCTAGCACCGTAATGTAGCTTCACTGTACCTTTTCTACAAATAATGGTAACCGTTCGGATGAACTCTTCGCTTTGGTACCTAGACTTTATGAAATTAAACGCTGTACTAGATTGGCGGGAAAGTCTCAAAATTCTACAATTGAAATGGTTAGATATAACCGTAATTTTTATGCTAACAGTTTCTTTTCTCGCATATCTCGCTTGTGGAACTCTCTTCCGGTTCTATGCTTTCCAGCCAACTTTGATCTTCAAAAATTTAAATGCAATGTCCCTCGTTATTTACTGTCTTCTTAATTCTTGTTATTTTATTGTCCTCACCCCTTAATAGTAGTTTACTCATGTTCTTTAACACCCAGTAACCTATTGCGTCTTAGTGGCTTTGTTGTCTTGCATTGAGTGAAATGATTAAAAAAAATAATCACTGTCATCTCTGATAATACTATACTCGGCTCCCCGATTAGCAATTTAGAGCATTTTTACATCATCAGCACATTGTCATTTCCAAGCTATCACCCATCAAGGTTCTGATCAGGCTCGATGTTGCTTAACTTCAGTTATTGTTCAGGAATCAGTGTTTCAACGTGATGTTGCTATCGATTTTAGAGAAAATGAGACAAAGGGTAAAAGGCATTCAGATTACGCATTTAGCCTCTTTATAGTATGAATTTTTAGGCATAATTTCAGCAAAAATATAGCTACAATATATATATATATATATATATATATATATATATATAAATATATATATATATAGTGCTAGGTATATATATATATATATATATATATATATATATATATATATATATATATATATATAGTTGTATATTTAGGCAGCAATCCTTCTTTTATGCAAGTTTCATTAAAAACGACAGACAAGGTACTGCAGTTAAGTTTTTTATTTAATTTTTCTAGGTATATATATATATATATATATATATATATATATATATATATATATATATATATATATATATACCTAGCACGAAGCCACAAGACATCGTGGCTGAGGGCTTGAGCGTGCTGGCCTTGTTCAGATTGTTGATCACGCTTGATTACACGCTCTCTCCCAGAAACTGTAACTAAGTTCCGGTCAGCATAGTTGCAGTATAAACCACAGGTGGGCTCTTTGGGTGTTGAGCAAATACAACTGTGCCTGAGCGAGCGTCTTCAATGGGGATTGGCTATCCTCCTTAGTAGACGGGTATCCTCGAATACGAGTTGTCAGCTATGATTACTGTTACCTCACCGGTAGCATGACTTGGAGTTTCCTGCACGACGCTATCTTCAGGCGCTGAGTAGACATTGAATAGAGACTGTATCTTCAGGCCTGATTTCTGCCTCAATATGCCCACCATAATATATATATATATATATATATATATATATATATATATATATATATATATAAGCAAAAGAGGAAAATGTATTCAGACTACGTGTTTTCCCTGTTCGTATTATGTGTCTTCAGGGCTGATTCCGGCCTCAATGTGTCTACTATATATATATATTGAGGCCGGAATCAGCCCTGAAGACACATAATATATATATATATATATATATATATATATATATATATATATATATATATATATATATATATAGTGGGCACATTGTGGCCGGAATCAGCCCTGAAGACACATAATACGAACTGGGAAAACACGTAGTCTGAATACATTTTCCTCTTTTGCTTATTACTGCCACACGTGCGCGCGTTCTTTCGCACATGCCCGCATAAACACACACTCACCCAAACACACAAGAACGTACACGCATGAAGAGAACGAAGAGGAAAAACTGGGATCTTATTGTGATTGGTTCACAAGCATTTCATGCCGAATTTATTTCTCCTATAGGCTTCCCGATTATAACCGTGTATGAACGGAGCATATTCAGTCAAACATATTAATCGATTAGGCATATGAAAACAAACAGCACAAATCCATTTCTCTAAGTCAATAATGATTAAGAATGATTAGTACAATTATTCAATAAAATTCTTTAGTAATCAATATTCGAAAATGAAACGCCCCAGGTGTTTGCTAATGTTGCTTTTTTAAATTGTCATTTTCTCAGATTAGAATCAAATAAATGAAATTAAAACAGAATTCATGTCTTTTAATCAAGTCATATTAGAAATTGTAACATTCAAATCTAACAATCTGAATAAAGATAATGATATATATATATTTTTATCTGGGACCATAGTTAAAAAAAAAAGGTATAGATATTAGAATTAAAATGGAAAGGACTGTCCTATCAAAAATGGAAGCCACCTGGAAGTTAAAAATGAAAAAAATATATTTGAAAGTACAACTCTTTACGTAAACAGTAGAAACAGTTGGATATTAACAAAATCACTTGCAACAAAAACAAAACAAAAACGACAAAAACAACAACAACACAAAAACGAGATAGTACCTACGCTCAACTATTGAGAGCAGCGTTAAATGCCAGTTGAAAAAACACATGTTCAGTGAAGAACTATACGTTCATCCTACCATAGATTACAGACACTGAAAGGTGAGTATGGTTTAGTTGCCATTACTGGAGCAATAAACAAGTTGTGCATCAGTTTATATTATGGGAACCAATTTATGGGAAAAGATAAAGAGATAGGCCAGCAATAACCTTCATCTTCAACCTCGAAATAAATGTTGATCCTCACGAGTTTCACATAAATCATGTCATCAACAGCTTCGAAAAGATTGTTGGTAAATCTGAAATTCATTCTTTAACGATGGTATTGTTGTAAACATCTCAGGTACAGATTAAAAGAATAAATTCATCCACGATGGCATAATATTTATGATCAAAATTATAGTAAAGCATCATCTTTTAAAATATTAAGTTGTTTTTTTTTTAATTTTTTATCTAACCGTAGAACAAGCCATGAAAAAGACAGCATTTCGTTTAGAAACATTTTCGAATATCAAATAAGTATCTCAACTTAAGACACAAAATTCTCAATAACCTCGGCTTAGAAATTCACTTATAAACAGGAATACAATCTAAAACTATCAACAAGTTTACTGTGATCAGAAGTTTCATGCCAAGAAACAATCCTCGGGCGGATCAGGTTTATTTAAACCGCCTGAAGATTGCTTCTTTCCTGAAAATTGTAGTCACTTTAAAGTAATAGTTCATTGGTATTTTTTAAATCTCACTCTCTATATATATGTATGTTTGTGTGTTTCTGTATATATATATATATATATATATATATATATATATATATATATATATATATATATATATTTGGTTTGTTTACTTTTTCATGTTGCTGTCTGGGTTGATATATGTATGATTGCTTCTGTATGTGTATATATGCATATACGTATGCATATGTGTATGTATGTGTATTTATATATATATATGTGTATGTGTGTATACGTGTATATATATATATATATATATATATATATATATATATATATATATATATATATATATATATATATACGTGTGTGTGTGTGTGTATGTTTGTCTTTAGGTAGGCTTTTCTGTGTTTCTGTCTGTAGTCAAGAATGTGTGTACACATATGTCTGTATGTAGTTTTTATTTTGTTTCACCTACTGTTATATTTTTATACTCGTGTATGTGCACTAGTGCGTATATAGGTATATATGAAATATATTTTGATATATATTTGTGTGTTTGGAGTTTTCGATTTTATATATTAGATGGTGTTATTTTTATGCGTATGTATCTGTTTTTCTATCCATGTCTATCTGTTTTAATGCCCTTTCTTTCCCTAAGGTTTGTTTTTCTGTTCTGCACATGTTGATTTTTATCTATTCTACCATTTTTATCTATGTATATTTGCTCGTATAAGTTATATTTTAGTAAGTGGTTGGAATTCGTTTAATAACACTTTCAAACTTGAATATTTCTTGGTAGGTGTATCGGAGTGTCTTTGTCAATGTATGTGTATGCGTAAGTGTCTTTATCGGTGTCTGTGTGTATGGTCACTTGTGTGTAGCTTTCATTGTGTATGTATGTTTTTTTGTTGTTTTTTTCGTGGAGATATTTCCTGTCTCGTCGTTTTTTTGTGTGTGTATATATCTAAATACGTCTGCGTGTTTATGTATTATAATCTGATTGTGTATGTATTGTCTTTTCATCCTCCCCTGCCTCTGTTTATGATTCAAATGTATCTTTGTTGTCATGAAGTTCAGAGCAACATTTGATCTTAACGTTTATTCCAACTTAATTTCAATAAAAACAAAATAAATAGAATAACATATGTATTTTTTCATTTTTCTTCAGTAACTTTATAATTTTAAACTTATTTATATATATATATATATATAAAAGTGAACATTGAAGTCAACACTCAGAGGCGATAGGCTGTTTCATGCTAGGCGCAATCGTCTAGCATGAAACAGCCTGTCGCGTCTGAGTGTTGACTTCAATGTTCACTTTTATATTTATATTTACATACGCTCTATCTCTGATATTGAGCATTTTATCCCATAAATATAAACTTTACAACTATATTTCTTATATATATATATATATATATATATATATATATATATATATATATATATATATACATTAGAGTCCAAAATTAACCAACAAAATTAAAACTTTGATATCTCAAAAAGTATAAGCCAGTTTTTCTGAAACTTTCACTAAATGTAGACAAATGGCATTTCAGTTGTGCTTTAAATTTGTAAGTTATTTGGAATGATAGAAGGAAACCTATGATTCATTTAGATTTTTCCTCAAATATCAAGTATCCAAAATTAAGGAACAAAGGAATGTTTTTAATAAAAAATAATTGGACAACAAAATTCAAAACGTCTTATCAAGATTTACTGCTTGATTGTTCAGATAAGCAATAACCTGTTTTGTCCAATAGCAGGGAGCATTATCCTGAATGAACACAGAATTTTCAAACCCAGAATTTTGCAATACCGGTACAATATGTTCTTCAAACAAATTCTTGTACATAGATGCATTAACTCTATTATATAAGCGTATAAGATCTGACTTGCCCAGACTTGAAAACATGCCGAAAACCATTACGTTGCCTCCGCCAAACTTAACAGTGTTCTTGGTGAACTTTGAACTCAACCTTTCGCCAATTCGTCTTCTTACATGGTGTTTTCCATCAGAACCAAATACATTAAATTTACTTTAATCACTGAAAAATACGCTGGACTACTGTTCTTCTAATCACAACATGTGATTGTTTGCGAATTCCAGTCTTGTTGTCTTGTTCTATTTGCTTCTTCTGTGGACACCCAGCATAAAGCCCTATTTCTTGCAAGCGTCTAGACTGTTTGTCTAGACACATTAAATGTCATTTGAAATTTCTCGTGAAATGCCTGCTGCAGTTCGAAAAGGGTCCTTCAGTGCTAGGCGTTGAACGATCCCGTCTTCTCTGGCCGTTCTTTTATTTGGTCTAGCCAAATTGTTTGGAATGATTAAGCGACCAGTATTTTCGTTCAATTTCAGAGTTCGGCTCACAGGGCTTCACCTGTTCAGCAATCTGGTCAGTTGTGTGATTTTCATTTCGCAGTTTGTGACATCAGCTCTTACGGACTTGTCAACTTTTCGACGGCTCGCTATGTTGGAAAATGACACAGTGAGGATAAATAATCATTATCTTAACCTCGCTTATCATAAATAATAATTGAATAAAAGTACACACACACACACACATATATATATATATACATATATATAAAGATCTGTACACACACACACGCACACACAGAGACATATATATATATATATATATATATATATATATATATATATATATATATATATATATATATATATATAAGCGTGGACACTGAGAACAACAGTGAGTGGCGACAGTCTGTTTCAAGCTTAAAGGCCATGTGATGTGTTTTGGTTTGACTATATATATATATGCTGATCAATAGTGCATTATGGGATGGGTAGCAAGATCTATTCTATTATACTAATGATTATTGGGTTGGTGGTATATATATATATATATATATATATATATATATATATATGTGTGTGTGTGTATGTATGTGTGTGTGAAAAAGTTTTTTGGTATGCTATATTTATGAGTTAAAGTGCTCTATATCAAGGATAGAGTATGTGTAAAAAATAAATATATTCGTATAAGTGTTGCCAAGTCTATAAGATCGCCTGAATATTGCATTTAAGCATGAAACAGTGCTGCCGCTGGATGTTAACCTCAATGTCCACATATATATATATATATATATATATATATATATATATATATATATATATATGTATTATATGTATATAAGAGAAAGAGAAAGAGAGAGAGAGAGATTCACAAAATATCAGTGAGACACTTCAAAGTGACAAGATTTTAAGTTAAAATATCAAGAAAATTCGTCACCACTCAACAACGTCTAATTCGGAGACTCAATTATTGCATATATGTGTTTCCATGGTCCAGAAACTAAAGTCTGTAACATACATGTTTGTCGTAAGACTGATCAAAACATCAACAGTAAGGTGGTCGCATACATCTACATGTGGTAGAGTGCTTAGAAAATTCGCTCCGATCATGAAACTCTTGTTCGATTCTACCGATAGTCGATTAGTCAAGCATAATATCATCCTGGGGAGATGATCTAAGCACGTGGCACTGTTGTAAAGTGTTTGAAAACCATACCACAGGAAGGAGAAACTTCGTATGCTCGACCGAACTTTTGAAAGCACTGGCCTAATCCGGATTAATCAGTAGCTGATAATGATTACGCCGGATTATGCGCTCTTTAAGTAATTAAGGTCCCCTCAGCAGAGTTGCAGCATAAGCAAAAAATTGGTTCAGTTGGCGTTGAAGAAATACATTCCTCAACGGGCGTCTGGAATAGGAATTATCTAGCCACCTTATGAGATAGACATACTCGGAAACGTGTGGTCAGCCGTACAGATGACTTGTAATCATATTCCTTTTCTGATCGAAAGCGTTTATCAACATTATTTCACAGCTCGCAGTTCAACCTTGATTTTTCTTCATCATTATTTTCTCTTACTTACTGATTCTTTCTAACTGGTTTACTCAGTTTTTGCCTTTATAACATTTCATTCTACTTGACGGCCTTCCTCAGGAATCTATCACATTTAATAACATTCTGAGGACGTCGATCGAAAACTCTTTTGTTGGCCCACCTGGTGTCTACATTTTCATCATGACCTCAGTTTTTCTAGTTGATCAATGGCTTCTTTAACTTGAAAATTTCTTTTTTTTTGTGCGTATGAGTGCACAAAAACTCTAAACGACCAAAGACTGGCGGCTGATCTCTCCCTTGACCTAGCTCTCAGTGGTGGAAAAGAAAACTGGCTGGTTACATTCAATGCCTCGAAAACCGAACAAGTTACATTTTTCAACATGCAGGACCTGCGGGTTTAATCTCAAAAGGACAAAATCTTCCAGCCTGAACTTCTGGAACCAATCCTTGGCGATGCGTTCACTAATTATCCGCTAGGGTTTGACGTATCCGGCGACTTGATGCAGCTGCGGTCCACCTTAAAGTCATAAAGTCCACCTTAAAGTCATAAAGCCCACCTTAAAGTCATAAAGCCCACCTTAAAGTCATAAAGTCCACCTTAAAGTCATAAAGCCCACCTTAAAGTCATAAAGTTCACCTTAAAGTCATAAAGCCCACCTTAAAGTCATAAAGTTCACCATAAAGTCATAAAGCCCACCTTAAAGTCATAAAGCCCACCTTAAAGTCATAAAGTCCACCTTAAAGTCATAAAGCCCACCTTAAAGTCATAAAGCCCACCTTAAAGTCATAAAGTCCACCTTAAAGTCATAAAATCCACATTAAAGTCATAAAGTCCACCTTAAAGTCATAAAGCAGACAATCCCGAACGAGCTGCTTCGGCACCGCCATGTTTCTTCGTCGCTGCTCGAGCTATGACTGCATTGGCCAATTGCAATACTCCTCACCCCCACTGCTTTCCCGATGGTAGCAGCTCATAGTGCACCACATGTCGACTAGTCTGCCAGATGCAGAATATAATCTTGCATGGGTATAGAGGTGGTCTTGTCGTATGAGTCACTGGGTCTCATAGTAAGATTCAGTGCTTGGCACGCTGGGGACCCACTTTTCATCACTGGTGAGCACTCGATCAAATCTGGGTACATTGAGGTGGCGAGAAAACAACGAGAAACAGGCTGTCAGTCGTTGTTGCCCGTTTGCTTCCTACAGTGTGTGTGGTAACCAATTGCTCAACTTGCACGCCTTCCCTATGCAGTGCATGTAAAGTTTGACTGCTTCATCAGAAACCTGGAAGCGTTCGGCAAGCTCACCATATGTTTGGCTGTTGTCAGCCTCTATGACCGCTTTCAGGGGCTCATCATTCAGGACCTTTCGCCGACCACTGTGGGGTTCATCAGAAAGGGACAGATCTCCCGGCTTGAACTTCTTCACTCATAGCATTATCCCCAAATGCTTGACGTATTCATAAAGCAGACAATCTCGAACGAGTTGCTTCGACAACGCCATGTTTCTTCGCCGCTGCTCGGGCGATGACTGATGCACGTGCGCAACGGAGCTGCATTGGTCAACTGCGATGAAATCCCCTCCACCCACCGCTTTCCCGTACCAATGATCACTTCTTCCCACACGATGTAAAAAAACGGTAATGACTTTTTTGTTTATCTTTTAATTTAAGTAATAAGAGACCAAGAGCATCAACATTGTGTTACATTCTTAGATTCACTCAGTCACTTACGTTTCATACGTGATTCACGATTGGACTATCATGTCTCTTGATTAATGACAGACTAGGCAGAAGATTTTCCCACAGTAGGCTATCGTTTCTTTCTGCGGTAGACTGGTTGTCAACCAAGGCTATAGGATCAACTCTATTCTGCTGTTCAACGCATATCTGGGAGAGAAGAGATGGATTCATACCTTTCTCAAGGGTATTTACGTGTAAATGAATGTAGCGAGCACGACTGGAATTCGATCTCGGCTCTCCGATTTCTCATTCCGAGCCGATAACCATTAAACCACATCTTTGACTACATGGTAATAAAAAGAGACATCAAATCTATCTTATTTTCTGTTGTAACCTAGGAAAAGTTACTGAATAGAATAATCAAACGAAGGTTGGTAATGAACGATAGCACTTAGGACAAGAACAACACATAAGATTCGCCAGCGGCGCGTAGAAGAAGTAGTCAACTGCTAGAAGTGAGTCAAGTGAATTCCACAATGAATCTCCAACTGCAGGATATCTACCAACCGCCCCACGCGGTCAGACGTGGCACAAGGCCGAATTTAATGTGTGGTATCAGTGCCCGTTGGCTCGGCCAAAAATTCCCCGTAGACCCAGTATAAAACGCGGTCGGGTAGGTGTTTCCCGAGACGAGACTCTACTCTTCGACAGAGCCTCGTCTGGTCATCCTCTCTGCCCGGAGGCAGAGAGTTTGATCAGCACAGCTGGAGACGAATCTCCAACTGCTGACCAACATACAGTATTTACTACTGTAGTTATGTGAATGGGAGCATACCCACTATCGTCCATAGGTATGCTACAACATTTTCATATCTACCCCAAAAGGCAATGCGATTCAGGATATCGGATCTTTCTTAATTTATTCTCTATTTTTAAATCGGACTTAAATTTCTATCGGACTCACCATGAGAAGCATTTCCACAATTAAACATTCCAGGTTTCTTTTTTTTGTACACAAATTTATAATGACAAATGAAACGATTGGGTCTAGATACCAGCTCGTTGGTTTAAATTCGAGCTAATGTCTGTTATACCCGCGTGAAAAAAAAGATTATTTATTTATTAGGTAAGCTATAATATTCATCACGGTGAATAGAATTCAAAAGAGGATCAATTGAAAACTTAAAAAATTTAATTGGCTCAAATATGGTGTTCATGTTATTATCCGACGTGTAATTAACTGAACTGCTATGCAACATCAGTCTTCCTATATGGCGGTAAATGCTGGACAGTTTCCTCTCAGATGAAGAGAAGACTTCAGACAACGGAAATGTCGTTCTACAGAAGCATTTAGGTTAACTATTTTACTAAAAAAAGAAGAATAAAAAGAAATCTATAGCAAAACAAACAGAAATATTATTTCTGAGCTCTGTTTAGTTTCTTAATTTCATATTAACAGAAAATAAAATACGATTTATCCAGATATACAATTTCTTTTTTTAAGAAAGGACAGAAATTACATCATCAAAATCTGAAGGCACGTTGGAATAGCGACAGTAGCTTTCCAAAATCTAAGAAACAGGAAAATATCGTTAGAAACAAAGAAAACAGCACTGAACTGTTATCTAAAATCAGTCCTCGTATATAGTGAATGCTGGACATTCTCATCAGAGATGAAGAATAAACTTAAGGTATCAGAAATGCGGTTCTACAGGAGGATGCTGAGAATAACATGATTGGAGCATGTAAGAAACGAAAAGGAAAATGGAAACAAAAAAAATGACACTTATAATTACAATCAGAAACAGTTGAAATTTCACGGACACATAACGAGGAAAGAGGGTTTGGAGAATTTGATACTCACAGGACGAATTGAAGGCAAGAGTGACAGGAGAAAATAGAGAGTAATCTATTTAACCAACTTGTGGAAATGGATGGCAGAACAAGGACTGGGAGGGGATAATAAGGAGACAAACATTACTTAGAATTACAATAGATAGGAGGTCATGGAGAGCCATAATTACCCACGGCGCAAGAAGAATTAAGAATATTGTCAGTTTCAGCCAGCAATGTTTACATACCTTCAAAAGGTATGGCTCTCTGAACGGCATTCCGTCTCCTCAGGGGAGTTAATTTTCCACATCTTCTTGGTGTTGTCAGGTGCACTCATGTGATTATACACACGTATGTAACACACACACACACACACACACACATATATATATATATGCGCATCTTTACAAGAAAACACACGCACTATCTTTGTCATACACACGCAGAGATTTTATATGTAAATATTTACCAAGCTTGGACTAGACCGGCAAAGACAGAAAGAACTGAAGAGTAGAAATATTGTTTTAAGCCTTTCGGACCAGTCTGGCTTGAAAATCAGCATTCAACCTAAGTCGGGCTTCCATTTAGACTCGAACCTCAACTAATGACACCTGTGTGAAATGAACAATAGGAAACTACTACAGTCCATCAGGCCAGCTTCACACACACGCCTGAGCGCGCACACACGATCATACTCGTTAATAATGAAAATGCATATATTTATTATTAATAAATGTTAAATAACGTGAATGTTTAATAAACCATTCAAATATATGTTTCTTTTATAAAATACCGCGTAGATAACATTGCAACAATACTGTTATCTGAACAAATATATTAAATTCATCCAAAGTTGTGAGTCAAGAGAAGAAAAAATACATATTTTTTTAAACTGGTTACTTTGCACTCATACCTTTGAGACTTATCAATATTTAACCGTGTAAATAACACGATTATCTCTTTATAGAATTCACCTTGGCACATTTTAGTCTTTCGGGACTCAAGGACTTGTCAAGGAAGAGATGCCATCATTTTTTAAAAATAAGAGAGGAGGGAAATAACTGCGCGAGAAGAGGATTTTTAAAAAATCTCAAAAATAAAGTAAAAAGATTTTCTTTTTACTTTATTTTTGAGATTTTTAAGTTTTTCTCTTTAAGCCATTTTTAATGCGTGAGATTTCTTTCATTAACAGAATCCTTCATATATTTTACGATGAAAAAATTCAATGTAAGTGTTGAACCATACCTACGGACGATAATGGGTATGTCCCCATTCACATAAATACTGCATTTTGGTCTTCAGTTGCAGATTCGTCTCCAGCTAAGCTAGTCGAACTCTCTGCCTTCGGACAGAGTGGGACCCAAACGAGGCTATGCCGAAGGGCAGAGTCTCGTCTGGGGTGGTGAACAGCTACCCGACCCCGTTTTTACTGGGGTCTACGGCGAATATTTGCCCGAGCGTATGGCTCGGATACCCCACGTTAAATTCGGCCTTGTGCCACATCTGACCGCGTGGGGCGGTTGGCAAATATCCTTCAGTTGGAGATTCGTCTCCAGCTGTGCTGGTCAAACTCTTTACCTCCAGGAAGAGAAGATCCCCAGATGAGGCTATATCGAAAGACAGAGATTCGTCTCGGTAAACAGCTACCCACCCCGTTTTATACGGGGTCTACGGGGAATTTTTGGCCGAGCCTTCGAGCTCGGATAACCTACATTAAATTTGGGTTTTTGCCAGCCACATTTGACCGCGTGGTAGATATCATTCGTCTTAAGCTGGGCTGGTTAAGCTCTCTGCTTCCGGGCAGACAACATCCCCAGACGTGGCTATGTCGAAGGACAGAGTCTCGTCTCGGGAAACACCTACCCCACCCCATTTTATACGGGATCTACGGGGAATATTTGACTGAGCTTACGGGCTCGGTAACCCCACATTAAATTCGGCCTTGTGCCACATCTGACTGTGTGGGGCGGTTAGTAGATATCCTGCAGTTGGAGATTCATTGTGAAATTCACTTGACTCACTTCTAGCAGTTGACTACTTATTCTACCCGCCGATGGCGAATTTTATATGTTGTTCGTGTCCTAAGTATTATCATTTATTACCAACCTTCGTTTCATTATTCTATTCAGTAACCTTCCCCAAGTTACAACAGTAATTAATTTTTCAATTTAGTATGAAAAAACTAAGATCCTTATTAAAATTATACAAAAATTTCTTTAATTTTTTGTTTTTGTGCAAACTCGTCAGTTCTCTTCTTCCACTTGAATATTTCACTCGATGGAAAGATTTTGATTTCATTCATTTTTTTTTTACAAATTTTCATTAGTGCTTCGAGAATTTGGAGTCTCTGTTCGTACTAATGTTACATAAAGTAGGGATATTATTGATCTTATTGTAATAGGAATATTCATCCTCATCGGTCCCTCCTTGCCACTATTAAGCATCGGAAGATGTCATGGTTTGGTCACGTCACACGGCATAAGAGACTCTGCAAGATTATCATTCGAGGTACTGTTGAAGGCGGATGCAAGCAGAGACGGCAACTCAAGAGCTGGTCAGACAACATCAAAGATTGGACGGACATTGCCGGAACGCCTGAGAGCTATCACCATTAGATATATGTATGTATGTTGCGGCATTCACCCTGGATCGGTTAAGCCGGCTCCTTCCAAGGAATTCACCGCGTCCGGAACGAAGGCCGACCAAGCACGGCGATCCGTCGCCAATGCTGAAACAAGCGACATCCTGGATGAGGGTTGTCTGTTTCTTTTCCCCCGCCGATTGAAATAGTAGAGGAAAATTATGTTTGTTAAGATGCGTACCTATTACACAAAGTCCATTGATTGGTCGATTGATTGGTTTGTGTTTTACGGCTTGTGAAACGTTTGGCAGATTTTCCAAAGCCAGAAAATATCTTTAAATTGTAAGAGTTTATAGGCGGGAATATTGACTTACTGATACAACTCCTAATGAACCTATAGCTGAGAGAGTAAAGGTGGATGCATATCTTTTCCAAGTGTATTTGTTCGTGAATACAACGAACGAGACTGGAATTGGAACTAGACTCTCTAATTTCCAATTCCGTGCCATTATCCATTATACCACAGTCACCTCCAAGCTTACAGCATCTGCTATTCCCAAGTGGATACCCATCTACGTTATGACCCGACTTCACGTTTCTTAAATTCGGTGATCGTACCTGAACCGGTGTTTTAACGTCATATGGCTGTAACCCCTAAACAAAATGTAATGCGATCACATTTTTAAAATGTGAATTCGTAATGTACGAAATCACATTGTGAATACCTATATTGTATTATATATGTTTAGTCAGTTACTTTTAGGGCGACGTCCAAAGCGCTAGAACCGACAAGAGATAAATAAACGTAGAAATATATATATATATATATATATATATATATATATATATATATATATATATATATATATATATATATATATATCGCACGCATTAATCGTATATTATATAAAATACGATACAACCAATTTAATTATTCGCAATAACTCCTCCCCACCAACTGATGTATTACGTAAAACCAACATTATATATTAATTTAAATGTCCCTTGGGAGAATACAGTAAAACAAATATATATATTAGATATACGACAACTACATTATCAAGACGTCTTACTCTACACATGTCTGATGATTCGTCCATTGCAAGACATATATACCAACATTCTTGTCCACATTCACAGTATAGAAAAATACTGATTGACAATACAACTATCCTACACCAAATAGGAAATTAAAACTACAGATCCTCGAAGCAATCTTCATTAAAAAACATAAGCCGACACAAAATAGAATCAGCTACTAATACTGTAATAATGTTCAAAATGTCTATAAAAAATAACAGTTTTCATGCTTTAATCCACGCTCTACCATGACCTTCAAACATAAAAGAAAAAATTTCCATAATGGATAACTATTCACGTTCTAATAAACGCTAAAGCATAACTGTCAGCCATAGCATTTAAACGTAAAAGAGAAAATTCAGCAATGGATAGCTACACATAGTTTTGCCTTATCAACTACACCACTGAGGATGATCTCAGAAAGAGATGGAAAGTACTTGGGAAATAAAAGTGATTTTCACTGTTACAGTTGCCTAATTTAATAGTAATATATGTTACAGTTGCCTAATTTAATAGTAATATATGGGAAAATGTTCGTGAATATGAAAGGATTATCATCAAAATAAGCAGGCATGATGTTTGGAACTTATTCAATCAGACATGCCTATATATATATATATATATATATATATATATATATATATATATATATAAATCAATTCACAAAAGCAAGGCTATAATGCCACTATGACGCAATGGGCTACTGGGTGTGATTGAGAATGTGAAGACATTATATAAAACTAGAAACCCAATCCTAAACAGAAAACAAGGGATAAACCTCTACTCCTGTTCAAAAGACTGAGGAGGAGTGTGAACCGGTCTATACTGATTAATTGATTGTTTTTTATGGCTTATCAACTTTATACAGGTTACTTAAAGCTGGAATATATTTTGGGATTGCAATAATTTTAGGGAAATAATAATGATTTTCTGATACAAGTCCTACTATTTAATCCATAGCGGATATATATATGTACGAGGATATACGAGGAGTGATGAAATGTACCCGGACTGGTCAGGAAGAGGCATAAAATATAGGTGCTATTTCACATAGACACATTGCAGTTTAACACACTTGACTCAAGTTTATTTACTTCCTTTAAAAACTCTCATATTTGGGTTGTATAAAACATATGTGGAAAAGATACGATCGATTGCAAGTTTTCGCAACTTAGAGCGAAGGCAGTTAAAATTAATGAGGTGTTCGGACAAGACT
The DNA here is from genome assembly GCA_964036315.1 of Acanthosepion esculentum. Lineage (NCBI taxonomy): Eukaryota > Metazoa > Mollusca > Cephalopoda > Sepiida > Sepiidae > Acanthosepion > Acanthosepion esculentum. The sequence continues at coordinate 61,582,914 of OZ038498.1, read as the reverse complement.
TTTCGATAAGCCTTGTTACTGAGCCTAATTATGGTGACGCTGTGTTGGGTCAGAGTAATAAAAATTTCATGTTCTGGAAAAGGAGTGAGAAAAGAGCTCTTTCATTGTATTATTTTCATCCAATTGTAGAAAATTGATCTCCGACAATTTGAAAGGTAGTTTCGGAGCCTACTGGGACAAATATAAGGGAAACTTTCATCTGGTTGAATTACTATTCATTCACAATACGGCCCTTAGTGCATTGTCAGGATAGATGGAGTCAGCAGACATTTACAAATAACAGCAGGTGGGAGAAGAGGACTCAGAATCCAAATGTACAATGTGACCAGAAAACAAATCGGAGCAACTACAAAAACTAAAAATAATTTTGTATATGTGAAAATAACCCACCACGTTTTCCTCGATCATACAAATTAAAACGCCCGCGACAACTATAATTGTTCAAGGCTGTACCAACTTCTACAAGTTTAGCACTCTGGGATGCATTCAACAATAGACGCAGTCGCTACTGTGTTGACCTATCAACCCCGTATGGCTAGCAAATATTAACAGCGCCTCCTTAACTTCGTTGTCACTCTTTATCAAATACTTTTTTAAAACTTTAGAAACTAATGTAACTATCCACTTTTTTATAGATATTTTTCTCCTTTTAGCTTATTTTTAGGTGTTCAAGAGAATATTCTGAGCAAATCTCTATAAACTTCTTTTCACGTAAATTATTGTAAATAAATAAATTCTTTCAATTTCACATTTAGAATCTTTTTTATTGTTAGCTTTTAGATATACCTAATTGATATTGTTTTTGAGTGTGGGAAATCTTCATAGTTAGGCCGAGAACTTTTCAGTCAACTTACGTATGTATGTATGTATGTATTTATTTTTATCGAATTCTGTGAAATTGTTGTGTATATTTATAAATGTCTTTCCAGGCATATTTTCCTTAAGACATTGGAAATATGCTGAATGAAGGGAAAGCCTGATTTCAGTCATGGCAAAAAAACAAAAAACAAAAAAAAACAAAACCAAAAACAAACAAAAAAACAAAACAAAAACAAAAAACAAATATATAAAAAAAAACATTCTTCCCATCTATCAATTCTGAATCAGGAAAACTGGCGGGTTTTTGTGCTATAAATATGCACAAACACGTTTTCTTTCTCACATATGTTTTTGTATGCAGACGATACAAATATGTTGGTACAGGTGCGAGAAAAATTCCTTTACTAAGCCTCACGATCATACTGGCAAAAAAACTCTTGAAATAAAACTTTAAAGAAAGAAAGAAAGAAAGAAAGAAAGAAAAGAAAAAGTAACTTGTGACCGATATATTTGACAGGCGATAGGGTACATCTGCCATCATAGTGATTTAATTAAATCAAGGACTCTCTGCTTTTCTTTTTCTTATTTTTTTTTATATCTAAGTTCGAAAGTGATATTTTTGATAGGACGAGAATTTTGGATTTGTAAATTGAGAAAAAAATTCGGGCAGTAATGGAAATGAAGGTGAGTAAAAGAATATAAAGAAAAAACCTAAAAATAAAAATCCTGGGGAAAAAGTGAACTCAAGGAAAATTGGTAGTTGATTGAATACGGGGGAATGCAGAGAAAGAAATTTCACTGAAAAGAAAGCAAGTAGAAATGTGTATGCAGATAGAAGAAGAAGAAGAAGAAGAAGAAGAAGAAGAAGAAGAAGAAGAAGAAGAAGAAGAAGAAGAAGAAGAAGAAGAAGAAGAACGAACGAACGAACGAACGAATGGGTATATAAGAAAGAAAGAAGTAAAAACTATGAAACTGAAGAATGAGTAACTTAAAAAAGAGAAGAAAGAAAGCAAAAGATGAAGGATAGAAAATATCAGAACAAACGACAAAGTAGGAAAAAAAAGAATAAAAAATATCGAAGAAACGACATTAAAGAAGGAAAAATTTGGAATTGAGTGGTGAGAAGAAATGAATAAACACTAAATGTTAAACAATAAAAAGAAACAGAATTAAATTAAGAAAATGAAAAAGGTTTATTCAAAGGAAGAAAAAGAAAGTAAGAAAAGAAGAAAGAAATAAAGAAAGAAAGAAAGAGGAGGTGCATATCGAAGAGATATTAAAATAAGAAAAACGTGGAATTGAGTCGTGAGAAAAAATAAAGGAAACGCAAAAGTAAAAGAAGAGACAGAATTAATTGTAAAAAAGTATATTAAAGAAATAAATAAAGAAGTAAAGAAATGTACATGAAAATAGAGAACAAAATAAAGAGGGAGAGAGTGAAATTACATAAAATAAGGAGAGAAAGGTTTTCTTAATTAGAGCAAACAGAGAAAAAGGAAAAAAAATGAAGGCAAAATTGTAAGAGAAATTAGAGAACAAAAGAAAGGAGAGAAAGATACACACACACACACACACACACACACACATATATATATATATATATGTATATATATATATATATATATATATATATATATATAGAGAGAGAGAGAGAGAGAGAGAGCGAGAAAGAGAAAGAAAAGGAGTGAATTACAAAACAGAGAGAAAGAGAGAATAATTTTATTAAAGTAGACAGATTTAAGAAAGAAAGAAAGAGAAAAAGAAGGGAAAAACATGGAAATCGCTATATCGAAATCTAAGAGAAAATAAAACAAGAAGTAACAATGACAAGAGGAAACGAATGAATGGCCTCGTTTTTATTTTAAAACTGGAAATCTCGCTTTTGCTTCGCCGAGTCACGTGCACGCGATGAAATGAGCGCCATTCGTTGTCTGGGGTAGTGGAAGGGGCGTGATGGCGTAGGGAAGAGGAGGACGTCACGTTCCAAGTTCTGCAGACTTGGGGGCTAACCTAGACGGTCGGTCGATATCCTCTGTCAGTGAAACCAGTGCTTTGCCATTCGCGCAGCTTCGGGATCACCTACGTCTCTTCCACCAACCGACTGAAGCCGGTTCGATACATCAGTAGCCCACCCCATTTTTTCCACACACCTCTCACGCACCCAACTCAAATCCACTCCCCAACCATCAGATTTCTTTCAGCCATTACTGTTGTCTTTCTTATCTTTTGCGAAATTTTTCCCTTCGTCTTTCGGTGTTCATCGTCGTAGTCGTCGTCGTCGTCATCATCATAATCACATTCTTTCACAACGTCTTCTTTATCATCGACAACATTACTGTTACAATTACTACACACATTGTCATTACAGCCTTTTCTACATTTACTACTATTACTACTACTACTACTACGACTACTACTACTACTACTACTGTCGTCACTACTACCACTACTATTACTATTGAAATAACGTTAAGAGTAATCTAATCCAATTACTCACAACTGATTTGATTACTGTTCTCAACATATTCTAATGCCTTTAAAAATATTCAGGCATCTGTTAATAATAATCAGTATAACTACAACAATATTAAAAAGGATTATATTGTTTAACTAGCAAACAATGCTATTATGAAGAAAATATTGTTATTTAAAAATAAATGCATTTTCTTCAAAGAACTCCCTTACGATTTGAATAAGATATATATATTTTAGTAGCATTATTCTGTGCAACAACCTGCATAATTATCAACATCATTTATCATTATATATATATATATATATATATATATATATATATATATATATGTGTGTGTGTGTTTATGTGTGTGTATGTATGTGTGTTTGAGCATGTGTGTGTGTGTGTATATATATATGCATAACATTAATTTTTGAAGGGATTTTTTTTTTATTTGGCATACAGGTACGGTTCCTTTTAAACTTTCTTTAATAAGACTTGTCAATCTAGGTCAATTGTTATTGATTTTACTTACTATTTAAGAAAATAAAAACAAAAAACAGGGGTAGTAACTCAAATACGTGTAGCTACTAACAGTAAAGTTTATAGTAATAAGAACTAATTCTTATATATATATATATATATATATGTATATATATATATATATATATATATGTATATATATAACAATTATTATATATATATAATAAATATTATTATATAATAGTTATGTATATATATAATTAATTCTTATATCTATATAATATATATACGAATTATATATATATACGAATTATATATATATATATATATATATATATATATATATATATAATATTTTTTGTTTTAAAAAATATGATTCCTTCGCTACATATATATATATATATGTAATTCTGATATATATATATGTAATTCTTATTTATATATATATATATATATATATATATATATATATATATATATATATGAGAATTACATATATATATCAGAATTACATATATATATATATATATATGTAATTCTTATATATATATATGTAATTCTTATATATATATATATATATATATATATAAGAATTACATATATATATAAGAATTACATATATATATAATTCTTATATATATATATATAATTCTTATATATATATATATATATATATATATATATATATATAAGAATTACATATATATATATATATATATATATATATATATATATATATATATATATATATATAATTTCATTTTACCTTTTTACTTTTGAGTCGTGATTTATCACCAGGGACTAATCTTAATTCATCCTCCATTTGGGCCTTTGCCTCTTTGTTTTCATCTCCTACTGTTCTTCGCCTTCAACCACCACCATCACCTTCTTCTTCTTCTTCTTCTTCTTCTTCTTCTTCTTCTTCTTCTTCTTCTTCTTCTTCTTCTTCTTCTTCTTCTTCTTCTTCTTCTTCTCCTCCTTCTTTATTTTATTGCCTTTCTCTTCTTTCTTCTAGATCATAATTCTTTTTTTCTTCTCCTTGTACAGAATGTCTACAACCACTTTTTTCATTCCATTCTTCCATCCACTGATTCCCTTTCTTCACCCTTTACTATTTCATTTCTCATTTCTCCATCCCTTCACTCCTTTTCACGCATATGGAACGCCTCTCTACTTTTTTCATATACAGCACCCCTCGCTTCTTTCTTTCTTTCTTTCTTTCTTTCTTTCTTTCTTTCTTTCTTTCTTTCTTTCTTTCTTTCCATCAGCAACGTTTACAATCACTGAATCTCTATTGCATTTGGGTTTCCATAGCATCAATTTTCAGCAGACCGGGACAGACGTCATAATTTTACCCTTTATTTTAATGTATATATGGTGTCAGACTTGGGCGGGGTATGTGGCCAGGCTAAGCCAGGCTTGGCTAGGCTCCGGGCTCTGAAGTAATTGTGATGCTATGTGACACGCTGCACTATATTCACCTATGGTGGGGCATTTATTTTCTTTGCACATCACGCACACTTTTGCGCATGCAAACTAAACAAACGGAATAAAGGATTATTCACCCACGTGTACAATTAAACGCACTCGCGAATGCATACGTGTAAACAAGTGTGCACATTGCACGCACAGATATGAATTGGCATAGACATGTCTGTCTGTCTGCATCATCTTATTTATTATCTATCTATCTATCTATCTATCTATCTATCTATCTATCTATCTATCTATCTATCTATCTATGTTTATTGAATCATGTACAGCTATTTATTAAGAACTTTGTCCAGCTCTTCCAGACTTCTAAGTTTCTTTTTGTTTTTGTCTA
>OZ038498.1:61507332-61564832 GCA_964036315.1 Acanthosepion esculentum | reverse complement strand
ATCCATATATATATATATATATATATATATATATATATATTGCAGTTGAAATATATATATATATATATATATATATATATATATATATATATATATATTTCAACTGCAAAATGATGAGAGCTTGCCGCCAATCTAGTACTGCGTTTAAATTTATAAAGTCGAGGTACCAAAAGGGAAAGAAAAATTACCATAAAAATATTTGTAGAAAAAGCACAAGGAAACTACATTAAGGCGGTAGAAAAGTGACCGAGATGCTGGGTCAGGACCTGTAACATTGCAGTTTCTTCTTTGTAGTTTATCAAGAATCTTTAAATACATACCTGAAGCACTAGACCAGATGTGATAACAATATTCAATGCAAGAACAAATGGTAAATTTATAAATGTGCAAGGTAGATTCTACCGCGAAAAATTGTCTAGCACGACATAGTGAACAAAATTTCCTAGTAGGAGATTTAACTAGTGATTCAATATAATCTTTTCACTTTTTGTCAGCGGACAACGTTAGACCGAGAATGCGCGAGTAGTTACTCTGCATGTGGTTAGCATCAGCCATATTTCCTGAAAAAAGGCAAAGAAGGTTCTCTCAAACGATTAAAAGAAGTCAGTTTTCAAGGCGTTAAACTTAACAAGCTATTTCTTGTCCAGTTAACAACAGATAGCACTGTGTACCAAGGAGGAACTAAGAGCAGTGATCCGAATCTGCATTGAACAAGCTACCTCATCAATGATAACCCGCCGGTTTGTCATTACCATCTCTCGAGCTTGCTGAATCTTCCTGTCGGTGGTGGAGGTTGACGGGCGTCCGGCTCCTTCTTTTGTGCGTCACGCTTGTCTGGCAACTTTTAAAATTCTCGCTCCCCACATACACACTTCTATGCGGTACTGCACTGTCGCCTTATGGTGTCAAAAGCCATCGATGAATTTCAGACACTGATACACCTTCCGACCAGAGAATTCGGATCACTGCTCTTTGCTCCTCCCAGCTGCACACTCCTGGCGGAGCGGACATTTTCACACTGTAATAGCATCAGGAAAACTGGTGTAATCACGCGTAAAATTCGATCACGTGACTAAAATAGTACCAGCTATAAGCACGCATGAGCAGAAGACAGTATGACAAATCTAAAGATATGTCATGGAAAAAGTGCGGATAGTTTTTGATTTATCCGCGTCTATACACAAAACACACACACACACACACACACACACACACACACACACACACACACACACACATACATATATATATATATATATATATATATATATATATATATATATATAATGGGACGAAGTTATAGTAGTTCCAATGAGAGAAAAGTGTGTATAATAAAAAGTTCAAGGAAAACATTCACTAACACACAAAAAAGACAATGTCTAATATCGAGAATATTTAACTTCGAAAAACAAGAAAAATTAATTCCTTTTAATAATATCTGGAAATATCCACTCTTTGCCTGATGAAGGTCGCGAGACCGGAAACACGTGTAGCAAAATTATGAAAAATAAAGCATAATATATTTTAAAAAAATCCACATTACAACCAAAAACGTTTGCGGTTTCTCCCTTCTTTTTATCTCTCACACACACACACACATATATATATATATATAAATGTGAGAGGTCATATCTTTATTATATAATTCGGGCATTAATTTATCTTGGCTGGTTTTTGTCATGGATTCTAAGTTACCTGAGGCTGAAAGACCACATCGAGCTTCGAAAGCTTTGTGTGATTATAAACAATCGTGCAGGTATCATCATGTTTCCAGAAATTAAATATTTAATGATATCATCCAATCGTACCCTCTTGGTAACCGTCCTTTTATCACAAGCAGGCAGAAATAATTACATATATACAAAGTGTATCGGAACAAATTATAATATAAATGAAAAAAAAATATTCAAAAAAAGAAAAAAAAATCATCAGTTATATCGTTCAGACTGTAGTTGTTATTGCCATATTCATGGCGTTTCGGCTGTTGTACGCTCTGGCCTTCTTCAGGTAATATAATTTGGATTTTCGATCCGAATCTTTTATTTATTCCACGAGGGTAGGTTGTTCTAATTCCACGTGCCATTCCTTTTTTGGATATCTCAGTTTCAGTTAATTCCTCTTGATAACTCAACTCTCCAAGTTTTTGTTCCGTCTGCTGTAGCCAGGTATTGAACTCACAACTCTTTGGGTCAAGTCACTTTTGGATCAATCAACCGACTCTTTTATTCATAGAGCCATGTTTCAGATTCTATTGTTCGAATCTTTTACATACCTAAGAAGTGAAATAAATTCTACCGAAAAGGATGTGAAAATCCACATAGCTTAAGCCTGGGCCGCCTTGAATGTAATCTGGAAATCTGATTTACCAGAAAACCTCAAGCAGTGATTCTTTCGCGCCACAGTAGAGTCGGTTTTAATGTATGGTGCCACTGCTTGGACATTAACTAAACTCCTTGAATCTATGCTTGATGGTACCTACACTCGGATGTTGAGAGTTATACTATGTCTTGGAGATAGCATTTAATTACGTCACTCCTCTATCCCTGATATTTTTACAATTTTACGTGAACGCAGAATGCACTTTGCAGGACGCTGCTATTAAGCAAAACTAGAACTTGTGCGTGATCTATTGCCCTGGACATTTTTAATATTTATTTAATTTTTTTTAATTCCAGCTTGATATAAATTTTGAAAGCGGTTGTAATTCGTTTAATAAAAGTTTTTCTTGATGAATATAGAGTTTAATTAAGATTTCTTGATTATCTGGAAAAAGAGACAATTTAAAAAAAATTATTTCAGGGGTTCACTTACTTTTTTCGCAGCACTGTATATACAGGGTATATCAGAAATACTTTTATAAACTTTGAGGGCGGATTCCTCAGACCAAAACAAAGACAAAAGTCTGTATAAACAAATATCCGCAAGTCTTTCGTTTTTAAAAGTCTAAAGAAAGTTTACGGTAGATAGAGCTGTGTTGATATGTAGACTAGGTTATATTTGTCATTCGGGTACATTTGTGGGAAACCTGTATAGTAATGAGCTAACTGAGAAGTATTCTGTTTAACGATGGCAGTATATTCATATCGTTAGCAGGCAGATATGATTTTAGCATACCGCCGTGCGAATGCTAATGGACGGCTGTATCAGATTGAGTTTCCAGACTGAAGGCAGTCGATTCATCCAACATTTGTTGCTGTTTATAGTCCCGTTGTTGAGACAGGATCCGTGACAGCACAAACTATGCATTGAGGAAGACCGAGATCCGCTCGTACGCCTGACAACGAAGAACATATTCTACAGGTTGACGATCCAGTACATGTCAAATGGCCCGAGCATGTAATACATCTTAGTACCATATGGAGGGTACTTCAAGAGCAGCTCCAGTATCCGTATCATATGCAACGTGTGCAGGGTCATTCTCTATCTGATCACCACGAGAGAACTTTTACTGATGGTTTATTGCAAAAACTGCCGATGCGTGTGTTTATATAGACTTTTGTCCTTGATTTTGCCCCAAAGTTTGTAAAAGTATTTCTGATACACCCTGTGTGTGTATGTATGTATATATATACGAGGGTCATTCAATAAATAAATTGAATTTTTCGGTATAAGGACTTCTAATACAGATAGAAGCTTACTCTTTTTTATTTTTTTTTTGTTTTACTTCTTTTTCACTTGGATTTAATTTCTTTTGCAGATTAAAAAAAACAAATTTTGAGAGTTTTGGAAATTAACAAAGATGGCCGACCAAGAAGCATGCTCCAGGATTGAACAGCGGTCAGTTATCAAGTTTTTGGTTGCTGAAGGGTGCAAACCAGTTGAAATTCATAGGAGAATGTCAACTGTGTATGGTGCCACATGTTTCAGCCAAAGAATGTCTACAAGTGGGCTAAATTGTTTAAAGAAGGACGGAGCAGTGTTGAGGATGAAGACGCCTGGGAGGCCTACAGAAGTGAGGTCTCCTGAGGTGATCGAATCAGTCAATGACCTCATTCAGTCTGACAGAAGGGTGACAGTGGATGACATTGCAAGGACTTTGAGCTTATCTGTTGGGACAAACGCAGGGGTCATCAGTCAGAGGGAGTCATCTTGCATCATGACAACGCAAGGCCTCACACAGCAGCCCAAACGGTGCAGACCATCAACGAGCTGGGCTGGGAACTGCTCCCTCATCCCCCTTACAGCCCAGACCTTGCCCCTTCAGACTTTCACCTGTTTGGTCCCTTGAAAGCGTTCACGAGAGGCACGAAGTTTAAAAGTGACAATGAAGTCAAAAGTGTTGTGAGCGACTGGTTGAGACATCAGTCCAAAGATTTTTACGCTGAGGGAATACGGAAGCTTGTGCACAGATGGAAAAAGTGTGTGACAGTGCTGGGAGACTACGTCGAAAAAAAAGTAAGCTTCTATCTGTATTAGAAGTCCTTATACCGAAAAATTAACCATATTTATTGAATACCCTCGTATATATATATATATATATATATATATATATATATATATATATGTAACGTAAATCATTCAAACGAAAAACAAATATTGAAGCTAATTATACGGCGAGAATCACTCTCACAAACAATATTTACTAATAAAATATAATCAACTTCGAATCTGTTAATGAATGGTGTGATCCTTGTTCATAAATTCCGGGTTTATCAGGTGTTATTTTTCCTACGAGCCGTATAATTAGCTTCAATATTTGTTTTTCGTTTGAATGATTTACGTTACATAAATTGATTACGCACTACAAAATTGACATATATATATATATATATATATATATGTGCGTGTGTGTGTGTTTTTTTTTTTGTGTGTGTGTGTGTGTGTGTGTGCATTATGTATACGTGCACATAATTGGTATATTTCTTTTGAATTTCGAATCTATCTATCTATCTATCTATCAATCTATCTATCACAACTACGTATTCGGAAAACAATTAATTGATAATCCTATTTGTATGCGATTATCCTATTTCCTGTTGAGCCGATTATGCTTATGCCTTGCACTCTCCCGAAAATTTAGGACTTCTTTATCGCCGTCAAACTCGGAGTAGCAAAAATCAAAGAAAGAAAGAAGAAAAAAAAAACACAAAATTAAAAAAACAACAACTTACATTTGATTTGTTTTCTCCGCCTCTCAATAAAACCCAACTACAGATATATATATATATTTTATGAACTGTAACAATTATTCAGTTAGCCTTGAAGAAAAAGAGGTCCAATTTCATCAGCCACAAATATGTTGTTCTCATTAATAATAATGCACAGATCCATACAGCAAATATCAATTCAGAAAAGAATTAAGATATCGGCTGGGAAAAAAAATCATTACTGCTCTTATTCGTCATAGTTAAAGAAATGGGTGAAAAACTGAGTTTTCTGCCAATCTAACACTGCTTTTAAATTCGTGAAATCAAAGTTTCAAAAAGGAAGACTCATAAAAACAATTACCACGAAAACATTTATAGAAAAGGCACAGAGAAGTTACGATACGTCGGTAGGAAACTGATTGAAGCCGAGATGCCAGGTTAGGACCGATATCGCTGCAGATTCTTAGTTGGATTTAGATACATTAGCGAGAAAGAATTTTTAGATACATTGGTAAGAAAGTGAACGCAACTGACTACACTGGAATTTAAACGCGGCTTGCAGATGCCCGATAACAATTTCACCATCTGAACATTAGCTTGACATAGTCTGATAAAATGTTAGAGACTGAGCCGAATTAACTCTACTAGGGAATTTGTCTGCGAAACTTGCTTGTCAACTATTATGCTACGACAGGCGCCCAATAATAGGGTTTACAAATTATCCACAATAATGTGACACTTGGAGAAACATTTACTGTAACGAGGCTACCAGTGAAACTATAATCAATAGCTTATCGCGTATTGTAAGTGTAAGTTTAGTTCTACTGGATGTTAGATCGTGTAGAGCAGTGGATCTAAACCTCTTTTTACCAATGGGCCACTTTTACTCTTAATTTTTTGGTGGACCCACATAACCATTCAATGAAAAAAAATCTTATTTTATTTTAGATAAGTTTAGGAATTTTATTAAAGAAATAGTAAATGTATATTCTTTATTTTGTAGTAAAACCTATTTAATGAAAATAAACTTGTATTTAACAACTAAATATGAGGGAAGATTTATGTACATTAGTAGTCTGGTCGATATCAAGTATTGGCTATGGTCTCTCTTGAAAGTTGAAAAGTCCTCATTTGGAACACCTGGGGAAGTTTAGTTATGGGGGAAAATTAGAAAACCAGATCTGAAATAATGAACCTGAGGTAAAACGTAGCCGTATTTCACCAATATCAGCTGGTATATATCAGTAGTCATGTATATAGCAGTGAAACATTAGATAACATAAAAAAAATAATACAAACTAAAGAACTACCAGCTCTATATGCCTCGTATAGTGGATGAAATACTGACCAAACACCCACAATTTACAGACCAATAACTGGTCTTTCAAATTGAATATAACAAATAAAACAGTCTGCAAGGAGAGATAGAAAGAGAGAGATAACAGTCGGACAAATATTTTAGAATTCTTCCGATCAGCGCATATATTGCTTTCAAACATTGCTTTCACTGTGTAGAGCTTTCAAGATTCTCACGTGATATCTGTATATTTTGCAGACCAGACAACGAAGTAAGGAACCATTGATGTTGAGAACATGAAAATTTGCTTGGTTATAAGTGTTGTTAATAGAGACAAATTGGCAGCATAATTTTATCTTCACCTCTTCCTTTTTTGCAGTCAGATCAGTTAAACATAGGACCTATTCGCAGAAGACTTGACAGTCTTGTGTGCTATAAGAAAGGTATGAGAGTAGAGAATAAAGAAAAACAAATACAAGAAATTACATCAAGCAACCGACTAAGCAAGTTGAAGCCTTAATGTCCTGCTTTTCTAAGCAAACTGATTGCTCACCCCGACAATGGAGGTGATTATTAAAAAAGTGTGTATATATTTTCATGTCTTGTTTTTTTATTCCTGCCAAAATTGTCATCCTTGGTAAAAAGAAAAAACACCCCCCCCAGAAAATTATCGAATTAAAATCTTTAATTCAAATCGCAAAAATACTAGTCCCAGAAAATAGCCCTCCATCAAAAAATGGTTATAAGATACTACAAACGAGTACAGAAATGTTCTCAAGTCTACCGCCAAAAATGGCAAACAGAACACTGCAAATGATCCTGGGTGTCCATATTACATTACTGAGAGACCACACACACACACACACACACACACACACACACACACACAAAATAGCAAATTGATGGTCTACAGTAACATTTTAGTGGTCCATAGAGCAATTTCTCTTCGGTACGGTTGTTACAACTGAGAATTGGAATTTATACAGTAATCTACGCCATATTAAAATACTAAAAATAGAAAAATAACTCTAAAACTAGAAGAAAAGAAGATCAAGTGATCTGTTAGCGTCCCTTTAGCCTACCGGATGTTTTGATTGTAAAAGTTGAATAGAAAGAAGGAAAGTTTATATATATATATATATATATAATCATCCACACTTCTTGAAGGGCCGAATACAGAGACTTGGTGCACTACGTGCCATAGGGTCCCCAAACGACCCTTCGCAGGTTTTTAATTCAGAGTTGTCCTTCTCCTAGACCAGTTGCTACCCAAGGCTGTAGAACCCAGTCTGTTCTGCTATTTACCCATAGCTGGGCGGGGGGAGGAAGAAGAGGATTCACACCTTTCCCAAGGGTATTAGGACGTAAGTGAATGTAATGGATTCGACTGGAATTCGAATTACGCTCTCCGATTTCTCAATCCAAGTCTCTATCCATTACTCCACCGTGTGGATGGTTCTGCACAAAACCTTCACCACTATAATCAAATCTCATGTGCTGGCGTCGGGCTGTTAGTTTCCTGGGAACTGATCTGCTTGACCCTCATACGTCGAATTCGACGGAAGAGTCGAGTATATATATAAAGAAAAATATATAAAGGTTATAGTTTAATAAATGAATTAATTTAATATATTAATAATAAATAATAATATTTTAATTTTAAATATTAATAAAATAAAATATTAATATAAATCAATTAATATAGTAATAAACACGACATTGTGAAAAGGGGTGACCTTTGACTCCCATTGACATCGATGGACCCGAATATAAAAAAAAAAACTCACAGAATAGCATTAACCACAGGGATCACATTGAATAAATATTCACTTTTTTAATTTATTGATTACTCACATATTTTAAAATGGTTTGTTATGAGTTATTTTACCATAGCCTGATCGATTTAGAGTGAATATAAGACGTACGCAGAAAAAATGTTACCAAGACATTCCAAGCGGAATTTTATACCCTGTAAGAAAATAAAAACTCATCTCTCTCATCCCCCTTGGGGAATTTTTTTTACGACCGTTTTTCTGAGTACTACTTTCTTTGCGAAAAACAGGTGAAACACGGTTCTTGGCCACTTGAGTAGTTTACACTTGTAAGTGGTTTTCAGGCATAGGTCATTTCGAATGTGTCTTTCGAGTTATTCGAACATTATGATATCAGTTTCTAATGTTTAGCAGTTAAGGTTATGTTTCTCGATTGTGCAATATAATCTATAACTGCTTCCTATTCTTATAGTTCATATAGTATCAACTAATAGTTAGCATTCAAGAGACAGAGCCTCATTTGAATGTGGATTTTATTTGAACTGTTCTGGGTCAGTGAGGTGAAAAACCTACCAAGAGTGAACAGCCAAGAGTGAACAACCCAGAGCGAATGGTAAAGAATACAGAAATTTTGCTTAATGCCTGTATTTCAACTTTTCTTCTGGAATGCTGCCGCTGAAAATGTTTCATAATGTTTTTATTTATTGGACGCTGCGAGACGTTTAGTAGCACATATGTTCTTAATAGAAATGGAAATAAGTTTCTTTTGTTATCTGTAAGTAATTCCCATCCATGCACTTACAAATTATATATAAATATGTTTGCACCTTTTTTCTTAGGATAGGAAATTAGGTTCAGGTTTGTTTCAATGAATTCTTCATAACAAAACTTCTCCTTCCGGTAAGGAAAAATCCTATGAATGTTGCAGTGTTGTCCGAGTTACTAGCTACCATCTACGCGAAAACATAGGTGTCACACATTCTTTCCAGAAAAAAGCTGTCTCAAGAGCTTTGCGAGCACACTTCTTTGTACAAGCAGTCGTGATGAGCAAACATATTGATGCTGTGCTTCCAGCAGATGCTGACCAATTGACTTCTCAACTATCGGACGCAGCTGATATAGGAGAGGCAGATGAGGAAGAGATTACTTTCGGCAGTGGGGCGGATGCTAAATTTATTTGCAATAACCGGCATTTCAACTCTGCAAAGAATGCACGATTGTACCTAGAATTGCCTGAAAAGCATCCTTGGCTGCATCAACAGTTCTCAGAGTATGGATTTCATTCTGTGCGACGCAGTGACCATTATTGAGCCGGCTTGTCAACTAACCTCATTACTGAACAAATGATGATGAGATTCTCAAAGAACAGAGGTGGGCTAATTAGACGACAAGAGTTTACTGAATCCGTGAGATTGATGTGGATGTATAACATGCACACCTGTGCCTAGGTGCATGATGTCATGACAACATTAACCGGTCTTGCCCACAGAACCAGCGAGCAGCACGTCAAGCTGACTAGCGAACGTCGGGGAGAGATCTTGTTAATATGACCTGTGTCTTTAATTTGCTCTCTGAGTACGACCCCTTTGACCCAGGCCAACCAGAACTACGATCAAATGTGCCTTCGTTCTTCAAGTTCGAACCCAGTCCATTTCCAATTTCAAACTTCAAGAATTTCCAAATGAGAATGACAAACAAAGCCGTGCTAAAACATCATCTGACCACTGACGTACCTGATTCTCATCCATCAACTGACACAACCTTTGTTTTAAATGGAAGTGGTCTCCACTGAGTGAAGTGGTTGCCTAGGGTGACATACGATGGCATGGTTGCACAGTACCAGATCTACGTGAAGTACTAGTACGGGCCATAAAGCCTCTTCATTTTTTTATGGTTATGCAGGCCCGTCGATAAAAGACCATGAACATCAGCAATGAGCAGCTCGGACTTCTGTTACCATACAAATCGAAGATGGATTGCAATTTGCTGTTCACCAAGAGCTCTTCCTCTCAAACGAGAAGAACAAAGATCAGTTTGTCAAGATGTTATGTCGTTCCTTGGGAGCAGACAGTCATCGAGTGGTTCAAAGTGAGGGAGAGGCAGACACGGACTTTATTTCTGAAACGCTCAAACTAGCTACTGAAAGTAATTTACTGACTGTAATAGCTGATGACACAGATATCCTTGTTCTTTTACTTTTCGACTTTTCCCCAGACATGACTGACATCTATATGCGCTCCGTGGGAAAGAAGTCTCGGGGAAAGATGAAGAAGCTGCCCAACATCCGTGAAATCGCAGAAAAGACAAACTCCTTCTTTCTGCAAAACTTGTCAGTCATTCACGCATGAGATGGATGTAAGTCGACGTCAGCTGTATTTGGGCGTGGGAAATGCGAGATAACCAGGCTTATTCATAAATTAAAGGAGATCCAGTCTTGATGCGCCACTTTAGTTGATGCAACTACTTCTCCTGCCCAAATTGCTTTTTTGCGGGGTCGCAAATTTTTATCAAGATGTATGGAGGAAAACCAGACGATACATTGGATTTCCTCAGGTACATCAAGTGTATGAAGAATGCCGCAACTGAACTGGACGGTCAGCTTTTTGCCAGTCTCCGTGTCTATCTTCAAGTTATGATTTGGAAGACTTTATGTGATTGCCAACTTGATCTTTTCAGCGGGTGTTGGGAAATGAGAAACGGTACTTTAGCCCCAATTTTTACCGATCTAGATCCTGCTCCTGATGAACTACTGAAGTTTGTTCGTTGTAAGTGCATGATTTTGTTCAAGAGTCCTCGCAGCATAAACATCTGCTCTTTCCGGAAACGTAGTCTCACGTGCGTAACAGCATGAAGGGATTGCAGAGGCACCGAATGCAACAACATAAGTCTGGCTCTACAAGAGGAGGGCGAATGAGAAGGTGATACTAATTCATTTGAGAACCACTGGTGTAGAGGAAGTAGCTTATCTCACTGTTGAAGGAGCTACACACTTGTTAAAGGTCAGTGATCGAACTCAAATTAAAGCCAGTTTTTAATGTAGATTTCCTAGGCAAGCACGTTCTTATTTGGCTTTACTGTACAATGCTAAACTGAAGAAAATATAGTGTACTACTAGATTGGCAACTCGGTCTCACCGTTTAAGGTCCGTGTTTAATTTTTTATTGTACTTTTTCAATTTTCGGATAAGTTGTTAACCAAAATACAACTATTAACATAAGATAAATACTAGTAGACAACACCAAAATTCTCGACAGTACCCAGTACAAGAAAAGACTCCAAACTCTAGAAGTTATTATTTATACAAAATAAACAGTCCACATTAAATTCACCGGATAAGAGGTTATCTTGAAGTGCATATGATATAATTAATGTGCACCCATATTTTATCAATATAATAATAATAAAAATGAAAAAATGGAATAAAATAACAATAAGAATACAATTTAAATTAAACTAATAAATAAATCGCATTCTTTTTGTTCAGCTACCCAAAGAATAGCACGATGCATGCAAAGGAATTCTAACTACGACACAAAAACCACATTGGTTCTTGATAAGGACCGCGAAAGTAGAAAGTACTTGCAGAAAAATAATGTCAACTTCGAGAACAATGCTCAACACCTTATCTAAAAATTGGAAAAATACAATAAAATAATTAAACAGACATTTCTTGTCGGTTCTTTTTAAACAAACTTGTTTGGATATATATATATATATATATATATATATATATATATATATATATATATATATATATATATATATTACCATTATCTATTTTCTGCAAAATTTGGAAAGGACTACTTTCTTGAAGTATTTCATTGCAAATGGACATTTTTCTAGTGATACAAGGAGCAGTAAGTTGCAGAGAGCCAAGATCGTTCACGTCCTGAAGAGACACGGTAGATAAATGATGACGACCTTTCTTTTTCTGTTCGTCCTGTTTTTATTTTAAATTTCCCTGACCTTTTTGAAGTTTTCAAACATTTGTCATATCGGGTTCATAAAACTAACACTAAAGAAGTGCATATGGATTTTTAATTTTGAACAAAAAACTACGTTCAAATTATTTATACTGTACACAAATGAATAGAACTGGTGAGACGATTCAAATTCTGGGCTAGTCTGTTGTGTCCATTTTTGCACAAATGTCCTTAAGGAAAGGCATTAATCGGTCTTTGTTTTCCTCCTTACAACTAAGGTTAAATATTAAGGTAAATTGAACTTCTTAAGTTCAAAAATGAAGTTGTGGAGAGTCATCATTGTTTACGTCATGAAATGCCTTGACAGATATCGGAAATCTTATTGGTAGAAACAGATTTCAGATGCTAATTTTCAAAGCAGACAAGCACTTTCTGCATGGACACACAATCTTACTTCTTTATTTAGTCTTGTGTTGTATAAAGCTAGGTTTTGTGAATATCGACATAACGTCAGTCTTTAAGTTTCTGAGTTTCTCAGATGAATATATTAATTATTAATTGCTGAGTAGTTCATATTTAATCTATACGGTCTAATAGTTGTGAAATGTAAAAACGACCTGAACTTTGCGATATGAAGCAACAGTAAAATGATATAGAAACTAATAAAAAAATAAAATAAAAACGGGGAAGATTGTGTTGCAGTAATCTTCCAAATGTCACCATTTGGAAGATTACTGCAACACAATCTTCTAACCAGCGTCACTAGAAATTCAGGTTTTAAGCGGACTCGAACACTGACCTTTGGCTCTTGTGGGAAATACGCAACCGGACCTTAGCCACGACCCATTACCATTCTTTTGCACACATACATGCGCGTGCGCACACACAGACATGCGCGTGCGCGCACACTCACACACGCGCGTGCGCGCACACTCACACACGCTTATGTAACACTGTGTGTATAAAGCAGGGCAGAATGAGGTCAAGGATTAGAGAAAAATCTAATAAACAGCTACACAGGTTGTTGGGAAAATATCATATTTCAGAAATACGACAGACTTGACAGGTTCAGTTGACGGTCACAAGCCCCGCAAAAAGTAAAAAGGAAGAATGTCATAGCGGTTTTTTGGATGTCTTTTTATTAGCCCGTCAATAAACGAATTAGCAGTTAGCGAGAAGGTGAGATTTCCTGGTAAAAACAGAGTTTCTTCCTCCAAAATATTTCAGTGAGAACTTTCGCTTGATAGCTAGCACACGGGTCTGAAACTTCTAAATTTGGGAAGTCTCTTTCACCAATTTCTCCCTCTTCGTTACTGACAAGTTGTCGGCAAAACTTCCTTAATGGGGACAACAGAAGTAGCCAATAAGAGACGCAGACAGTGCAACTTTTGCATATTGACCTGAAGACAACTTGGGATACTAACGTAGCGGCACAACCGATTCTGTTCAATACGGAACGACAGTGGTCGTCAAACTCACTTTCGAGCCACATACTTAATCCCACATGATGTCCTGACAAAGGCACACACATACACACACACACACGCAAACACGCGCTCGCGCGCACACACATTCATATTAACAAGGAGTAACAGACATACATACGTTTTCCCTCTTAGCATCTTCTACATATACCTGTGCATATATAGGGCGCCCCAACGTGGTGTAATGGTTAGCAATCTTGTCTCTCTAGAACAATTACGACTTAGTAGTGAGTTTGATCCTCTCTTGGTCCCTCATAATTTGTGACTTTGTGCCACATCTAAGCTATGTTTTAAAAAATCACAAAAATAAGCGCACGTGTTCTTATCGACAAATACACAAATAGTTTGTGTAATTAGACCATGAAAATTACTTAACATGGCACTCTCTTTTCAAGTAATGTCTTGCTGAGCGCACATTGGATGACAAAGGATTAATGATTAGCGGCAAAAATCCTCAGTATATTTCGTTCGTGGAGGCCGTTCGAACTCTGCGACAATGTCTGATGGATGCCAACGCACGCAAGAACAATCACGTGCTTATCATTAGTCTCACTTCGCACATTGTGAACATAAAAAAGCATTAATAGTTATCCTTTTTTTTCTTTGTTATCATAAGTCTTTTCTTAAATAAAACGCGGGGAAATAAAATCTGATTCCATCGACTTTATCCTGATGACCAACACTGAACCGAAATCAATACATTGAATCTGGACAATGAAAATAAAAACAAATTAGTCCCTCCAGACATCCAATATTGAGTAGTTACATTTGTGTAGTTTTATGCATTTTGAATAGTTCATAGTTCAGATCCAAGAGCGCGTAAATGTGCATATGTGTTTCTGTTGTGGTAGGATCCACCTAATTTGCATAGCGGAGTACCGACGATATAAATATGGTTGGTACCGGAAGACAGGGAGGCAAATCAAGAGATCCAACTAGAGACTCTGCCCGACTGCGACTTAGTCAACACATTCTCCAGGAACGGTCTTCCCAGGAATATACAAAAGACTATATGTAAATATTGTGTACACTTTCTTGTTTCAATACATTTTATTCTAACTACATTTTGTGTTTGCATTATTATTCCATGCATTAGTCAAGTTTCAACAGTTTCGTTTACCGGTATGTGCCGTGTGCGAATTTACGTTTAGTTCAGTGGTTCCCAATGATTTTTGGTCATGCCCCACCTAAGCATCTTTAAAAACCCTGATCCCCCCTGTGGCATATAATTATGACCTCCCTTTGACATATAATAATTATGTTACTAATATATATATATATATATATATATATATATATATATCAAATATGTGGTGCAGTTCAATTTATATTACAATGAATCATTCATACAAAAAGAAAATTAGTAAAGTTAAGGATATAAAATGGCGAAATCCCTTCGCAAAGAAAATTTTAAAGGTGCATTAATCTACAAATCACTCGATGAATGTTATGATCCTTGTTTTTTAAATTATAAACTGTATAAGGCCTTTCGCAAGTACTTTCAACTGTACATTCAGTCATCCTCACGCATGGAAATTATTTTGTTTTTGGTAAAATTCAGGCAGCATCCGAGACGAAAAAATTAAATGCGAATCGAAATGTGTGTGTGTGTTTTTTTAAAATGTGTTATTGTTAACGGATACAAACTTTTGGAGCGTACAGTCGCAACGCTAAGGTTGAATTTCTTTGAAAATTTAAGAGAGTGCGTTTTTTTTTACTAATTTTACTGTTAATAACTCATTCTCGAAAAAAAAGTTATGTTTATGTAAAAATCTCCCATTATTGGCTAATCGTAAAGGCGTGTTACTCTTATACGATAATAGAAGTCCACATATAACCCGTGACACCGAGAAAAGATTATTGCGCAAAAACGGTTTGCCTCGGCTTCCTGACTCTACTGACCTTTCACCTTTTCAGATCAATGCAACATTTTTAGAAGGAAAACAGCTCATTGGGAAGAGGTTAAAACGAATTATGAAATGTTTCTTTGAAGAATTTTACGCCCAGGGGATCAAAACTTTGCTCATAGCTGGGATTATGTTGTCGATAACAAGGAAAATATTATCTTATGATTAAAAAATCATTTCGTCCAAAGTAAGGTGATGAAGCCACTAAAACGCAAGGAGTTGCTGAATGCTAAAGAATAGTGATTTTCCAAGTGTAGCTTAGATGTGGCACACGGCTGAAAGTAGGAGGGCACCCAGTGAGGATCGAACTCACAACTCAGTCGTAATTGTTCTAGCAAGACAAACTTGCTAATCATTACACCGCCTCGAGGAGCCCAACCTCTGTGTTAAAGAATATGAGAAAAACACTATTAAGAAAAGAGAACAATAAATCATATGTGCGAATAGTCTGGCTATTCGGTTTTAAAAGTTAAGCTGCTGAACATTCATACATCGAAAGACGACGGTAGAGTCCTCCACACACACACACACACACATACTCACACACGCACACATACCAAGTTAAACTATCTCTTTGGTTCTCACATACATACCCACATACATGGTCACATGCATCACTTCTTCCTGCTGCACGTCTGATTGTAACAGACGTCTCTTTGTCTTTGCCCGTAGCAAGAATGCTGAACAACTGCAAATCCTCAATCCTTCCTCTATTCAATCAATTCGACGTCCTGGCATCTACAGAAGATAAGGTTGAATGTTTTGCTCGGAAATTCTCCTAAATTAGACGGGAGGTGACGGAATCCTAGCCGTCGTCCTGAAAAATGAGCTCCCGAACTGGATTCAGTTCTCTCCAAACTCTACAACTATTGCCACGCTGCTTCCTGCTTTCCAGCTTGTTGGAAGTCTTCCTCTGTATTTCCCGTTTTTAAGAACTCTGGAGAACCTTCTGACCCCCTCCAACTATTGCCCTATTAGTCTCCTACCGCTTTTCGCCAAAATATTCGAGGCTTTAATCAATGCTGAAGTGGTTAAGCGTCTTATCTCTCACGAACTACTCGGTGATAAATAATATGGCTTCAATTTTGCCTAGTCTACCGTTGATATGCTTACGGCCATCACTCTTGATAACAACGGCGAAGTTCGAGCTGTGGGTCAAAGGTATTTGACAAGGTTTGGTTTGCTGATCTTCTCTGTAAGCTTCAGGGCTACAGTATTACAGGACGATTGTTTGATTTAATTCAATAATTCCTATTAAATCGTGAAATAAAGGTCGTTCTGAACGGGCTCGCTCCAGATTCTTTCCCCTCCCTACCAAGGCTCTATCTTGTGTTCTACGCTGTTTCTGATCTTCATTAATGATCTTCCTGATATCATCACTTCCCAAAGAGGGATTTATGCAGATAACACTACCGTTTACTCCTGTTTCAATAGCAACAACGTCAGAGCCGACAAAGTTAACCAGGCCGCTACTCTTGAAAAGGACCTTCAATCAGTGGTTAACTGGAGCAAGAAATGGCTTGTAAATTTTAATAATTCCCAAACTAAATGATCTCATTTAACTACCATAGAGAAATTTCACTGTCCGTCATCAGCATGTTCGATGCTCGACTACTGGAGAGCGTTTCATTACGCCTTCTTGGCCTCACGTGTTCAACTGACTTGAAGTGGAACAACTACATTGAATCAATAGCTGGATCTACTGCAAAGAAAGTTGGTTTATTGTGTCGTGCCAGAAGGTTTCTCTCGTCAGAGTTCATCTTGCATATTTACAAATCTACCATTCGACAAGACACTGAATACAGTTGCCATATTTGATCTAGGGCTTCCTCTCGAAGTTCTTGACAAAATTCAAAGAAGGATCTGTAATATAATCGATCCTGACTTAGCATCTCGACTTCGGTCAATTTCTCACAGTGGCTTCCCTCTGTCTTTTTTACAAATATTTTCAAGGCAGCTGTTCTGACGAGGTTTTTTTCCCCTGATGACCCGACTACACGAATTTATGCGTGCTACTAGACTGACATTTAGGTCTTACCCCTTTACTGTTGAAATAGTTAAATGTAACCGCCACTTCTACTCCAGCAGTTTCTTTTCTAGCACTTCTCGACAGTGAAACTCTCCTTCTGTTTACTTGCTTCCCTGAAAACTACAAACTTCAATAATTTAAATGCAACGTCAATCGTCATCTTCAGTTGTCTTGAACCCCGTTTATCTCTTATCTTTCCTCAATCATCAATATACCCTGTCTTTTTTCGCACTTTCATTCTCTGTAAACCCTTGCATACTAGTGGCATTCCCGCCTTGATTGGGGTCAAATTGCATATATATATATATATATATATATATATATATATATATATATATATATATATATACCCATCACACCAATCCGTACGCAAGTGTAGCCCCCCCAGTATATATATATATATATATATATATATATATATATATATATATATATATATATATATATATATATATATATATAATATAAAAGGCACTAATATTCCATGGTTATAATTTATTACAATGGAATCGTAATCATGATCCAATTCATCAGACCTACACATTCAAATTACGATTCCAATGTAATAAATTAAAACCATGGAATATTAGTGTTTGAAACTTTTATATTATATTCTTACTCTGTCTTGGATATTGAGTTCTACCTGGATTCTATCCTCTTGGGAATTTATATATATATATATATATTTATATATTTTACATATATATATATATATATATATATATATATATATATATATATATATATATATATATATATATATATATATATATATATAAATTTATATATATATATATATATATATATATATATTTATATATTTTACATACATATATATATATATATATATATATATATATATATATATTACCCACTAATTATTATCAATATATATATATATATATATATATATATATATATATATATATATATATATATATATATATATATATATAAGAAAGAACAGTAAGATATAAAATCCGGTGTTCTTATAGATATTTTTATTTTTACACAATAGTGCTCAATGTAAATTTACAGAGCATTAATATTATAAATTAATCGATTTAAAATATGGTTATATATATATATATATATACGTATTTACATCAATATGTGCGTAGCCTAATGGCGAAAAAAGGGCTTTTAGCTTAAATAGCAAGAATTATTCAAGATTTCATTATTTCATTACAGTTACAAAATTTAATTATGGCAATAAAACAGACATGATAAAAAGTAAACTACAACTACGGTAGTTGGTAATAAGAAAAGAAAATAGAAACGAAAAGAGATAAAATACTACAGTAAGATTTAAACGATTATCGCTCCTCACTCTTCCGAACTCGATCGAGAAAATTAATATATTGTGCACACAGACTAAAAAAAGGCAAGCACAAGGAAACCAAATACATATCAATAATATATTGATACATGTATATCTATAAAGAGGCCACGTTAAGCCCTAACATCCAATCCTTTCATTTATGATGTAATGATGGTTGTTTTGATAAATTGTCTCGAGTCCTTTCAAATGATAGTTGGAACGTGATCTACTCAAAACTGAATATACCTCCCCACGAAAGGATGATGTGGACAACTTTTCATCAGATATTTTGAAATAGCAGGTTACAAATTTTTTTTAAATTTTCAAGTCAACCTTTTCAGCATAATACCCTTCTTTGTCAATGCACTTTATTCGGGACGAGTATTAATAACATAGATCGAACATTATACAAGGGAAATTTCTGACCACAATTCAGTTAATAGTTACTTGTCAGGCTGTTGACCTATTTCTTTTTAACCATTTAAGCAAGGCGATAAAAGGACGAATAAGACGCGATGGGGGGTGTACTAAGCGTGAAAGAATCGTTATTGTGTAGAGAGAAGAGAATAAAAGAACGAATAAAATGATGAGATTTATTGGATAACACTGAAATACATTATAGTATAAAAAGAAATGGTAAGTTCAATCTAAGGGAAACAATAATTGAAACAAAGCTGAAGAAAATATAGTGTACTACTAGATTGGCAACTCGGTCTCACCGTTTAAGGTCCGTGTTTAATTTTTTATTGTACTTTTTCAATTTTCGGATAAGTTGTTAACCAAAATACAACTATTAACATAAAACAAATACTAGTAGATAACACCAAAAATCTCGACAGCAACCAGTACAAGAAAAGACTCCAAACTCTAGAAGTTATTATTTATACAAAATAAACAGTCCACATTAAATTCACCGGATAAGAGGTTATCTTGAAGTGCATATGATATAATTAATGTGCACCCATATTTTATCAATATAATAAGTTATCTCCTGTTAATTTTCCCTCTGAAAGTTCTCCACCGCCTTAACCGGGTATTGAACTCACACTCTTTAATAACTGATAACTGACATCCATCAAACATGGCACGTGGAACTAGAACAGTCTACCCCAGTGATCGAAATAAAGGGTTCAGTTCGAAATTCCAACCACCTGAAGAAGGCCGGAGTGTACAACGGCCGAAACGTTGTGACAAAAATGGCGACAAAGATGAGGACAATAGTCCGACTAATGTAAATACTGTAAGTGAATATAGTTAAAGAGTGTCAGAAGCCAACAAATGTTTTGCTATTCAAAACTTCATATCCCTTATAACCCTTAGCAGCCTTTCCCCATTTGCTAAGGACCCCCCCACGTTTTACCATCTGTTCACATAAGCTCGTCAGATAGGCGGTTCTTTGTCGTCTATCTCTCTTGTCTTCAATATGCCCTGTGAGAGTTAAGACCTCCAAGCCCTCATACCTATGTCTATTTACATATAGATGTTTGTTTGGTTAAAAATATTCAGTTGACATATGATTCATGCTGTATTTAATTTAACGTAAATTTACACGAAAGTCTATAAGTAAAAAGAAAAAGGAATGTCTCCTAAGACCTTGGCTCTAATCAAAAATCATGTCCACGCATCTTATTCTGACAAGGACTGACGTCATTGCGAAACGAGTGGCTGCATCTCCGCAGGCAGTCCGTCCCTTATTGATTTTTGACGTCACTTTGGAAAACTGAGAAATTGCTTGGGCAGACTAACATTAATCTACTTATCAAAATTATCAATTTTATATCTTTCACAAACAGATGCTTAGGCCATGGAGTTCTAACTTGAATAATCAAAGACTGGGTGGGGGGTAAAACTCGACAATCCCATAGATCTCTCCTTATAGCTTTATTTTAATTATGCTTCAAAGTATCTGACATAACCTTTTCAATAGCCACGCTATGTAAGAAAGTCGTCTGTTAAATTAGATCTTTCTAAGACTTTCAGTAGTTTTAGTATTGTTCTCAAACTTGTTGTTATGTCATTATAGTCAAGACGTGTGTCATGTTTTCTGTAACGGGATATATACTGATTATTGCGTTCTTTGTCCCTGTGATGCAAATTATTGTTCCGGGGATTGAAATAACGGCCACTAGATAACAGTAGCACATATATAACCAACTTCTATATCTACCAAACGACCGAAGGATATTAGTGGTGTATTTTTGGATTTTATATTCAATGTTAGTCTGTTTCGACATAGTTAATATGCCAGATTCATACTGTTACTTTACATAAATATTTTACCCGTCATGTAAAAAACTCATTATGTTTTTCTCATATGCTCTAACACTCAATCAGGAGCCTTGACAAGAAAACAAACGTTACGTGGGGTTACAGGGGGTAGCATCACCTGAAGAAGGCCGGAGCGTACAACGGCCGAAACGTCGTTAATATGGCAATAAAGATGAGGACAACAGTCCGAACAATGTAAATAATTATAATACCTCAGCGCAGAAATATAGACAGATATTGAAGGGATAGGAAATTGTGAAGAGCCACAATCGCACATAGAAGAGCGGTTATATTTTCTGCTTGACTAATAGAGGATTTATATCTATACAAGTTGATTCTGTTGCAGGTAAGAAGGGATTTTTTTAAAAATCATTAAAAGCGAAACAATTCAAAACTAAAATGGTTGATAGCGTCATAACATGACGTCTATATTTAAGTAATTTTGCAATTTTTTAAAGTCATTTCACCCCAAGCAAGATAATAAAGTCACTATGATGCCGGGACTTGCTGATTATGAAAGAATATGAACAAGAATTTCGACAGAAGATAATGATTGACATTGCATTTAAATTTTTGAAGATCAAAGTCGACCTGAAAGCAAGAAGCGGGAAGAGAGTTCCGCAAGCGAGAACTGCGAGAAAAGCAACTGTTAGCATAGAACTTACAGTTAGATCTATTTCAACTGTAAAATGGTCAAACCTTAGCACCAATCTAGTACAGAGCTTAATTTCATAAAGTCTAGGTACCAAAGATAATAAATTTTCTAAGATAACACTATATAATAAATAAGTATATATATATAAATTTAATTAATTAATTAATTAATTAATAGTAAAAGAAATTTAAATAATATATTAAATATTACATAAAAACAATAAATAATAAATACTAATAAAAATACTAATAAAAATACATAAAAATATATAAACTCCTTAAATATTATAAAATTTATTCAAAAAGCACTTCATAAATATTAGATGATAAATATTAACTGTTTTTTCCTTGTAGCTGGGAATTATTTAATATAGGTTTAATTTAAAATGTGTTGATTTAAATGTAGATGTTAAATGAGATACTTCTTTCTAAGATTTTATATTCATTTCAATATATTCATTTTTATATTTTTCATATTATTTTGTCTGAATGATTGTTTATTTTAATATATCTTTAATGCTGAATTATCTCTCTTTCGTATAAATGGATTTATCTCTTTATTTAATATTATATTATTTTGTTTAATTTTTTCTTAACGTGTTGTCTTCAAAATGAAACAGACATGGATATTTTCAAAACTTGCGTTTTAGTAGATAA
The DNA here is from genome assembly GCA_964036315.1 of Acanthosepion esculentum. Taxonomy (NCBI): domain Eukaryota; kingdom Metazoa; phylum Mollusca; class Cephalopoda; order Sepiida; family Sepiidae; genus Acanthosepion; species Acanthosepion esculentum. The sequence continues at coordinate 61,542,433 of OZ038498.1, read as the reverse complement.
TATCAACCCTGGGTGGAAATTAATAAACACATACACCATAACCTGAAACAATAAATATTCGGAATTCGTATAAATTCGGCGGTCCTCGTACATTGGAATAAAGAATAACTATGATGTATAAACCGGTCACCAAGCAGAAATAAATTTTACCCGTATGTTAATTAAAAAATTACAATGTTGATATTTTAAATTAGAATAAATAAAATAAAAATATGAAAACAATTGTTTCAATATAACTCAAATGATTTAAATGTTCATCACAATTAATGACTTCAAACACGATATTATGAATATTTCCTTTTATTTCAGCTTATCTTTGATTTAAAAAAAAATGTTACAACCTCTTCGAGACAAATTTCATACACTAAATGCAGTAATTATAATGGAACAGAGGTTGTTTTCGTTGATTTCTTCATATGGACGAATTAAATTGGAAGAACCTTCCTCAAAGATGAAGGAGAGACTCAAGGCAACAGAGATGTAGATCTACAGAAGGATGGTAATGATACCACGGACCGAGCGTGTGAGCAAGGACGAGGTTTTGGAGAGATTGAAAACAAGGAGGAGGCTTATACTTAACATCAGGAAGGGACAGCTAAAATTTCTGTGACACGTAATGAGAAAAGAAGAGACTCGAGCCAACGAAGGTATGGTGCTACAGAAAGATGCTAAGTATATCATGGACCGAGCGTTTGAGCAACGATGAGGTCTTGGAGAGGATGTCAACAAGGAGGAAGTTTATACTTAACACCAGGAAGAGACAGATGAAATTTCTGGGGCACGTAATGAGAAAAGAAGAAACTCGAAGCAACGAAGGTATGGTTCTACAGAAGGCTGCTAAGTATATCATGGGCCGAGCGTGTGAGCAACGATAAGGTCTTGGAGAGATTTCAAACAAGGAGGAGGCTTGTACTTAACATCAGGAAGAGGCAACTGAAATTTATGAGACACATAATGAGGATAGACGGCCTGGAGAATCTGATACTTACGGGTCGAATAGAGCGAAAGAGAGACAAGGGAAAAGAACGTGTGACATACCTGGCGGGTTTAAGCAAGTGGATGACAGAACATGGTCTGGGGGAGGAAGCAGAGGGAAGGAACTTGTTGAGATCTGCAAGGGATAGAGGGATGTGGAGAGCCATGATCGCCTACGTCCTCAATGAACATGGCACATAAAAAGAAAGAAGCTGATACGATATGACAAGTTATAAATGAACTATTCGTTTAAGGATTGCAGTTACCTTTTTAAAAAATAAACAATTTTTGCATTAGTACATATTTCCTCCTTCATTTATTTATTTGATTATATATATAGTAATACTTTCTAATTTATTAGTGTCTTGTGCATGCAATATCTATCTATCTATCTATCTAGCTAGCTAGCTAGCTAGCTAGCTAGCTAGCTATTCTTTATGAATCGCTTTTTCTCAGTATTTAAGTATCTCACTCCAGTTCTTGCAATCTGTTAATTTAAAAAAAAAATTTTTTTTAATTATTTCACCCGAAACAAAGCGATAATGCCACGAAGACTCAAGTGTTTACTGGTAATGAAAGAGAATGCGAAGACCTCTGTAAGGCGAATGGACATCAAAAGAAGAGCATTCAGCTCTCACTATCTATCTATCTATCTATCTATCTATCTATCTATCTATCTATCTATGTGTATAAAATATGATACAGAATCCAAACAACGTTTGAAGAATATAACAAATGGAAAACCGTTTAATTGAAACCAAAGTACGCATTTCGCACTAACTAGGCTTCATTAGATTAAAAACGAAAAAAAGAAATGTGTGTGTATGTGTGCGTGTGTATGTTTAATAATAAATCGTTAGTATTTTTTCCGTTAAGCTGGCTTTTGTCGGGATGAAAGAAAAGATTGAAAAAAGCCGCACAATTTCTGTCTTAATCCGTTCAAATCAATCATTCGATCTATCTATCTATCTATCTATCTAAGTCTGATTATACATAACCGAGGTCAATGAACTGTGCTTTGTGTTACATTCCTTCGTTCGCCCTGTTACCTACAGTTTCTGCCACAGCAGTCGTTTCGTTGGTTCATACTTGGAGAGAAAGCCCCGGTTACTTTTCCCATTGATAAGTCTTGTCCGATGAAAACCTTCTTATTATTGGGTGGTAGCTTTTTACCAATTCAGTCTATTGCCGATACAGCGAAATGCTGTTTTTTCTATTAAAGAAATATCAGAAATACATTTGACCTCTACCATCTTTTCTTTTTGTATTCAATCAACTGTCGGACGTCGTTTATAAACCGTACAAACATCAATAGGCTAAAATATAGGTTCCTTGATAACTGCGTGCTATTAGGAACAGAGAAAAAGGACGTCATTAGTGATACGCAGATATCAATGATGTAAGCACAGATTCAGAGTTGACATTTATACATAAAAACAATGTATAGATAACTTTTTATTGAATCTGTATTTGTATTGTGAATCGGGGCCACAAACCCGATTCTGAAATTAGAAATATCAATATTCTTTTTCGATTTTGACTAATGCTATGGCTTGAAAAAGGTCTAGTTATTACAAATCTACAAAATTATTCCTCTCCCCAAAATGTTCTGTGTTTTTTACGAGTGGACCAATCGATTTATGCAGTGTCGTTCCCTGCATTTGGTGAGATACAATGGGATTTTTTTATATTAGTAATTGCAGGAACTTGAAATCACTGTTATGTTGCAGCTGTTCAATGTGCAGTTGTCTCGTTTGATTGTTGTATTGAATCAGAAAGTATGCTTTTCTTGTGAAAGTAAATTGATTGTTGGTTTTACTGTGTGACAACGACCGTAATTTCAGTTACAAATGAGACGCAATAAACTACCATGGAGCTAAAAGGGAACTTGTTTCTGCATTCACGATATTCTTTAAACCGGTGCTTCTTAACCTTTTCTCATCCGGCATCCCTTTTAGGATATTTGCGCGTGTTAGCGCCCGACACTGCTATGTTAAAACTGCACCGGTAAATTGCAGCAGTGTCACTGTAACGGAGTTAATGGCATGTGCTTATGTTTTGTTGCATTGTAAATAACGCAAGACATCGGAAGTTAATCTGTGGCGCGAACAGCCAAGCGCTTGTCATCGGGTCAGGCCGTAAAAGCAGCCGGACTTAACAGATTTTTGATCCACTCACATATAGCAATTGTATTTAAATATTTAATCCAAAGCCTCTTGGTTTTCGTTTTAAAACTAAGGTTTTTTTTTTTATTTATTGTAACGATTTTCATTCGTAGTTTCTTGATTTCACATGAAAATTTGGAAAATTTCCAACATATTGCAGTGCACCTTTCGCTTTCCTAAATTATATTTTATAATCATAGTTTAGTTATATGGAAAAAAAGAAGGTGTACGTTTAAACTTATGCCAGACGGATATAGGTTAAACTGACGCTTTCTTTTTTTTTCTTACATTTTGACCATTTTGCTCAAGTTCGTATTGCTTTTATTCCCGACTAGACTACATGTGACCCTATGGGTCACTAACGGTTCAGGTTATAAAAAATTGACGTTGTTTTCAACATTCCATTGAAATTAAAATCAATTGTATTATGATTCAGTTAAATATTTCAATTTGTTCGTGTCCTCATTCGTCTGGTTTACAAGTTAATGTTTAACGTTTTACTGATTGCTTACAGCATTATAGAAATAGATCTTCTGAGATAAACTTGAACTTTAAATCAGATTAACTTAAAAATATTTTTTAATATGCCAAAAATATTAATGCTTCATATTCACTTGAAAATATGTTTTAAATACGCCAAAAATATTTTTTAAATATTTAAAATATTGTTTGTGCAAAGAAAGCTGAAATATAAATAATCACGAGACAAACAACTGGACGAAACAGCAAAGCGGGATCTCTTTGTGTCTGTTTTTAAATTTAAAATATTTTAATTAAACAAATTGTCTGTTTGAAGAAAGTTAAAATAAAAATACTTACTGTATAATCAAGTCTTATATTTTAAATCTTATTCACTTAAATCAAATAAACTGAAATCATTAAACCCCGAATGGACGCACCATACAAACGCGCAAACATGCAAACACGCTTTTAGTATTATATAGATGAAACCGATTTACGGCCACATCAGATTGAAAGCCCGGTTCTCGGACAATCATCAAAATTAGATGGGTGAATATTTGGGAATAGCAGGTGCTGTAAGCTTGGATGTGCAGGGATGCCATGCATAACGGCTCAGAAGTGGAAATCAGAGTGCTTTCTCATTCCAGTCGGGTTCGTTATATTCGCTTACGCGCAAATACCCTTGGGAAAGGTGTGAATCCACCACTTCTTCCCCCAGCTATGGGTTAATTAGTAAGACTTGTATCAATAATTCATTGTTATCTAAAGCAAATTCTTACAATCTAAAAATATTTTCTGGTTTTAAATAACATGCAAAAGGTTGCTAAGCCGTAAAATAAACAAAAAAAAAACCCAAACAAATCAATAAACGTGATGAAACCTTGGGAACGTTCTAATATATTGCAAGAATATTTTTCACTTCATACAATTATAGTTTTAAATTATAGTTTATAATTATTGTTTAGATATATCAACAAAAGAAAGAATAATTTTTTATTTAACTAAAGTTCATTTTCTTCTCAAAAACAAATATAACTTGAATTTTGGCGGGTGGGTCATCGTTATTTTGCACACTTTTGCTCAATTGTTACGCACACTGCCCCTCGATTGTTTTTCTACGTAATTTTTTGCAACGAAATTTTGTACGATAACATTTTTTATAAGTTGGAAATAAATTTGGGAATAATCAAAATTAATTGCAAAATCTAGGGAAAGTCACCTGATGTAATGGAATAACCTGTTACCCCCATGAGTGACTACACTATAAGTATCTGTAAGTCATACCTATAAGTATCTGTAAGTCATCGGAATACAGAGACTAGCTGCCACCTGTTCCAGCTAGACAGTCGAACTCTCTACCTTTGGGCAGAGAACCCGGACGAGGCTCCACCGAAGGACAGAGTCTCGTTCGGGGAGGTAAACTGACCCTGAACCCGTTTATACGGGTTCAAAAAAGGAATAGTTTTGGCCGAGCCTACGGGCTCGGAAAACGCACGTTAAACCTGGCCATGTGCCATATGCAACCCTCGTGGTGGGCGGTTAGCTAGATATCACTAGCTGAGATCTGTTTCAGCTGTGCTGTCGAACTCTCTGCCTTCGGGCAGAGAGGAACCCGGACGAGACTATGCCAAAGGGTCTCGTCCGGGAAGGTAGACGGACCCGAACCCGTTTATACGGGTTCTACTGGGAATTTCTGACCGAGCCTACGGGCTCGGATTGCCCGACATTAAATTCGACCTTGTGCCACATCCTACCCTATGGGGGAGGTTGGTAAATATTACTAGCTGAGATCTGTTCCAGCTGTGCCGTCGAACTCTCTGCTTTCGAGCAGAGAGGAACCCGGACGAGGCTATGCCGAAGGCCAGAGTCTCGTTTGAGGAGGTAGACAGACCCGATCCCGTTTATGCGGGGTTTACGGGGAATTTTTTGGCCGAGCCTACGGGCTCGGACTACTCCACATTAAACTCAGCCTTGTGCCACATCCTAACCCGTGGGAGTTGGTAAATATTACTAGGTGGGATTTGTTGAGTACGGCTCAAGTACGTGAGAACTACCGACTTTCTAATAGTAGCACTCACTACTGGATTGACTTGCGACGACCTTTTGCATAACTGTTACCATTATTCTTATTGTACTGGTTTTTACTATAAACATTTACTTATTTTATCCACCGTGTTTGTCAAATAAATATTCTTATTAGCACGGAATATTACATTAACCATGAAATAAAAATAATTGTTTGTATGGAAAGTAAGGACCTACTTACATCAAATTGTCTTTAAATTAAGTGTCGGCAGAAGAATTATTGTTGAACTTTTAAAAGATAACCTTAAATATTAATGCAGCGATCAATTTTGAATTCTTCTGTATCGGGTGGCATTTAAGCTAGTAATATATATATTTCAACTTATAATTTTTTCATTTGTTTAATGTTTGGGTAGTAGAATAGTTCCTTTGTATAAATTGTTAAGTTTCCTATTGATGGAAATCTTCTGAGAAGTTATATCCTTTTCAATAATTGGTTTAAGCCGTGATGTTATTTCCTGAAATTGTTCCTGGCTGGTACGTTGTATAATATCATTTTGTATACGATTAGAAGCAGTATTTAGGAGGTTAATATTATTTTTGGGAATATCAATTTGTCGTTTTATAAGATATTCTTTGTAATCCATGGTGTTGGTATCATATGAAGCTGTGGGATCATGTATTTTAAAATATGTGTAATTTGGCAGCAACTTTTCTTTTAAACATGTAGTATTGAATGTTAAAGACAACATAGTCTTGCATATTTTCTTTTGAATTTTCTCATATTCTCTAATGAGACTTTTTATTTGGAAATGATTTCGAAATAAGTATTGTCCGTACGATGACCTAGCGCTTTCGAACATCATTGTTCATCTTCAGGGTCAATATTTTTAGTCAAATTTTTTTTTAACAAACATTTGCCAATTATCTTGCAGCGTAATCATATTGCTACTTTTTTACAAACTAAATAAACGTTAAAATCCTTTTAATTTCAAAAGACGCGATGATGTTATCACGTGCAAGGCGAAGATTTTTATCATGTGACAGCGTGAAAAAGATTTTTATTATACAAGCCAAAAGATCGAAGAATACGTTATAAAATTTAAATATATTATAAACATTGTAATATGTTACCAGAAATATTGTAATCTATACGATTAATAAGAGGTCTTTTGCTTTTAATATGTAATGCTTCTAAGATTTTAAGGTGTCTAATGTCTGTATGTTTATCTATAATTTAAGTATTTTCTATAAGTATTTTACGTATATCAGATTGCATAAGGGAAACAGTATGTGACTTAATATGTTGTTTAATGGAGCTAGAATTATTTAGATGCATAGTTAATCTTCTGGAGAGCCGGGTGGTTGTAAATCCAATATATGTATGTGGATTAGAAGAGCATTCTTCCATGGGACATTTAAACTCATACACAACATTGGTTCTATCAACAACCGCAGCAACTGGAGAATGGTTATTACTCATTATCTGGTTAGAGGTTTTAAATTTACTATAATATATATTAAGTTTTAAGGCTTTGTTAGAATCAACAGGAAACACATTATGGTGTATTATAGACTTAAGGGCCTTTTCATCCATGTTCTTACATTAATACTTTGAAGCGTCTTTTTGATGATTTTTGAGGCCTTCTCTACTTAGAGGCGATCACATTCATTTCAAGTTAGATCAGATTCTGTGCTAAAATTTCCAGCGAACTTAACATTAAGACCTTTTCGAATATCTCTCATGAGTTTTCTTGTAATATAAAAATATATATTTTTCCTCACTGCTGAGATGAGACTCAATTATCAACGTGAAGTTTGCGCTGTGCATGAAACTCAGAGTCGTGCTCCTGGTGGTGAGAAATGTATATTTATCAATATATATATATATATATATATATAATATAATAGGCAGCATATATTTACATTACAAAGAGTCAATCATACCTTGAATTAATCAGCAAGTTGAATGCGATTATTGACGAAATCACTTCGCTAATTGACAAACATAAGCATTCCACTACTGATAATCCTCCGAATGATGAGATCCTCATAAATAAATACAATGGATGTGGTGTATTTTTATTTTTTATTTCAGCTAGTATACTTTCAATGCGTCTTGCATCATCATCAGGCTTTATTATATCCATCGGAATCAAAACTAGGAGACAATTTTTGTGTTAATCCGACCGAAAGATGTTTTTAATATATAAAAAATTCTCACTTTAAATATTTAAAATTTAGCGTTGCTATTTGCACGCTCCAACATCATATAACAGTTAACAAATAGCTCATACTTAAAAACATCTTTCGGTCGGATTAACACAAAAATTGTCTCCTAGTTTTGAATAATAATAATAATTTTAGATGTTGTTTAAAAAGTTTTTTGTTTCAACTCTATCTAAACAAATTTTTTAACTATTGAAATATTTATACAGATTTAAAATTCCCAAGTCTTTTTTTAACCCTAGTTTATATGTGTCTAATTAAAAAAAAACATAAATAAATACTTTCACAAAAAAAACATTCAATTTTTTTTAATTTGCAACTTTTCAGTTGTTTTCTCCATATTATATACATATCAAGAAAGTATACGTGGCTTCTCATTATGCTATATATATATATATATATATATATATATATATATATATATATATATATATATATATATGGGGAAGTTTTTTTAAATTTTCGAAACGTTTCTGAAATTAAACAAAAATATTATAATTAACTATATATCTCTATCTATAAAAGGCAGGATGTGTGTGTGTGTGTGTGTGTGTGTGTGTGTGTGTGTGTGTGTGTGTGTGTGTGTGTGCTTGTGTGTAACGAATGCACGGCCGCAATTTTCGACGGATTTGCACCAAAATTTATATGCACATGCTCCAAGTTAGCGGGAAGGCTATGACTGACTTTGCATTTCCCAACTCCCATCGATAGTGGAAATAATCGATTTTTTCATGCTTCTACGTCAGTTTTCATGTAGTTTGCGGCCATTTTCTACTGGCCACGAATAGGCAGGAAGATTCTATTGGCCAGCGTGAGAGCCAACAGCTGACTGACACGAATATTAACTAGCATGCTAGCATGTAAAAAAAATCGATAGCTGCATTCGTCACAAGTGGGAAAAATTTAAATCTGCATGGCACTTTATTCCAATTGGCTCATTCGCTTGCTTAAACTGAACGTTGATTCTGATTCCGCAGAACTGGGTTGGGTGTGAAAAAATATTTGTTGTTAACATTCTTTATTCATTCGGTTTTTCCATCTACGAGTCCTTTTTTAAAGCTGATCGTTTTGTGTTCAGTTTGTTTATTTCTTTTTTCATAACAGATTTAATGTTTAGTATAGAGCTTAGAAAAAATTCGCAGTGTGAGATAGGCAAGAAGTAAGGCATGTAGCAACATCAGCACGGCAAAGGGCACTCCTTTAAAGGCAAGGAAGGGCAAAAATATTTTAAGTCAAGTGATAGCGATTGTTGTATGAGTCGTACGAATTTTGAATCAAGCACGGGCAACGCCGGGCCATGCTGCTAGTGTATATATATATATATATATATATATATATATATATATATATATATATATATATATATATATATTAAAATAATAGGAAAGAACAATGAGATTTATAATTCAGAATTCTTACCATATATTTTTATTTTTAAAAACCAGTGCTCGATACAACAGTAGAGCATAATATTATAATTCTTTTTTTAAAAAGATATTATCATCGCAATACCGAAATTCCCATGTTTCAAAACTGAAACTTCAATTTAAATTCAATCATAAAAATTAAACTTAAAATTAAAAAAAGTTCCGTTCCATTATCAAGCGATGCTAAGAAAAATATTTTAGAAATTGAGTTACTTAATTTATAAGTCCAGACAAATTTCATATTTTGGGGTTAAGGAAAATTCAGTCTTTTTTTATTTTAGCGGTGTTAAGATCTAACTTATTTAGAAAACTCATGTATTTAATGTATTGTAGCTATAAAGCCGGTCAAGTCAAGTTGGGGACTGAGGTATCTGTCTCTTGAGACTTTATCTGGACTTAGGAAAATCAATTTCTAAAATGTTAGTCTTAGCATCGGTTGATAATGAAACGGAACTATGTATTTTAAGTTTAATTTTTATGATTGAATTTAAATTTCAGTTTTGAAACATGAGAATTTCGGTGTTGCGAAGATAAATATTTAAAAAAAAACAATTATAATATTATTATATGTATTTATTTACAATATGAGGAACAACCCTCGAACTTCGAATGTATAATTTACAATAACAAATAAGTGAAATAAGTAAATATTTTCAATAAAAACAGATATTATTAAACTGAAAGTGATAAGATATGTTTATCAGGTAAATATAAAACTATGCCGATAATGTTACCAATATCGACCAATATCAATTTTATTACAAAAAAATATTAATTTGTAAAATAAAATCCGACATGGTGTACATTGATAGATAAACTGATATTGTAAAGTCATATATCGATTGCGACGCTGCTCGATATAGGGCAAAGGAATCTGCTATCTATATCTCCCCTTTATTGACATTTTTTTCCTTCGGTCATATAACACAAAATTAAAAGTGACACTTAAAAGAAAATGTTGATGCAATATACGTAAAAATTTATGGCAACGTTTTCCTGGAACTTGACCTTTTCCCCCTGAGTTATGATTTACAAAATCCAGTCTAAATCTCCTCTCCTTGTGAACTCCACACTGCAGGAAGGAAAGCTGAGAAACAAGATAAAATGTCAAGCTTCAATTGCTGTATATAGTCGGAATTATCTATCTATATCCATGTCTTTAGACTTAAAGAATCTTCCAGTTATATACATACGTATCATGATATTTCAAATTTTCTTCGGATAAAATTCATGAAAGTGGAATGATTTTGTAATCTCTTTTCAATCCTTTCACCCCAAGCAAGACAATAAAACCACTAATATGCAGAGGGTTACTAAGTGTTAGAAAATATGAGAAAAATATACTATTTAGGAGGGTGGTGGAGTAATGGATAGCGGTTCGGATTGAGGAATCAGAGAGCCGAGTTCGAATTCCAGTCGAATCCATTACATTCTAATAACGTTGGGAAAGGTATGAATCCTCTTCTTCTCCACCCCCTAGCTATGGCTAAATAGCAGGACAGACCGGGTTCTATAGCCTTGGATGGCAACTGATCTACCGCAGAAAGAAATGGCAACCTACTGTGGGAAAAATCTGCCTCGTCAGTCATGTATCATCGTCGCCTAAGCGTATATCACGCATGGCACATAACTGACTAACTGAAGGAGAGAGGACAATAAAAAAAAAACAAGAATTAAACAGATAGATTAACGATCGACATTGCATTTAATTTTTTCAATAACATCTTTTGAAATACATTTTGAAAATCAATGCATCATTTTTATATGGCTTCTGTTTATCGTTCTTTCTCACTTATTTCTATTTATCTCACTCGTTATACTTCCTTCCTTCCCTCCTATCTATCTATCTATCTATCTATCTATCTATCTATCTATCTATCTCTGTTCATATCTATCTATATCTGTTCATATCTATTTATCTATTTCAGTCTGTATATATCGATGTACCTCTTTCAGTCCATTCATATCTATCTATCTATCTATCTATCTATCTATCTATCTATCTATCTATCTATCTATCTATCTATCTATCTCGGTCTGTTCACATCTATCTATCTATCTATCTATCTATCTATCTATCTATCTATCTATCTATCTATCTATCTCTGTTCATATCTATCTATAGCTGTTCATATCTATTTATCTATTTCAGTCTGTATATATCGATGTATCTCTTTCAGTCCATTCATATCTATCTATCTATCTATCTATCTATCTATCTATCTATCTATCTATCTATCTATCTATCTATCTATCTCGGTCTGTTCACATCTATCTATCTATCTATCTATCTATCTATCTATGTTCATATCTATCTATATCTGTTCATATCTATTTGTCTATTTCAGTCTGTATATATCGATGTATCTCTTTCAGTCCATTCATATCTATCTATCTATCTATCTATCTATCTATCTATCTATCTATCTATCTATCTATCTATCTATCCCAGTCTGTTCATATCTATCTATCTATCTATCTATCTATCTATCTATCTATCTATCTATCTATCTATCTATCTATCTATCTATCTATGAGCTTGTGTTAACTAAGGTACCTAACAGTAAATACAATTAGCTTGATAAACACTCATATAAAACAAATACATCCTTGAACTGATTTCAAACAACCTAAATGCAAATGTAGGTAAACAGTAATGAAAAACAAAACGTGAACTCAAAACGTATCGTGTTGATTATACAAACATATCAATAATAACATATCAATACTGGTATAACATACTGTATACCTACTTTTGCTATACTACGTCTCACATTATTGACTACTTTTAATTTTTTCAAAAATCTTAGTAAAATAATAAAGGGATTGGCAGAAATATTTTCCCGATGACTGTGCTATATATTTAGCCTTATATACACTCACTACTTTTGCCTTTACATCCGCCTCAATTCTTCTTGGCATAGATTCGATGTTTTCTTCTTCTTCCTCTTTCTCTACTACTACTACTACTACTACTACTACTATTATTATTACTATTACTATTACAAATACTACTACTATGTGGATGTATGGGTAGCGTAACGGTTATTGATGAGGAAAATAGAATCCAAAATCAGCACTAAGGCCCGTGGAAAGGACTGAACCAATCTCTTTCTCCTAGATATTTGTTCACTTCTTTTTTTAATCTATTCACCCCAATCAAGGTGGGAAGGGCACTAGTAAACAGTGGGGGTTACAGACAGTGAATGTGTGGGAAAAGACGGGGTATAGGGGAATTGAAGAAAAGATAAATATGGATGGGGTTCAAGACGATAGAAGATGGCGATTGACGTTGCATTTACATTTTTGAAGATTGTAGTTATCTGGGAAGCAAGTAAACGGAAGGGAGTTTTACTGCCGGGAAGTGCGAAAAAAGAAACTGTTTTTTTTTTTTTTTTTTTTTTAAAGCTTATCACCCCAAGCAAGTCTGGAGGCCACTAGCACGCAAGGGGTTACAGAAGGTTTGGAGGAAGAGCAGATAGGAGTGGTAAAGGAGAGGATGTGGAGAAAGAGAAAGACAGTGGGTCGATCAAGGCGAGGGGGTTACAGAAGATTTGGAGCGAGAGCAGATAGGAATGAAAGGTGAAAGGATGTGGAGAAGGGAAGTGGATAGATCAAGGCAACTGGAGATGTCGATTGGCGTTACACTTAAATAGTTGGAGATTGTATTTGCCAGGGAAAGAGGAATAAAGAAGGGAGTTCCACAGGCGAGATGTGCGAGACATGAAGCTATTGGGGTAGAAGAGACGTCTACATCTAACAGTTTCAACGGGTTGAAGTAGAAGTAGCAGTTACATTTAACTATTTCAACAGTAAAGATTCCACTCTAGTAGCACGCTTAAATACAGGTAGTGGAGGCACCAGGGAAAAATGCTCGTCAGAGCAATAGACATTAAAATATTTGTAGAAAAGACAGAGAGAAGTCACGTCACGTCTGTGAGAAAGTGACTGAAGTCGAGATGCCAGGTCAGGATCTATTACACTGCAAATCCTTCTTTGGATTGTGTCAAGAATCTCGAGATGAATAGCAGAAGCACCAGACCAGATATGGCAACAGTGTTCAATGCACCTCCAAATGGTAGATTTGTAAATGTGCAAGATAGACTCTGACGAGAAAAAACATTCTGGCACGGCACAATGAACCAGATTTCCTTGCGATAGATGCAGCTATTGGTTCAATTTAGTCGTTCCACTTCAAGCCAGTTGAAAACGTGAGGCCAAGAAGGTGCAACTAGACGCTCTCCAAGAGTCGAGCATCAACCATGCTGGTGGCGGATATATGGAAAAATAATAGGGTAGACTGGACTCTCTAGCTTTGCTAAGGTAATCAGTGGAGAAGGGCAACATTGAGAAAGCAACGAGAAAACCCTTCACTATTTTTCTCATGAATAGTCATGGCGGTTCACAGATATTTAAGGAAAATGAAGGTACAGAGAGGTAAGATCGTGTATGTCTTGAAGAACTATGGTATTAAAAATAAACTACTGTGAGAACCTGTTGCGAAATTAATGACGTGACTGACCACTCAAAGTCGATATTCTAAAGAGTCTGTCTATATTTCTGAGATGAGGTATTATGTACAGTATTTACCTTAGTCGGACTATTGTCCTCATCTTTGTCGCCATATTTGTCACAACGTTTCGGCCGTTGTACGCTCCGGCCTTCTTCAGGTGGTTGGAATTTCGAACCGAACCCTTTATTTCGATCACTGGGGTAGACTGTTCTAGTTCCACGAGCCATGTTTGATGGTACAGTGGACACATGGTACAGTGGATAAGGTCGTTGGTTAGATCCAGTGACAGACCCAAAGAGTGTGAGTTCAATACCCGGTTCAGGCAGTGGAGAACTTTCAGAGGGAAAATTGCCAGGAGATAACTGATAACTGACATCCATCAAACATGGCTCGTGGAACTAGAACAGTCTACCCCAGTGATCGAAATAAAGGGTTCGGTTCGAAATTCCAACCACCTGAAGAAGGCCGGAGCGTACAACGGCCGAAACGTTGTGACAAATATAGCGACAAAGATGAGGAAAATAGTCCGACTAATGTAAATACTGTCGATATTCTAAAGTTTGGTTATTGAAATATGAGGGGGTGCTGAAAAGTTGTCGGCCTAACGAAGAAGCTCCACCCTCACCAAATTCTGATATTTGGCTATTCGGATTCTGAGAAGTGGTCAGACTAAGAACTAGTGAGCACCTCATGATAGAAGATCACTAGCCAATAGGTCAAGAAAGTTCCTCCGACAAATCCAATTATATTACTTTTGGTACCATGACAAATTTTTACTACAACTGATATCGTCACCGCCTATAAATATTTATATTACAATTGACACGTAAATTCATTTTCTGATGACCTTTGCTTTTTCTTAAAACAATTAAGAGTACCTAAGCCACGAACTCCGTCAGACATCTCTCTAGTATCAGATTTAATGTTCAAGTAGTTAGTTGGGCCAGGATTTGTAATGAAATTATCGTCTATTGTTAATATCGGATTGAAATCTGACACACATTAACTTGCAATTAATATCCGATAACAAATATTCAATATATTCTATAAGTTTTTAGTTCAAATTTATATATTAGCAGTAGTATCCGGGCTTAATAAACTCTGTGACTAATTTTCCTCCTTTTGCCGCAGCTAGTAGTAGCATAATATTTAGTTGCGTTTGTTTATTGGTATATCAACCAGTATGACATTTAATGCCGAAATCTAAATCTAAAAATTCAAACTTTATAATTAATTCAAAAGGAGGACATTATTTAATGATTAAATTATAATTATTTAATGATTAAATTATAATGACTTTATCTGCATTTGTTTACCAAATAATCTTACAATATTAAACGACAAGTGAAAATTTCTTTCTTTTTTTTTTTTTTTGTAAGCTTATCACCCCAAGCAAGGCTGGAAGCCACTAGCACGCAAGGGGTTACAGAAGGTTTTGGGGAAGAGCAGATAGAAGTGGTAAAGGAGAGGATGTGGAGAAAGATAGCGGATCGTCTTCTTACAAGAAATGAGATTAATAATAGGAAATAGGTTCTTCTTTATTTTTTGACGATGTATGCCATGACTTCAATTTTACTATCAAATATATTGTTGCTAATTTTACGATAAAAAAATTATTGTTGCTAATTTAAAAAAAAATAATTGTTGGTAATTTCAGTACAAAAATCTATTCTTCCTAATTTTTTTAATAAAAATGTATTGGTGGCAGATTTAGTATAAAAATACATTTTTATACTTTCCTAGTGTTTTGATTTTTTTTTTTGAGGTGGGGGGGGTCACTATTTGCCCATAGCTGGGACCAACTCGGACAAGTGCTACCAGCGCGGCTCAGGGTGGACCTGGGAACAGCAGCAATTAAAAGGTGGTTCCACGCTCCTCAAAAACTACAATCTCCAGATCAGAGCCTTGCTGCCAGATGTAGTTTATCGTCAGTAACGTAATAGCGAGGGAAGGAAAGGAAACTGATTAGATACTTTACAGCCGACAAACAAGTTTATGTATGAAAAATGTATGTACAAAAGTAACAAGATTTTGTATTGTTGAGGTGAATTATACACAGAGAAGAATGAGTGATTAATATATTTATTCAGCACCAGTATCCGGTGCTAACGGATACATACAAAAAACACAGAACAATAAGTTACAAAACAATTAGCAAGACAACTTAAAAGGAATAGATGAGGGTCAAATGCTGTATAGCCAAACGAAGTAAGATCAGTCCGAATATTAATCAGCTTAGTATCAACTTATTAATCAACTGTTGAAGTCTTTAATCGTAGACTATTTAAGGCTATGAGCCAGGCCATCTGGTAGAGTGCTGAGAGGGTGTTAGCTACTCTACAACACTAGAGTTTAGTGAAATCGCAACATGTGAGATATTTCAGTTCAAGAAAAGTAAAATAGCACTTTTCTTTACAGTTTTTAAGAATTATGTTATGCGATGAATTCGTTTAATAAGATTCGTTTCTGAATTGTCTGTTAATTTGAAATATCCTTGAATGAGTTGAATTCCTTTGTTTTAGTCATGTGGTGTATTGGGTATTCAATTAATAAGTACATTGTTGGCAGTGCTTAGTGTGGACGTAGCTTTTGTATTGAATGACATTGGTTCGCGTGGATCTGAATCATATGTTGCTGGCTGTATTCAATCTCGTTTTTTTTTCTCCGTAATGATTGGCTTGGGCGAAAGCTTTGTCAACAATGACAATTTGTATTTTGACTGGCTTAAAATGCAACCTATATTTGTTTATGTATCGAAAGGAATTTACTTAATTATTTTTTAGGCGGAACTTTGTGTAATTTCTTTAGATTCACTTTCGGTATATACAGAAATATTTCCCACATAATGGTAAGACATTAATGGCATGGTGTCTTCATCCAGCTAATGTGGGAGGTATTTCTGGGAGGTATATGTAGGAGGTATTTCTGGGAGGTATATGTAGGAGGTATTTCTGGGAGGTATATGTAGGAGGTATTTCTACCGCACCTGTACAAAGCTAGAAAGTGGTTTCTTTTCATTTGGGTCTCATCAAAGATTGTATAAAAAAATGATATAATAAAAAACTGTTAATTGTTTTTAAATCGATTTCACCTGATGCAAGGCAGTAAAATCACTAAGACACAAGGTATAACTGGGTGTGGAAGAATTAAAGACAAACATTAAAAATGAGCGGAAAGAGGACAGTAGATATCGATTGACATTGAATTAAAATTTTTAAACATTAAAGTTGGCTGGGAAGCATAGGGCCAGAAGGAAATTCCACAAGTGAGAAGTGCGAGAGAAGAAACTGTTAGAATAGAACTTACGGTTACATCAAGCCAGATCAACTGTTAATGAAAGGGTAAATAAGAAGCAATAATACAATAGATTATGTTTGTTTATTCCATTTTCTTTTGAGGGGAGTGTTTGAAAAACATTTGTTAAAAGAAGATATTTGCTAACACGTATACTGTAATAAAAAACAAACAAAAAAAAAAAACTGACGAAATTTTATACATTTATCTTTATTTATAAACCGCCAGGTTTAATTTTGGCGCTATTTTTATAACATCAATTTGATCCTCACATATACAAAGTTTTACACATCAAATTTTATTCAAGTCATTTTTTCCTTAACGTCTGATTTTATTATAGTAAAGAACCCTTTTGTTTGCATTTCCGATTTTTACACACTTTCTTATTAACATGGCAGACCCTGCAGATTGTAATGTATCTTTGAAGATCTTAAAAAAAAACTATCAAAATACAAGACTCTTGAAGTGGAAATCTCAAAAAATGTGGCACATCAGGACATCAATAATTCCTGTTGTGGTTGAGTCTTCGGTTTGTATGGAAATGATTCTTATAGACGAAAGGAAGAGATTCCTGGTAGCGCATGCCTTAAAGAAATACAAAACATTGTTCTTTCAAGTACAGCTCACACCCTTACTAAGAGCTTTATCTATGTAAAATATATTCGTGATCTTAGGTTGTTTTATTTTTATTTTTTAAAAATGTTTAGCGAAAATGTCATGATGCAATTTCCGATCTTAGGTTTCTGGTTGAGACCCGGAAAGAAATGTGTGTAAAACAGAGATCAAAAGAAATAATAATAATAATAATAATAATAATAATAATAATAATAATAATAATAATAATAGTTGAGTTATAGATCATATGTAGGTGTTTACATGAAATACATAGGTTTTGGAGTAAAAGTCTAGAAAAAATGAAAATTCTTTTGATACGCTCATATATAAAAATGATATTAACATTATAGTGGAATCATAGTCACTAAGCTTTAGAGTAAAAGTTTTTAAAAACATGAAAAATACTTCTTATGCACCCTAATATAATAATAATAATAATAATAATAATAATAATAATTTGCAACTCCTATGGGAAGGAAACTGGAAGAAATTGGTACGAACACCACCCTGACCCGGTTACGGAGATAGGACCTGTTACAATTCTATGGGACTACACAATACACACTGACAGAACAATCAAAGCCAACCGCCCAGACATTGTTATTAAAGACCACAAACAAAATAAGTGCCTCCTAATTGATATGGCAGTCCCTGCAGACTGCAATGTATCTTTGAAGATATTCGAAAAACTGTCAAAATACAAGGACCTTGAAATAGAAATCTCAAAAATGTGGCACATGGGAACATCAACAATTCCTGTTGTAGTTGGAGCCCTTGGACTGGTTGGAAAAGATTCCAGTAGGCTGATTGAAGGGATCCCTGGAAGTCCATGCCTCAAAGAGATACAAAAAATTGTTCTGACAAGTACAGCCCACACTTTACGAAGGGCTTTATCTATGTAATTATTTTTTTTATTTTATTTTATTTTTTTTGCAGTGGAAAGTGTCATGATGCCATTTCTAACCTTAGGTCCCTGGGCGGGACCCGGAAAGAAATGTGTAAACGCCAGATATCAAAGGAAATAAAAAATAATAATAATAATAATAATAATAATAATAATGATGGATTGGTCGATAGTTAGTTGATCGTCTAATATATAATAATAACATTAATAATGTATTGAATTTATAGCTTTGAGAAGTGCACATGAAATAAGCATTGGGGTGAAGGTGTGAAAAATGAAAATATTTTGTATTCTTTTTTATATGCCGTGTCTCTTCGGGACGTAGGGGGTCATGGTTCTTCTCAAGATCCTATCCTTTGTAACTGTAAGCAACGTTTGCCTCTTACTAGTCCAGGCAATCTCTGTTCTGCTGTCTATTTACATAAGTCTGTTAGGTAGGTTATTCGGTGTTTCCCTCTTTTCTTGCCTTCAATATATCCCTTGAATGTTAAATTCTCGAAGCCCACTTTCCTCATTATATGTCCAAGATATTCCAATTGCCTCCTTCTGATTCTAGGAATAAGTGTCCTTTTATCATTTTGCTTAAAACTTACTCATTGCTCACATACTGTGTCCATGTTATTCTCAGTATTCTTCTCTAGAACCACATATCTGTTGCCTTGTATCCACTTTATATGTGAAGAAATTGTCCAGTATTCATTGCTAGATAGAAGGTTTGATATTACATAATTCAGCAGACTTTCTTTGTTTCTAAAGATATTTTGTATACAATCTACTATAATAATAGGATCAATATATCTTGAAGCGATAATATTGATTGAAAATGAAACAATAAAACCAAACTAGTAACAATTCATCGGAGCCTGATCTTTCTCCTGTTACAATGAACTCACAACAATACTCCACGCTTTGAACGACTATGAGAATTCAATTTAAGCCAGAATCAAATGGAATTCATACATACGACCCATCGCTAAAGATGATTAAAAAATGGCCGGCTTCAGAAAGAAGCTGACTGCACCTGACATGCATTATCTTTACAGAAGAAAAATTGGACCAAAACGGAGTATTGACGCCATGTATGGGGTGGAGCTAGCCAGTCCTTATTCTGTATTGGAAGAGTTCAAAATCGTTTACGCTGTCTTTTTATTTTTCGTTTGTTTGCTTAACGGCACATCAACTCCTTGTGGGCCATTTAATGACACAAGTTAATTTTCTAGGAGGCGTTGAAGTAACAAAAATATGATATATTATTCTGCTTTCACAATTGAATACATGGTAGATGATACTCAGCTTTCGGGCATATATATATTTGTGTGGACATCATTACTAGGAAGTGGTGATATATGTGTTTTATGCTGTAGTTTTGCTAAAGTTATATTTTGGAATGTAGTTTGATTTCTTTAAGGAATTGTAGGATATTATATGGACTAAGGTCATGGAAGTTCTTTCATGTTGGTTGTTTGGTTGGTTGATTTTGTTTAGCGACATATCAACCTCCATGCGTCATTCAAAGCCAAAATGTAAATTATTTCAAAATGTTGCCTTAAAAATATATTGTTGGTAATTCTACTATAAAATATATTGCTGGTTATGTTGCCTTAATAATGTATTGTTGCTAATTTTACTATAAATAGGTATAGTTCAAAATTTTAATATTATTATTTTTTTACATAAAATTCTATTGCTGGTATTTTTACTATAAAAATCTATTTATAATGTTTCCTTTTGGATTTCACCACTTGCCAATAGTTTTGAACCTGACAAGTGCTACCACCCTGGGTAAGGGTGAACCTGGTAACAACAATTAAAAGGTTGTTCCACGCGTCTGAAAACCTCCAATCTCCTGGTGCCTTGCTGTAGTGTATCGTCATACCCAGGACTACGCAGTCTTGGAGGAGATAACGTATTTTCCACAGGACAGTTTCTTCTATCACTGTTTCCATGTCAAATGTTCAGATGAGCACCACTCTTTAGTTAGACCGATTGAAACATTTACAGCTAGGATTCGTCATGCTATGTCCACAGAGTCGAATAACCCATATTTCTTTCGTAAGGGGAGAGCTTTTACTCTAAAAGCTTTTTCCAACGAACTGCTACTCTGTGGAACAAAGTGCCACATGAAGGCTTCCCTCATCTCTGCAATCTTAACCTTTTCATGTCATGGGACAGTCGCTATCTATCCTCATCATCTCCAATTTCATTTACCTCTTGTAACTTTCATTTGACACATCTCATTCAGTAATCCTCTAGCATGAGTGGCTTTTGAGCCTTGTGTTGTGTGAACTTTAGTATATAAAAAATAAAAATAGGAGAGACTAGGATAAAAAGAAAAATGGAAGAAATTGAATAAGACAGAAAAAAATAACAACAATAAACTATTTCCGATTTCAGGATGTCAATTAAACTCAGTATATCCGATAAATCAAGAACGGTCGACATTTTGTAGCGTCGGACAATTTTCATTTTATTCCTGCATCTTATATTTTGCAATCAGTGGTGCTGGATGACCACACTTGGCACATCTCCATGTTGTTAATATTTGTTTGCCGATGGCAAGTTTTAATCAACTTCGTATTTCCGGGGAAATTTTAATTTCTGATAAAATAAATAGATAAAATAAAAATAGGCACACAATTACTTTTGTGTTCTAATTTCCTCTCAACCGATAACAGATCGATATAACACTGAGCATAACAGATTTTATGATTATTCAAATCTACAGTTTCCTAAACTATTTCGGCATACTCATGTTGTGTTATTAATTGAGGGATACCGGAATAGGTTTAAGATCTTATCATCGGAAGCAATTCATTTTACCTCGATCTGTACATATCACATAACTTTTTACCTTATTTAGAAGATATTGTATATCTTTTTATTTTTTCAAGGGACATCACAATTCATTTTACCTTATTCCGAACATATCACTCTGGAGACATTGTACATCATTTTACTCCATCAGTCTACATTACAGATGTTTTTACTATGTTCACAATACATTGTAGATATTTTTATCTTATTTCAGACACTGCATACCCTTTTACCTTATTCACTGTATATTGTGGTAGGTAGCTTCAAAGATCCGCTAAAAAATGAGCATATATGATTAAAAATTACCCCAAACTTAATAAAACTAAGTTTTATCATCAAAATATTTATGGAGCTAGCCAGTCCTTATTCTGTATTGGCAGAGTTCAAAATCGTTTACGCTGTCTTTTTGTTTTTCGTTTGTTTGCTTAACGGCACATCAACTCCTTGTGGGCCATTTAATGACAAAATTTAATATTCTAGGAGGCGTTGAAGTAACAGAAATATGATATATTATTCTGCTTTCACAATTGAATACATGGTAGATGATACTCAGCTTTCGGGCATATATATGTTTGTGTGGACATCATTACTAGGAAGTGGTGATATATGTGTTTTATGCTGTAGTTTTGCTAAAGTTATATTTTGGAATGCAGTTTGATTTCTTTAAGGAATTGTAGGATATTATATGAACTAAGGTCATGAAAGTTCTTTCATGTTGGTTGTTTGTTTGGTTGATTTTGTTTAGTGACATATCAACCTCCATGCGTCATTCAAAGCCAAAATGTAAATTATTTCAAAATGTTGCCTTAAAAATATATTGTTGGTAATTCTACTATAAAATATATTGCTGGTCATGTTGCCTTAATAATGTATTGTTGCTAATTTTACTATAAATAGGTATAGTTCAAAATTTTAATATTATTATTTTTTTACATAAAATTCTATTGCTGGTATTTTTACTATAAAAATCTATTTATAATGTTTTGTTTTGGATTTCACCACTTGCCAATAGTTTTGAACCTGACAAGTGCTACCACCCTGGGTAAAGGTGAACCTGGTAACATCAATTAAAAGGTTGTTCCACGCGTCTGAAAACCTCCAATCTTCTGGTGCCTTGCTGTAGTGTATCGTCATATCCAGGACTACGCAATCTTGGAGGGGATAACGTATTTTCCACAGGACAGTTTCTTCTATCACTGTTTCCATGTCAAATGTTCAGATGAGCACCACTCTTCAGTTCGCCCGATTGAAACATTTACAGCTAGGATTCGTCATGCTATGTCCACAGAGTCGAATAACCCATATTTCTTTCGTATCATGCACCGTATTACGTAGTCCCCTATCTTGACTGGTTCTTGGGACTTGTATTATGGACACTTTAATAAACAAACAACAACTTTAAAACAAAAAATATTAATTTTAGACGATGATTGTTTAGATTTATAACTCTCACATTTTATGCAATTCACTTTTCTGGGTTTTAATTATTCTCAAATCTGTTTTTGTGACATTCATTTAGTCAGATCTTTTCTTCTTCGTTTCTTGCCAATTTTTTGATCGTATCACTCCTGTTATGTACAGAAAATGTGGTACAAAGCCAAAATAGGGAGTGGGAGAAAAAGGACGGTCTTCTTCTGTCTTAACGTTAAACTTTTCTAGCCACAAACACTGACTCAAACATACAACAATATTCATTATACCAAAACAACGGATTCTGACTTACCTTTCTTACTACAGTCACCATAATACCTCATTGTCTCCATGAAAGTCCTAACTAAATCCCATATTTACAATTCATTTCTGTGGTGGTGGGGGGATAAAACAACAATAGTGAAGAGCTCATTCAAACAATTATCATGAAGTATTTATAGAAGAAACGCAGAGAGGCAACCTTACGGCGGTGGGAAAGTGACTGAAGCCGAAGCGCTAGATCAGGACCAATAATATTGCTGATTCTTCTTTGGATTTTATCAAGGAGCTCAAAGTAAATAGCATGGACACTGGACCGTATGTGGCAGTAATATATTTAGCATGGACAAATGGTAGAATTATATAAATTTCTCTTTTGAATATTTTTAGCTCAGCCATTTCGTTGTGTACAACGTCGTGCTTGTTTAAAATATCACATTGTTTAATAAAAGCTCACACCACCAAATAAGTAAATATTTTAATAATAATAGATTAAACAACATACATTATATATTTTAGCGACGACCATCTTTTTTTTCTAATTGGAGCTACTGAGCTATACTAAATAAAAGAAACCACACCATTTGAAGACTTTCAGCAGCAGCAACAACAAAATTGCATAGCATATGTAAAAGAAAGAGAAGATAGTGAGATGAGATGACAAGTTTACTCATTACTTCAAACAAAAGGTTAGAAAGGAAGCCCCCACCAATACAGGAAAGAGCAGTAAACTTGAGAAACCTATTTTCTGAAAAAATTGTTTTAATAGATGGATGCTGAATGTTTGGTTATTTATAAATATAACCAAAAATAACGCCATTTTTGTTTTTATTAACTTTTATTGAACAAAAATAAATTACAGTACTTTAAGATGGCTTATGATTAACTATGGCTTCCGCGTTCGGAAACAAATCTTTATTTCGAACTGATGTGGATAGGACAACGTGTAGCAAATGAGCGGCCATCATGATCGTCAAACCTAACACCCCCTGACTTTTTTTTCTTGTGGAGTGAACTGTAAGATCTTGTTTACAGGCTCAAGGTGAAAACTGTTGCTGAATTAAAACAAGCAATTTCTGATAAATTTATAATGTAGAAATGTACCAAATGGCGTTGCTGATATGGTTCAGCGTTGTAGTGAATATGAAGGCGAGTATTTTGAACTTGTTAAATAGTTTGGTAATCATAACAAATCATGTTTTTTCGATGTGATAATACTTATAGATTTTCTGAAACTACTGTAATTAATTTTTGTTCAATAAAAGTTAATGAATACAAAAGAGCCTTACTTTTGCAACAGTCTGTATAATATTAACATCGCAATTATTATATACTAAAACATTTTAAAATTATCATATTAATATAATTCTATCGTGGAAATTTTATCAACATTGGTTGATTAATACCCATGTCATTGTGAAAATTGTTTGCATCCCCCAAAGTGTATGTCACATGGCCGTTGTACTACCCAAGATATCGTATTGTCTAGAATGAACTTTACTTTCAGAATCTTCCGATTCACGAAAGAAATGCAACACATTTTGATATTTGATTGTTTTAATAAATAATTATTTGACACCGTTACAAAGTTCCGATAAGAATTGTTTCCTCAAAATTTGATGGGCCTAAATAATGAACAGAAACTCTTTTTATATCACCGACATCCATCAATAGTATTCAATGGCTGGTTGACTATTATGCTTTTTGCTTAACCAAAAAAGAAAGGTCAACACGGGCGAATATATATATATATATATATATATATATATATATATATATATATATATATATATATATATATATATATATATATATATATATATATCAGATGAACGAAAATTATAAACAGGATGTATGCAGAATTAAGAACATTATAAAAAAATGCATAACACCAGTTGACAATAGCAAAAAAATTAGATTAATTATTTATTACAAAAAATTTAAAACCTCTAACCTTATAGTTAAAAATAATAATTCATCTCCTAGAACAAAATTAAATAGGGCAAATATTATTTACGAATTTAAATGCACATTAAGGAATTGTATTCCTGATTAATCAAAATTCGTAAATAATTATATAGGCCACACATGTTTGACACGCAGGCTCACGCTACACCTTTTTGACCATAGCTCAATTAGATCTAATTTAAATATTCATGAAGACCTACCGGACACTATTCGTAACATACTTGTTGACAACACCAATATAATAGCATCGTCTACATGCAAAAAAAGGCTAAAAATAATGGAAACCTTATTAATAAGAACAAAAAAAAACAACACTTAATAATATTAACTTTGAACGTGGATACAATATCTTGACCGTGTTTTGAAAAATGAAAACATTTTCTAAAACAGACATACAACAAACTATTTCTTATTTAAAGGTTAAAATATTGAATCCTTGAAAATGGCTATATGTATAGCCGAAAGCGTTCGGATAAAATGGACATTCGGATAGTTTTTAAATAATTTATCATCCGAAAAGAAAAAAAAAATATTAGATCGCATGAGAAATTGTATAAAAAAACTAATTAAAAGCATCTTGTCTGTCGTATTCAATGAAATGTGCATGAAGGAAGGATTGCTGCGTAAATACACAATATATATATATATATATATATATATATATATATATATATATATATATATATATATATATATATATATATATATATATATTGAGAGAGAGAGAGATTTAATATAAGTAAGAGGTTTGCCACTTAGCAGATTGATGTTACCTTCAGTATCCCGACTCCAAAGTTTTGTACACGGACTTACACGTCCACTCGTCAGGGGGTATCAGCAATTGACTGCTCATACTTCTCGATTTTTCTTTTTTTTATATGTACTTATCTTGGTGCAAGTTTTTTTGTAGTGTGTGTGTGTGTGTGTGTGTGTGTGTGTGTGCGTGCGCACGCGCGTGTATGACGAATGAATTACTTAATTATAATTATCAAATCTTCCTTACAACTTCTGTCATATATATATATATATATATATATATATATATATATATATATATATATATTTCGGCAGCAATTTTTCATTAATGCATGTTTCATTAAATAATATAGACAAGTTTTGTCTATTTATTTTAAGTAAGTTCCTTTCATATTGTTTGATAAGCTTAATCACATTATCGTTGAAAGACGAAAGGAAATCACCATATTGATACATGTTTAAATCCGATCTAAGATTTCGTCATTTAGCAACTTCTACATGTCGAACCTCGAAAATAAGATATTTACTGATGTTAAAAAACCTTCCATCTAGCTAAGATATGTTGATGATATCCTTATTTTAGTTAAAATACAGATGAAATACTTCAACTTCAAAAACGTTTTCAAGATAATTCTGTCCTTAAATTCACGTATGAACTCAATACTACTAATAAAATTCCCTTCCTTGACATATTGATAAACACAAATAATAACAAATGTACTATTTAGCCATACAAAAAACCTACCAGCATAAATTCATGTACACTTAACTACAAAAGCGAATGTCCATATTACTACAAAGTAGCAATTATAAAAAATCTAATACATCGTGCAAAAAATAATTCATCTACAAAACAGATTTTTTAGTGAACTAAAGAATATAAAACAAACACTTATTAATAATAGCTTTCCGAACTATATAGTTGAAGAACAAATAAAATACTTTCTTAGAAGTCTTAATACTATGCAAATAGAACATAATACTGCTTCAACTAATTCCAAACATATTAATCTCTTTTATCGTAGTCAAATGCATACTAATTATAAAAGAGATGAAAATATACTAAAAAAAATTAGTAAATACTAATATATCTATAACAGATCCTAGCAAAAAAATTAGGTTAATCATATACTACACTAAATCTGGTATATCCAGCTTAACTATTCGGAATGATTTTTCCCCCTCCCCGTTAGCGAAAAACCAACATAGTTTACAAATTCAAGTGCCCTTTGGGAGATTATATCTCCAATGGATTAAATAATATTTATGTTAGTCACACCACAAACTCGTTTCACGGCGCTTAACTCTACATTTAAATGATAACTCTAACATTTTTAGACATTTAAAACAACATGCATGTCCGCGTGATCAATTCCGGACAACACAACTATACTTGTGAACTATGAAAACAATAAACAAAAGTTAAAAATCCTTGAAGCTATATACATAAAACAGATGAAACCTTGCCTGAACAAAATAAACTATGAAATCTCCACAAATATTCTTAAATATCTATAATTTATAACAGAAGCCATTGGCTTATACCAACGGCTTCCCATACTTAATACTTCTCGTTTTTCACTCTCGTGTGGTCATGAGTGACGTCACGAGCTGCGACGCGATTTTCGCTTCCGCGTCTCGTATATACGAGTTTTGTCGTTACTTTGAACTTATTCAAGCAGCAAGGGTGGACTATCATTGTGGTTTCGTCTGTGTATTGTTTGATTTATTGAAATTGTCATCTTTGATAATGGCTTATGTAAGCCGAAAGCTTAGATTGGATTTAAACATGTATCAATATGG
The DNA here is from genome assembly GCA_964036315.1 of Acanthosepion esculentum. Taxonomy (NCBI): domain Eukaryota; kingdom Metazoa; phylum Mollusca; class Cephalopoda; order Sepiida; family Sepiidae; genus Acanthosepion; species Acanthosepion esculentum. The sequence continues at coordinate 61,514,794 of OZ038498.1, read as the reverse complement.
TGTTTTCCTTTCGTCTTTCAAGGATAATGTGATTAAGCTTATCAGACAATATGAAAGGAACTTGTCTATATTATTTAATGAAACATGCATTAATATATATATATATATATATATATATATAAATATCGCGTCTTCACGCGGCAATTCGTGATGATGAATTTTTATCTTGTTAAGGTTCTAGTATTTATAATCATTTTTACAGTTTATGTGATATCGCATTTTTGTTTTTATTGTAAGGACTTTTCGGATTGTATGCGATTTAAAGCGTGTAATTTATTTAATCATAATTAAATCGCATACAATCCGAAAAGTCCTTACAATAAAAACAAAAATGCGATATCACATAAACTGTAAAAATGATTATAAATACTAGAACCTTAACAAGATAAAAATTCATCATCACGAATTGCCGCGTGAAGACGCGATATTTAAAAATGATGAAACCAATATAGCATAAAAACATGAACTTTTTAACCATAGTTTATGAAAGTAAAGTTATATTTAAGTATGAACCGGAAATCAGGAAAATAGTGTGAAACAGGAAAAGTAAATTTTAAAATACTTAACAAAAAACAATCGTTGGTCTTTAACCAACCTTGTATAAATGAAAAATTGCCGCGCTAATTCACACTCTATCTGTTTATCTCTTTCTCTCTCTCTCTCTCTCTCTCTCTCTCTCTCTCTCTATATATATATATATATATATATATATATATATATATATATATATATATATATATATATATATATATATATATATATATATATATATATATATATATATATATATATATATATATATATATATATATATATATAGTTCCACCACGGAATATGTGAGCGAGCGGCGCTATATTGAGTCTGATTTGCTATCTCATCGTCACCGAGGCCCGTTGGAACAGTTGGTATGGTGTTAGCTTGACAACCTAACTGTCAGAGTTTCAATTCTCGGTAGTGGATGCGCTCTGCTGATGCGTGCCAAATATAGGACGAAACGGCCGTCCAGTGCTTTCTGCGTTCTGTTGAGGTTTCTTTCAGACTCAATCAATTACTTAATTATATATGTGTGTGTGTATTTAAAATTTGGTATAATTTCTATCCTTCTGCATATATTTTCATATTATTCAACGATCATTGTTTATAAGTGTTGTAGCATACCTACAGACGATAATGGGTATGTCATCCTTCACATAAATACAATAGTAAATACTGTATGTTGGTCTGCAGTTGGAGAGAGCAGAGAGGATCCCCAGACGAGGCTATGTCGAAGGGCAGAGTCTTGTCTCGGGAAACAACTACCCAACCCCGTTATATACAGGGGCTAGAGGGAATTTTTGGCTGAGCCTACGGGCTTGGGTAGCCCACATTAAATTCGACCCTGTGTCACATCTGACCGCGTGGGGCGGTTGGTTGATATCCTGCAGTTGGAGATTCGTCTCCAGCTGTGCTGGTCCAATTCTCTGTATCCGGACAGAGAGGGTCCTCAGACGAGGCTATGTAGAAGGACAGTGTCTCGTCTCAGGAAACAGCTATCCGATCCTGTTTTATACGGGGTCTATGGGGAATTTTTGGCCGAGCCTACGGGCTCGGATACCCCACATTAAATTCGGCCTTGTGCCACATCTGACCGCGTGGGTCGGTTGGTAGTTATCCTGCAGTTGGAGATTTATTGTGTTATTTACTTGACTCAGTTGACTACTGCTTCTACGCGCCGCTGGCGATCTTATATGTGTTGTTCGTGTCGTAAATATTATCATTCATTACCAACCTTCGTTTGATTATTCTATTCAGTAACCTTCCCTAAGTTACAACAATAAGATTTCCATTTTCCCCATCTTTTTTCACATACTGTCAGAATGTTAATATTCAGAATTTTCATTTTATGTTTTAGCTTTTGAAATTTCGGCATTGTTACAGTAAACTAACAAAAATACTCAGGATAGTGCTGCCGTATTAAGAAGACTTACTGTTACTTGTTTAATTTTGTTTAAGCAATTCATCCCAAGCAAGACAGGAGTGCCACTAGCACGCAAGGGGTTACAGAGGATTGAGAGCAAGAGTAAAGAGGCGTTTTTGAGGAAAGGATACAGAGAAGGACGGGGAACAAGATCAAGGTATCAAAAGATATCGATTGACATTACATCTAGAATATTTGAAGATTATAGTTATCAGGGAAGCAAGCAAGAGGAAGGGAGTTCCACAGACGGGAAGTGCGAGAGAAGAAGCTGTTTGAGTAGAAGAGACGGTTACATTTAACCGTTTCGACAGTGAAAGGGTGGGACCGAGATGCCAGCCTGGTAGCTCGTTTAAATTCATGCTGTCTAAGAACCATCGAAAGTAGCTAGTCGGAACAGTTGCCGTGAAAAGAGAAGAGACAGAGGGAAGTCACGACACGTCAGTGAAAAAGTGACTGTAAACGAGATGCCAGATCAGGATCTATTGCATTGCATTGCATATTCGTCTCTGGATTTTGTCGAGGACCTCGATACGTACAGCGGGGGCACCACCAGACCATATATGACAGCAATATTCCATGCAAGGACGGTTGGTCGATTTATTGATTTGAAGGATGGACTCAGACGAGAAAAAACTTTCTGGTACGACACAGAGAACCAATTTTCCTTGCAGTAGATGAAGCTATTGATTGAATGTATTTGTTCCACCTCAAGTAAAAGTCTATAGAAAATTATTGTTTGTCAAACTCAAAAAGTACTGAACAATGTTAACTTGAAATTGATTTAAAAACTAAGTATCATTTAGTTTAGGCTTGCACAAAATCCAGCCCGCGTACGAAAAATTAGTTTTGTGGTAACATGGTTTTTATTCGACTAATATTTGTTTTTTAATTCAGACATTATGTCCTTTAGGATGGGTTAGTGCATTTGAGCCATTTTTTCGGTCAGTAATTTACTATAAAAATTTACACTTGCGGCCGGCGGCTAATTTTCTGCGAGCAATGTGGCCCATCACATTTTTTTTTTATTGTGCAGGCCTGATATACTTCTTTAAATCTATTTTGCTAACTATTTGTTATATAGAAATAAAGTGTCGCTGCCGACGATGGAGATTGAACACAGATAACCTGAGAGCAAACACAGGCGATCCCATGCTGAATAAGTAGATCACGTGATGGTAAAGGAAATGTATATATATAGAAATAAGCGTGGCGTCTAAGTGATAACTCTTCGGATTTCTTCGGAAGTGTGCTGATCATACTCTCTGCCTCCGGGTAGAGAGGATCTCCAGACGAAGCCATGTCGAAGGGCAGAGTCACGTCTCGGGAGACAGCTACCCGAGCCCGTTTTTTACGGGGTCTACGGGGAATTTTTGACCGAGCCTACGGGCTCGGATACCCCACAATAAACTTGGCCTTATATCACATTCGACCGCGTGGGCGGTTAGTGAATATCTCACTATTCGAATTACTTCGGAATTGTGCTGGTCAAAGTGTTTGCTTCCGGCTAGAGAGGAACCCAGACGAGACTCTGCGCTTCGTTACAGCCTTGTCTGGGGAGCTAGACAGATACTCGACACCGTTTTTACGGAGTCTACGGGGAATTCTTGGTCGGGCCTACGGGCTTGGTTACCCCACAATAAACTTGACCTTGTGCCACATCCAACTGCGTGGGGCAGTTAGAGAATATCTCACTCTCCGAATTACTTCGGAACTGTACTAGTCAAACTCTCTGCCTCCGGGCAGAGAGGATCCCCAGACGAGGCTATGTCAAAGGGCAGAGTCTCGTCTCGGGAGACAGCTACCCGAGCCCGTTTTGTACGGGGTCTACGGGGAATTTTTGACCGAGCCTACGGGCTCGAATACCCCACAATAAACTAGTCCTTGTGTCACATCCAACTGCGTGGGCCGGTTAGGGAATATCTCACTATACAGATTACTATTCAGATCACTATTCGGTGGTTACTTTTCCAGCGAGTATTATCGAGCAAGTACTATTAGTGCGAGTGTTATTCGAAGGCGTCTGACACCAGCATTGTTCAACGGCGTTACTATAGTTGTATCTGCGATTACAAAGTCTCTACAATAATGAACATTACGAAAGTGGCAACGAGTCTTCTTTGCTGAAGACATCCTCCGAGATACTAGCAAAATCGTCAAAAGAGTAAAAAAGATAATTTTCTCTACGTGAACGTGTAAGAATAATCAGGCTGACTAAAGTGTTGCACGGAGACGGAAAGAGAGAGACGGAAAGAGAGAGACAGACAGAGAGAGGGAGTGGAAAGAAAGAAAGAAAGAGAGAAAGAAAGAAAGAGAGTGGGAGAAAGATGGAAAAGAAGAGAGAAAGAAAGTAATTGAGAGTGAAAGAGAAATAGAGAGTGAAAAAAAGAAAGAAAGAAAGAAAGGGGAGAGAGGAAGACAGGGAAAGAAAAAGAGAGAGAAAGAAAGCGAGGACGTAAGAGAGAGGGAGAGTAAAGATAGAGAGTGAAAGAAAGAAAAAAGAAAGAAAGAATGAAAATGAGAGATAAAAAAGATAGAGATACATAGATTCGAACCCCCCTAGCCTGCTTTGCTATTAAACTCATGATAAAGGGAGAAGACACAGATTTATACATTTCCAATGGTATTTATGTGAAAGTGAACGCAACGACCTCAGCTGGAATTCGAACTCGGGACACCGATCCCACTCCCTGCGCAAATAACCGCTACACTACACGCACATCTGCAATAGGCGACTGAGTTAAGTGTAATATATACAGAGACTTAGTAAAGAAATAATACCGAAATCATATACCTGTAAGTATATTTGCAAAGCTCATTTCGAATAAGTTCAATTACATAGTTTTACGCACGCCCATATTATATGACTGATATCGGATACTTTGGGTGATATGAACTGATAGGATCATATAATATCCTTGATTTTATCACCCCAGTCTGTACTCGAGTTTGTATGATGTTATCACAATGAATTTGTTGCGATCTTACAATACTATTTCACATCGAAAATATGATTAATAAATATGAAGTGCATTCATATTTTTGTCTCATGTTCAGCAGATTTTACCTTGTTAATCAATCGGTGAGACCCGGTCGTCTTGCTGCAACTGTTGATCGCACGTGTTCACTTGATAACCTACAGGAGAGACAGAGTTGTACACCGGTGGAAAGGAACACAGAATAAAGTGAATATACCCGCATTGCAGTGAAGGTAGAACGAACAGCAACTGACATCACGGGGACATACTGTCACAATAATCAACAAATATCCCATATCAAGCCAATCAATAGACGCCTGATGAAGACCAGAGGGTACTTGGTAGAAATATGGTGTTTATAATAACATCTACATCAACCAAGATGAGAACAATAGTTCGAAACAATAAAATATTTACAATTACTCATCTCTGAAATGAAATACTAAATTAGAATAAAGTAAATGATAATGGTAATATAAATATTTGAAAATTAATTGTTTTGCAAAGAAATGCTCTACTAGACTTATCGAGCCAGATAAATCTTGAAAGTAAACTATGAAATCTAAATTTTGGAAATTATCCAGTGGAAAATAAAACAAAGTGCGGAGAAAGAGAGTGAAGAAGAGAGAGAGAGAGAGAGAGAGAGAGAGAGGGGGAGAATGGGAGAGAGGGAGATGGAGGGAGAGGAAGAGATAAGAAGAGGGAGGAAGGGAGAGAAGGATAGAGAGACACATCTTAATGAAACAAGCGGCGAGCATGACAAGCATGAACGAAGAAATAGAAACTAACATAGTGGGAGAATTATACCTTGGTGGATGGGGAGTCCTTTTATTTTAAGTATCGCGTCTTCACGCGTCAGTTTCTGGTCTCCTTTATTTTATTTTATTTTTTTTTTTACAAACGTGACACTTGACAAAACTGACACGACACCGACGGACGTGAAACTTAAAAACTATCAAAAGAAACAATACATAGATATCGACAAAACGATATCAACACAAAGATAAATATTGGTTCCTTAAATCCGAAAGACTTTGGGCAGTTCGTGTCCTAATTCCCCAGGGAAATCAGAAAAAAAATGTTCGGACCGTAGAAAAGTTATTAAAAAAATTGTAAACAGAGAACTTTCATTGGTCGTCAAACACACCTACATAGATGGAAAAATATTGCTCAAATACACCACTGAAATAATAGACATGGAACATCACTGGAAAATACGAAAACTTAAAGAATCAGCGCAAATGCTAGGCCGCAAAAATCTCCTCATCTGGCCAAGCATAGAAATGAATACAATATGTGAACCAGTAATACGGAGTACTAGAGGAAAACAATAATAGCAACAATATTGCAATATGAACTCAGGTAAAAATGATAACTGAGTTACCTAAAATTCATACATTCATGTCCCCAAGGATACATGGCTCAGTGGATAAAAGCGTTGTTTCAATCCAATGAATAATGAGTTCAATACCTTGCTAAAGCTGGAAACTTGAGTTGAAGGGAGATAACTGATACTGTATACGGTGGACGAAACAAAGATTTCAAATCGAAATTACAATAATCTGAAGAAGGCTGGAGCGTACAACGACCGAATAGTTATGAATAACAATCCGAACAATTTATATATATATATATATATATATATATATATATATATACATATATATATATATATATATATATATATATATATATATATATATATATATATGATAACGATATATATATATATGTATATTGTTACAAAAATTACATAGGAGAAACCTCAAGGAATCTGAATAAAATATTATATAAACACAAAAGAGACATTTTACAAAACAATACATCAAATGCGTTGGCTGCCCACCGTAACGAGATTGACCACAATTCTGAAATAAAAATTGCTACTCTGATCAAAGGAGAAAACAATTCACTACGTCGAAAATACCTAGAGAGTGCCTTGATCGCAGTGTCTACAGTAAATTTGCGCCCGGGTTAATACAACATTTTTGTCCGAACTTCTATTATCAAGGTGTAAGATATTTACTAACAAAAGTGATGGAAAAGAAAAGAAAAAGAATCTGAATGAAATCGGCTAGATGCCACCCCCCCAAAAAAACAAAATACCCCCCCCCCCAAAAAAAAACAACAGTTTAATTTAAAATTGCCAGCATCCCTGGTACGTGCGCAGGTGTAGTCGCACCAACATAACAAATTTAGTCTGATGAAGTCCTAAATGTCGAAACGTATCACAAGAAAACCTTTTCTACTTTTTCATATATATATATATATATATATATATATATATATATATATATATATATATATATATAAGGGAAAGATTATTGTTGTTCCAACGAGAGAAAAGTGTATATTTTAAAGAGTGAAATGTTTTTGATTATAATGTGGATTCTTTTTATGTACGTTATTCTATATATTTTGGTACACGTGTTTCGGGTTTTGTGACCTTTATCAAGCGAAGAATGCTTGCTTCCACATATTATTTGAAGGAATTAATTTATTCCTCCTGCTAAATCTTTTAACCATTGTC
>OZ038498.1:61432332-61504832 GCA_964036315.1 Acanthosepion esculentum | reverse complement strand
TGTGTGCGCGTGCGTGTTTGTGTGTATGTGTACGTATGGTGGAGAAGTCAAAGAAAAACAGAGAGGGAGAGATAGAAAGAAAGAGAGAAAAACAGAGTGGGAAATAAAGTGATAATAACTAAATAACACAATTAGCATCATATTTTTTCTATGGTGATCGGCATAACAATTCCTTTTACTCAACAGTCGTTAGTTCAGATATCTTTCCCCAAACAGGTTTTGGCATTTCATAACGAACGCCCCCTGAGGATATGTGATTTCTTTGGTCTCAAAAAAGAAAAATAAAGCAAATTTATTTTTGCGCCATTGAAATCATGCATTTTATCATTATTATTTACTGTTTTCCAAATGATAAGGCGTATGTCTCTTTCATCGCTCTTATTTACGCCTTCCTATCACATTTTCTTTAGTTTCTTTTCTTGCTTCTCCATCTTGTTTTCTTTTTTTTTCTTTCAACGCCTCTGCAATGTCAGTTTGATTTTTTTTTTCGCAGGCAAAAAAAAAAACGATTCATACAAGATTTGTAAAACGCAGTAAATTTCTCTCTTTCATACACAGGCTTTTGTCTTGTTCTTTTTATTCGCAAACGTAAACCTTTAATACACAGTTATACACGTAGAAAGAGACCGTAGAGAGGATGAATCATATTCATTTATGTGATGTGTTTATTTCTTCTTCTTTGATCAGATCAGTAAATATTTGATGGCATGCAATATATCATTGCCTTGCGCTAAAGAGATAGATAGCTATGAACAGATTGAGATAGATATGAACAGATTGAGATAGATTTGAACAGACTGACATAGATAGCTAGACAGATAGATATCTATGAACAGACTCACATAGATAGATAGATAGATAGATAGATATGAACAGATTGAGATATAAACAGATTGAGATAGATAAATTGATAGATAGATATTAAAAGAATGCAATAGATAGATAGACAGATGGGATAAATAAATAGAGAAACGGAAGAAAAGCATGATAAAACATAAATGATAGAAGAAAAAGAGGAAGTAGTATAAAAGTAGACGAGAAAAAGATAGAAGCAGCAGCAGTAGTAGTTGTAGAAGTAGTAGTAGTAGTAGTAGTAGTAGTAGTAGTAGAAAAAGAAGAAGAAGAAAGCAAGACTGAAGAGAAGATAAGGAAAAGAGAAGGAAGATAGAGGGGAAAGTAAACAAAAGGAAAGTCAAATAAAAGCGCGAAGAAAGACGATCATATATATATATATATATATATATATATATATATATATATATATATATATATATATAATTGAGTTTACCTCAAGCAAGTCAGTAAAACCACCAAGACTCAAAGGGTTACTGGACGTGAAAGAATTAGAAAACATGAAGGAACAAGAACGATAAAATAGTAACCAGGAAGACAGTAGATAACGATTGACAGTACATTAAAATTTTTAAAGCTCAAAATTGGTTAGGCAGCATGGAGCCGGAATAGAGTTCCACAAGTAAGAAGTGCGAGAAAAGAAGCCACATAGAACCTACAATAACATCTACCCAATTCAATTGTAAATTGATGAGACCTTGCTGCCAATCTAGTCCTGCGCTTACATTCACAAAGTCTAGGTACCATAGCGAAAATCTGATCCGAAAATTACCATGAAAGTATTTATAGAAAAGGCACAGAGAAGCAACTTTACGGCGATGGGAAAGTGACTGAAGCCGAGTCGCCAGATCAGGACCAATAATATTGTTGATGTTCCTTTGGATTTTATCAAGAATCTGTAAATAAAAAGAAACAATATTCTAAACATAGGCCAATGGTAGACTTATATATATATATATATATATATATATATATATATATATATATATATATATATATATATATATATAGCCTGAAGATTGCGTACAAGCATGAAACAAAGTGTTGACACACGGTGTTGACCTTTGACCTCAGTGTCTACTTTTATATTTACATACTCTCTTTCCTTGATACTGAGCACCTTAACCCATAAATATAGCATAACTTAAAAGACTATATTTTTATCATATATATGTGTGTGTGTGTGTGTTTATGTGTTTTTGTGTGTACATGACTATATATATATGTATATATATACATATATATATATGTGTGTGTGTGTGTTTATTTATGTATGTATGTATGTATGTATATATATATATATATATATATATATATATATATATATATATATATATATATATATATATATATATAAATAAACGTGGCCGAGTGGTTAGAGCGTTCGTTTTCCGACTATGAGTTCTGGTGACGTCTTGATGTTATCGGCCTGTAGAGGTGATCCCACGATTGGAAAGTGCCCGAAAACAATACCACGGGTTGACCCAAGCCTTGTGAGTGAAAATGAAATTGGTTAGACGCAACTGTTTGGTTGCTGTCGCTGTTTGTGCTAGCATGAAGTCAAAAGTCATCGTGACCGAGATGTTTTGAGTGTACTGGCTTTGTTCAGACTGTTGATCACGCGAGATGATGCGCTCTCCACCAGAAATATAACAAAGTCCGCTCAGCATAGTTGCACTATAAATCACAAGTGGGCTTCTTTGAGTGTTGACCAAACACCAAATGTGCCTGACCTGGTGTCTGCAATAGGGATTGACCAGCAGACAGGCATACTCGAATACGAGCAGCCAGATATAACTAAAAACGATAAATTGAATAAAGACAAAAGAAAAAAAATATCCTAGCCGACGCGTTTCGTTCTCCGAAGGACTTTTACTTTGCAACAATTATTTAAAAACAAAAGTTAAAATATTGTAGTTTTTCAGAATTTTTAAATTTAAGAACGTACATAAATATACATCAGACCAGCTGAAAGTCAAGGTAAATTATGGAAGATACTAAGTGATATAATTTAATGTCTAATAAACAAAAGTGAGTAAATGTTATTGTTGATTTTGTTTTATAATGTAATGATTATTTATATTATTTGAGACTAATTTATATATAATATGTAATATATATTATATATTGTAAATAATAGAAGGTTTTGAATTTAACCGTTTTCTTTTCATTTTATAAATACTTGTTGCGAAATAAAATCATTACATTTGCCGAGATAAAGTCCATCAGAGGACGAAACGCGTCGAATAAGATAAGTACTCCTTGTGTCTTTATATATATATATATATATATATATATATATATATATATTAAGAAATAGACATAATATTTTACATTAATTGCGCAACTCCGAGTTTCATGCTGAAGCAATTTTTTAAGTACTGAAATTATTATATCTATTTTTATTTATATTTTGGGCTGACACTGTTTTTTTGGGTTTTTTTTCTGGTTCACCCGAGATATATTATTATTGGGGTATGTATGTATGTGTTTACAATGTCTGGACTATTGTCCTCATCTTTATTGTCACATGCACGACGTTTCGTAACGTTGTACACTCAGACATTGGAATTTCGAACCGAACCCTTTATTTCGTACACCGGAGTAGATTATTCTAGTTCCACGTGCCATGTCTTTTCTGAATATCTCAGATTCAGTTATTTTCTCTTTAATAACTCAACTCTCTAAGTTATGTGACCAGGTATTGAACCTACAATTCTTTCGGTCAAGTCACTGGATTACTTCAAACATTGAGACATAGAGACGTGATTGTATGAATTTTGTGGACTTAATGTCCTAGTAATCATTTTTTTAGAGGGCTCATATTAGAATTTGTTGTTATTATTGTTTTTCTCTTGCACTATATACTACTAGTTCCCATATTGTATTCATATCTATGCTTGGTTGGATTAGGAGATTTTTGTGACCTAGCATATGTGCTGATTCCTTAAGCTTTTGTATTTCTATTGATGTTCTCTATAATTTTAACCCCACCCCACAGAGGGCGGTGATGTCCCTTTTCCCTCCATATATGGTCAGCCACGCCTGATTTTTCTATTTCCCCTCATGTTACACCTATACGGTGTTCCTGCAGTCTTATCGTCAGGGTGCAGCTTGTTTCTCCTTTATATTTCTTGACACAGCTGCATGAGATGGCGTACACAGTTCTTAATCATGTTCTCCTTTATGGGAGGTCTTATTCGAAAGAGGTGTTTACGAAGTGTTGAACCACTTCTGAAAGTCGTCCTGATGTTATGTGGTACACAGATGTTCTGTATTTTTCCGATAATCCCTTCACATAGGGTATTCAGACCGAGCCTGTTTTCTGAGTGATGTTATCCTCTTATCATGAATGTGACAAGGACAACAATCGGAATAATGTAAATAGTGTAAATAGTTACAATACCTTATCTCAGAAATATAGACATATACAAGTTGTATCAAAAATACTATTACAAACATTACGGTGGGTTTCTCAAGCTGAAACAAGGACAAAAGTTCATATAAACGTATGCCCGCGAATTGTTCGTTTTTGAGTTATTAAGTTTAAATAAGTTTTATGGTAGATGGCGCTGTGTTACATTTGTCATTCGTGTACAGTTCTGGCTAGTCTGTCTTAACGTGTGTAATAATGAGTTAACTGAGAAGTGTTCCGTTTAACAATGGCAGGATATTCATATCGTGAGCAGGCAGATATGATTTTTACATACGGCCGCGCGAACGGTAATGGACGCGAGGCTGCATAGCTGTATCAGATTGCGTTTCCAGACCGAAGGCAGCCGAGTCATCCAACCTATGCTGCTTATCGTCGCGTTGTTGAGACAGTATCCGTGACACCACGAACTATGGATGGAGGAAGACTGAGAGTCGCTTGTACGCCTGATTACGAAGAACACATCCTACATGCTGACGGAGACGATGCAAAAATCTGCAAATGTCAAGCGGCCCAAGCATATCGTATATCTCATAATATCACATGGAGGGTATTTCAAGAGTAGATCCTGTATCCGTTTGCAAGGTCCTTCGCCCTCTGATCACTCACCACTGGATAACTTTTACCGATGGTTTATTACACAAACTAGCGATCCGTTATTTGTCTCTTCAGTCTTGTTTCAATCTGTTAAATCCATATGTTCTCCAGCACGTCTTACTGGAGTTGCCTACAGGGACTTTGTTTCGAACACACTTCCAGACCTGCTAGGGGATGTACCCCTGCTAATACGAAGATGCATGTAGTTCATGCATGATGGGGCGCCAGTCCATTTTAATTCATTGTTCCCGATGCACTGGTTGATATATACCATGAAAGATGAATATGTAGGGGAGGATCAGTTCTATAGCCTGCATGTTCCCTGACCATAATGCTTTAGATTTTTATATGTGGGGCCACCTAAAACAATTGGTTTATGCAACAGACATTAAGAATGCAGAGATGCTTCATCAACGTGTCATGGGGGGGGGGGCCTGCGAAACCATTCGACAGCGTGTACGAGTATTTGAAAGGGTCCGTAAGTCAATGATCCGATGCGTGCATGCGTGTGCAGAAGCAAGCGGGGGACATTTTGAACATTTGTTATGAGTTGCTGCGTTGAGTTACAACAATGGCCTTTTGGATATATGTTTATTTGGACATTTTAGGTTGTTTTGCTGTCAGGAATCAGCCTCCAAATTTTGTAAAAGTATTTTTCAAATTGTATCTTGGATTGTACATTTGACAGCGTCTATCGTAAACTTTCAACTTAATAACTCAAAAACGAAGGATTTTCGAACATATATTTATATGGACTTTTGAGGAACCCGCCCGCCCCAAGTTTGTAAAAGTATTTTTGATACACCCTATATATATATATATATATATATATATATATATATATATATATATATATATATATATATATATATATATATATATATATATATATATATATACATATATATATGTATATATTTGGGTGACAACCTTTCTTTTAAAATACTTTCGTTAAATATGACGGACAAGGAACATTTTATTAATTTTTTTTGTTTAGTTTTTCCAGCGTTCTTACATTCTCCGTTTGGTGGGGGAGTGAGGGAGTAAAAAAATCGGTTCATATCGTCCATTCTCCCAAGCGCTTTCGGCCATTTCCTTAGCCATTTTCTTTTTTTTTTTTTGTTTTGTTTTGGTGGTGTTAGTTTCTTTTCATCCTTTGATTGTGTGAGATGTATCATTTGTGTGGTTTTTGAATACTACTATGAGCGTTTATCCCGAGCCTTCGCGTATTGCGCATGGCTGGAATTCGATTGAGCGACTTTCTATTTTTAAAAAGACTTTCAGCACGCTTCTCCCATTGTTAAACAAGGCGAGGCTGATGGTGGGGAGAGATGTTTGATGTACAGCGTCTCTCTTATTGCGAGATGTTTTTGGCAGTTTGATTTACATAAAACTATAGTGTTTTCGACCAGACGTTTTCTTAAACGTTCTTGTAGATTATGGGTCGATAGATATTTTTTATGGCACTCTGCTCTGATAAGTGACACGTGAGGCGACTATTCAAGGAGGTGGCAGTATGTCCGATATAACTAACTGAATTATGACGAGAAACGCAGTCTTGTATTGGGTAGTAAAATTGATACACTATAATGGTCATCGCTAGTTCTGTGTGTGTATGTACGTGTGTGTGTATGTGTATGTGTGTGTGAGAGAGAGAGAGAGAGAGAAAGAGAGAGAGAGTTGGTGTGCCTGTATCAGATGCTGTGTTTTTTTTACAATTTTTTGATAATCAAGGTAGTTTTCCTTTTCCTTTCTTTATAGTTCGCGTGCCTCATTTAACATCTCGTCGCACGTGTTCTATCGGTCAGTCATGTCTGAATTCCTTTGCATGTTGCTACTTTATGCGGACTTCCTTCCGATTGCTTCAAGTCTCTTAAATTGTTTTAAAAGAGCAATTAATCAAGGCAATTCCGAGATGAACATTCTTAAACAAATTTCTAAAACTATTTCAAGATATCCACCATTTTTTTTTAATTGTGTAAACTCTTAAAATAAATCATTTGTTAATTCTTAGTAAGTGGTCGGTGTCTCATGAGAGGCAAGTCGTGGTTACCCTGGGATCTGCACAGGACGGTAGGCATTACATTTCATCCACATTCTTCTTCTTCATGTGCTGTGTCCCCTCAGAACGTAGGCGACCATGGCTTTCCACAATTTCCTGTCCTTTGTAGCGCTTAATAAATGTTATCTTTTTATTATTTCTCCCAGACATTTAGTCAAGCTCATTAAGTATGTTACGCGTTGTTTTCCCTTTGCCCTTCTTGCTTTTAATCTGTCCTGTTAGTATCAGAATGTTTAAATATAGCGGATATGTTTAAGTTAACGATTAATTGCCAGTTCTGTAATAGATAGATTGATTGAATGTGAGAGATGTAGAAAGATGGCTAAGAGAGTGAAAGAGAGAGATAGTAACAGGTAAATGGGAGATAAAAGGTTAAGAGGAAAAAGAACATTCAAAATAAACTTGTAAAGAAAGATAAATAAAAAAGTAAGAATAGCTTATACAGTGAACGAGAAGAATTTTGATAAAATAAATACTGTAAAATAAAGAGAGAAATCACAACTTTGTAAGGCAATAAAGAAGAAAGAAATTAAGATTCTGTAAGGCAATAAAAAAGAGAGAAATCAAAACTCTGTAAGGCATTGAAGAAGAGATAAATCAAAACTCTGTAAGGCATCGAAGAAGGGATAAATCAAAACTCCGTAAGGCAATAAATAGGAGAGAAATCAAAATTCTGTAAGGCAATAAAGAATAGAGAAATCAGAACTCTGTAAGGCAATAAAAAAGGAAAGCGAATGAAAAAATGATGAAAGAAAGTAACCAAGCAAATAAACAAATGAATAAATAAAGAAACAGAAGAAATTGATAGAAATAGCAGATTGAAAAAGCAATACAGCAAAAAAGAAAGAAAAAAGAGAAAGAAACAAAGAAGAAATAAAAAAGAAAGAAGTAAAGAAAAAAGAGAGAAAAGGAATCCGATTATGGATAAAAAAAATGAAGGGGAAAAAATAAAAATAAATAAATAAAGGAACAAATGACTAAAATATATGAAGAAAAAACGGAAGGAAAGGAGTTTAGAAAAGTAAACCTGAAGAAAAAAGAAATTAGATCAAATTAAAATATGGAAGTAATTTAAAAATGGAAGTGGTGAATGTCAATCGCATGAAAAAAAAAATAAAGAAGTAAAATGTGAAAATAAATGAATAAAATAAAATAAATAAAAATGGAAGAAAGGTCAAAAGGAAAAATTCCAACAAAACAATTCATTTCCCTGTCGTCCATTAAATGTCAAGCTACCATCTATTCTCAATAACTGTTGCAGGATTTTGCCAACAGAACGTTATTTGCCTCAAACCAATTTATAAATATTGCTACACGCCCTAAAAATAGTCCATCAATGAGACCAATACATATATCAATATACAAGCAAGCCGGAGTCTTACACGTAAGTTCATGATTTCATTTTATAGTGAAAAAGATTTTGAGATCTCTACGTGTTCGTGTCAATCATAATGAAAAATATTTTCCCCAAAATGGCGGATGATTTTCGGTATATTAGGTTTGAAATTATGGAGGAACTCGCCACCCTTTACATCAGTTTATTAAGTAATTTGAATTTTCAACTGACTTGAATCATTGTCAATAACTAATATCCTGAGATGATTTGTACCTATATTTCAAATATGATATAGTAAGGTTTATTGCGTAAAATACACAATTGTGGCACAAGGCCGAAAAGTGGGGGATGAGGTTGAGGCTGGTCGTCACTTACTATCCTGTACATAGTTAATCCGATTTACGACCCATTAATTCGTTACAAATGACATATTCACCACAAAAACTCATCCATCGTCAATCAATCCTCCATATACCATAATACCGCATACCCTCAGTGGGTAAAAAACAACAAAAAAAAAAAAAAAAACGCACGCCATGACAAAAATTTAATTTAATGATTATAAAATACTATACATAAATAATTGTACATGATATAAAATGAGAGGAGAGGGGGATGACCCCTCCCCCCAAAAAAAAAACTAAAATATCAAAACAAATTAATATGATATGTTAGTGGTGTTTATATTCTTTAAAAACAATACGTTATGTCAGCGTAAATGTGATACTCGAATTAAAACGTTAACGATTTTTCGCGAATACAACGTCATTTGAGTTTTAAGAATTTAAAAAAAATAGTGAAATATTCTTCTCTTGCTGATAGATTTTTTTTTTTACTCCAGTGGCAGTGGAGACTTCTGGGGTTATTGGCCCTTTTTCGATGGCGTTCCTTCGGAAGATTGGATGGATGGCGGGATGGCGTCTCGATTAAGGGACGAGCCTCGCGAAACGGGGTGGCTCTTGCAGCGTCTCACTGGCGATGATGCGAGGTAATGCTTCCTTCATCATTGTGACTGGCAGAGGATAGCAATTTTTCAATATATCTTAAATAACCGCTCCTATATTATAAGTGAATTCTTCAACAATATATGTTATATAGAACCATCATCCTGAGACAGAGTTTAAGTCACAAAAGACATTAGAAGAGCGAATTTTAAGAGGTCAACAACACAGAAAATCCTATATTAAAAAAGAAAGCTGTCACACGCTTCGTCGTAATGGCAGAAAGGAGGGGTGAAGCCTTCGGACGGGGTATTCTTTTGCTATCACCGGATGCAGTCTATCTACGAGTGTCTATTTGAATTTATGCTTTTAGTTTTGTGCACATAAAATGCTTGGGGATGGGCTGCTATACAGGATGCGATAGGTAAATTGTCGCCATTTTATATTAATAATTTCGCGCATGCGCGTTCTTTTTTTATTTTGTCAGTATAGTACGGTCATTTGGGCAACGTCTGTGAAAAAAAAAGCACCATGACGCAATTCACTCCACCAGAAATTTGGAATCGGCATGCTGTACTGTTTGATATTTGCGCCGAAAATTTCAGATTGTTTGGGTGTCAATCTGAGGACAGTGCAGAGGATTCGGAAAGAATTGGATGAGTCTAATGGTGATTACGAAGGTGACGCAACTCAGAAACTTACTCTGATCCTTCTGATAAGAAAAAACACCCGAATTTGTTGGTGCCATCCAGATCATCATTGACAACGATCCCTTTTAGTTAATTAGGTCCATAGCCAGGGAGGTAGTGTTGCCTTGAGTCAAGAGGAAGGTTGATGGAAGACCCTATATCTGGCAACAGGACTCTGAAAACCCAGTCATGGATGTCAGACTATTTCTGCGACCACATCACCTCTTACATCTGGCCACCTAACTCTCTAGACTGCACCCCCCTTGATTATTGTGTGGGCCGCAGTTGAGCGAGAGACCAACAAAACTCCTTGTAACACCAAAAATGAATTGAAGGCAAAAAATTATGGCAGCATTCACTAACTTAAAGAAGGAGACCATCCAGAAGAATTGCACAAGATTACGAAGTCGTCTGGAGGCCGTGGTTGAAGCCAATGGCGATTTTATTAACTATTTTTTTTCTTTAGTATTTCAAGATATTTTTGTGTAATTTTGGTAAATATATCTGTTAAAATGAAATCTCAGTGTTATATTTATTTTTACGTAATTTAGACGACAATTTATCCATCGCACCCTGTATATTTTTTGTTTACCATAAGGTTCACCTTGTACAAGGCCCAGGGACCACTCGAGGTAGAGTGTTACATTAAGGAGTAGTTCATATGAATAAGAGGGGAAGATAACGGTTGACCTTAGACTTGAACAGGTTGAGATTGTAGTGATCGGGGAAACGTCCGCTTGGGAGTCTGACAATTTATCCATCGCATTCTGTATGTTAAAGTTGCTTTGCAAACATTCATTTAAACGTGGTTTGTTAGATAGAATAAAAATAAAATAAATAAAAATAAAATGTAGAAATTGTACCTGTTATATATATTTTTTAAAATTCTCTAACATTTATTTTTATATGTTAAGATAAAATTATAAATGAATTGTCCATAGTTCATGTCTGTTTACTAAGTGTTTCAAGTGACTTCAGTCGTCCAAAATTAAAGTCCTTAGAAGATTTTGTACTTTTAATCTAATTATGATGAGTTTTTGAACGCATTCATAATCACGTGAACGTGATATTATTTTAAGAAATAAATGTTTGCGATGACACGTGAATACGGTGTGATATGAGTTTTGAGAATGTAAATAAGTTTTAAATTGCGTGCTTCCTTAATTTTAAGTGATTTTTAAAAAAAATAATTATTGGTTGTTTTTATTTAATATAAATAGCTTCTAAAATTTCAAATCTTTGTATTTGTCGCTGCTTGTTCATAGATAAAAAAAAAATCAGGTCAGTTGACAATGAATAATGTTTACCGTAATCCCGTGTATATAAGACGCAGTTTGTTTTTGTTTATTTTTATGCAAAATCGTGTCCAAATGTCTGTTACATTTTATACTTTAGTTTAGAACTCAGTCCCATTTTTTGAGTCTTATATTTTAGTTTAGAACTCAATCATATTTTTCTGGGACTCAAAATAGAAAAAAAAATCGGGTCGAATTGGATTTATTTGCTTATTGCATAGATAATATCTATCCACTGGCATATTGCAGCAAAGGGAAATAAATCCCACTTGCACAGCGGGAAGCAGAATGATAAACTCAGAGCTTGAAGACATCTGCAAGTGGATCGTCGGCGCCTGGGAGGAGTTGGACGTTGCTATCATAGTCAAAGCCTTCAAGAAATACAGCATCTTGACCAAGCTCGATAGCACCGAAGATGACATTCAATATGAGGAATTTATACAGAAAATGGTGTCAACAGAACTACGATAAGAAACCAACAATAATGACGACGATCTCACCAACGATACTTACTACACAGATCTGTACGCCAAGTGGGCAGAGAAAGAAATCGATCAATTCTACGGGTCCTTTCTTTTTTTATTTTTTTAAGCTTATCACGCCAATCAAGGCTGGAAGCCACTAGCACGCAAGGGGTTACAGAAGGTTTGAACGAAGAGCAGATAGGAGTGGTAAAGGAGAGGACGTAGAGAAAGATAGTGGATCGTCCAAGGCAAGGGGGTTACAGAAGATTTGGAGCGAGAGCAGATAGGAATGAAAGGGGAAAGGATGTGAAGAAGGGAAGTGGATAGATCAAGGCAACTGGAGATGTCGATTGACGTTACACTTAAATAGTTGGAGCTTGTATTTGTCAGGGAAACAGGAATAAGGAAGGGAGTTCCACAGGCGAGATGTGCGAGACATGAAGCTATTGGAGTAGAAGAGACGTCTACATCTAACAGTTTCAACGTTTCTTTTGAAAGAGATACCTCAGATTGTCTAAAAAATTGAAAACCAACCAAACAAGTTAATATTTATTTCATTTTATTTCGATTTATTTTCTCAATATGTATGAGCTATTTAGTGGGCTTATACCCCAAAAGTCAATTTCACATCTTTGCAAAACTTCAGTCAGATAAGTGCCATACGTGATACACGTTTGGGTGAGCATGTGTCTTTTGATTCATGATTGACTAGGTAGAAGATTTTCCTGCAGTAGGTTGCCCTTTCTTTCTGCGGTAGACTTCTTACCACCCAAGACTATAGAACCCAGTCTATCCTACTATTAAACACACAGCTGGGGTACAAGAGATTGTTTTGTTTGATTTGTTTTGTTTTAAGGAATATGAACCTCAATAGGTTATTTAATGTCGACAATTTTTTTTTTCCTGGTAATATTTGTTTTGTCAAAAATCTATTTCTGGTAATATGTTTTTCCTCAAAAATGTATAGCTGGTATTATTATTTTAAAAATGTATTGCTGGTAATATTTTTTTTTCAAAAAACGTATTGCTGGTAATATTCTTTTCAAAAATATGTTGCTGGTAATAGTGTTTTTTTTTCTTCAAAAATTTATTTCAGTTAATAATTTTTTACAAAGTATTTCTGGTATTAAAAACTATCTTTACACTTTCATAATGCTTTTTTCCTCAGTTTCGGTGTTAACTATTTACCCATAACTGGGACCCTAACAGGTGCTACTACCCCGGGTCAGGGTGGGCCTGGAAACACCAGCAATTAAGAGGTGGTTCCACGCTCCTCAAAACCTCCTGATCAGAGGTCTTACTGTTGGATGTAGTTTATCGTCTTACCCTGGACGCGGATGTAGTTTATCGTCATACCCAGGACGGGATACAAGAGATGGATTAATATCTTTCCCAAGGGTATTTGTGCGTAAGTGAATGTAACGGATTCGACTGGAATTCGAAATCGGCTCTCCGATTTTTCATTCCGATCCGATATCCATTACACCACGACATCACGAAAGTTAACAGGACCTTTTTTTCCTCTCCCCTTTTCACAAGTTTTGGACATTTTACTCTGCTTTAAAACCAGGTGCATTTTATACATGACTAGTTAAAAGCCACACTCCGTGTGTAATTTTAAGCTAGTTCCTGGGAAGGGTTAATTGAGCCTCAGGTCCAAAACCATAGGGGCCCATCGTCCAGCTTAGAATACAGCAATGATAATTTTGAAGAAATAACTTTTAATTCCTCAATTCACTCCATAGAACTTCAAAACCTCTCTTCGGGCTATAAGTCCACTTCCGACCAAAAGACCGGTTTGGGCCAAAAGTCCGATTTGGGCCAAAAGTCCGATTTGGGCCCAAACTCCGATCTGGGCCAAAATGCAAATTCAGGCCGAAAATTGAGTTCTTCAAATCAAAAACTATTAGAACTTCAATTGAGTTGAATTCTTCAAATTACAAATTCTGCGGAACATCAATACCTAAGGTCACGAAATCTCTCACTTTAACTTTTAATTCCTTGGCACAGTGAAGAAATAAAATTGATTTCCTCGATTCACAAAGTTTGGAAGATATTTTAAACTTAATTTAAAACAATTTTTTTAAAATTTCACGAAGTTTTGTGTTACTTTAAACTCAATATAAATTAAAACTTTTAAAATCACTAATTTTTTCAGTTATTTTAAAATTTGAATTTTTAACACTTCCCTCCTCATCCGGAAACAAATCTCAATGCTGGATCTTCAAGAACCAGATGAAGGGCAAATTTTCAATCCCGGGATCATCCTGATTCCAAAAAGTTATATGTCTATGAACAACAAGTGTGGCCAGAATTAGAGGGGTTTCACACAGACAGATGGACAGACAGAATTTGCCGTTTATTTATCTAGAAAATAAGCTTTTTACCGGGATGCTTCTGATTTGTTTAACTGCTACTTATACTCCCTAGCGATCTATGCACAAAGGGTATTTAGTGACATGTTAAAGTTAAAAAGTCTTTCCCGAATTATTGGTCGGTTTCGATGCTCTGTATAAAATATAAGCCTTTAATATAAAATGAAAAATTAGTTGAAAATTCTATCTAAAACTATTACCTGGCAGATAATTTGTTTGTCATATAACAGATGCCAATTGATATAAAATAGTATTTTATTATGATGACATTATAATTTACCATGATAAGATTTTATCAGATGTTATTGGCTTTATGGTGATTACGGGGAATGTAATTTATGACTAAAATTACTGATCAGAATGCTTTTGATGTTTGGTATTACTATCTGCAACTATGACAGAAAGATTAGAATCACAGAGTAGAACCATAAACTAGAACCATAAAGAATTCATGCTGAAATTAATGATTGTCGAACAACTTAATGTAGTTATAAAAGACTTACAAATAAGAATGGCAGAAATATACTTAGTTTATATCGTTGTATACGCCAAAATTAAAAACACAAGAATTGGCGAAAAACTTAAAGAATTGGTGTAAAAAAAGAGACACCAGGATTCAGATTTCAAATAAAAAAAATAAGAAATTCAAATTAGCCAATAAAAACAAGGTGCAAAAACATTATATTAATGAAAGGACCCGAATCAAAAAGGTTAGCCTCCGGGAGCCTCTAAAAATACTTAAATAGGCTGACACAAGCGAAGTCGGTGTACGTTAACTTTCCAAAGGAACACATATCAATAAGCATGATGAAAAAGGACAGGTAAAATCTCAATGATAGACAAAGAGACAGAGTACTAAGTGTACATCTCTCGGATATGAAACTGAATTTCCTTCTAAGGAAGGACAATTTACCTGCTTCTTTAAAAGACAGACTTTACACTTTGAAGGTTCATTTTTACTTTAAAGTGTCATCATCGATGCAAACACACCAAGTCTTTTGTGTACACTTAATTCTAACCATCAATTCTTTTATTCTTGTCTTACGGCCACATCGCGTGAAAATACCCTTCCCGTACGACCACCGAAGTTAAGCAACGTTGAGTCTTGTCAGAACCTAGATGGCAATACCAGTTCCTGGAAACTTGGCTGTGCGGGTGGCGTAATGGATAATCACTGGGAATTGTTAGTCAGAGAGCCGAGTTCCAAATCTATATTCACTTATGCGAAAATACCCTTCTGAAAGATATGAATCCGGCTCTTCTGCTCCCCAGCTATGGATTAATTAATAAATCTGATGTCACTGAAACCATTATTATCTAAAAAAATAAAAATAAAGTTGCGTACAAAATATTTAGATTTCGGTATTAAATGACCCATAGAAGTATAATGTGTCTGTAATCAAAATTCTTTTGTTCTTATTGTCATGCAACATTTGACATCTGTGGAACTCCCTTCCTCTTACTTGCTTCCCTGACAGTTATACTCTTCAAATATTCAAATGTAATGTCACTCGACATCTTCTGATGCCTTGATCTAATTCCCCGTCCTTCTCTTTATCCTTTCCTCATTCACGTCTATTTACTCTTGCTTTCACTGTCTATAACCCCTTGCGTGCTAGTGGCACTCCTGCCTTGCTTGGGGTGAAATGATTAAAAAATAACAAACTAGAAAACTTTGCTTTTAGATTTATTTACATTCTCTGCAATATAAATACAGAAAAACAGTGACCACAAAGTGAGGGATCAGGTTATGTGTCGACTGTAATAAAGAATTGATCCCCTACTTTATACGCACATTACAATTTCTTGTTTGTTTAGCAAATTCTGGTTAGGTACGAATCGACCTCTCTCCCCCAGCTATGGGTTAATTAGTAAGACTTGTATCATTAAAACCATTATTATCTAAAAAAAATAAAAATAAAGTTGAGTACAAAATATTTACGTTTCGGCATTAAATAACCCATAGAGGTGTTGATATGCCGTTAAACAAAAACAACCGATCAAAATTCATTTATTCTTATTCTCATACATTTGACATCTTTAATATTTACGTTCATTCAATATTTTCTTTCGCTAGAAAGCTTTGTAAAAATGTCGCTATAGAAAGGAATGGATTCTTTTGTTGCTGTGCAAAATATTTTTTCTTTTTTATAAATTTATCACTGAAATCGACACGCTTCAAAAATTTAAACTTTCAAGTTAAACATGAAATACAAACGTAGAAATAAATATTTTTCTGTTGATCCACTTCCTAAAATCTGACTAGATTTTTATTTTTTATGAAAGGCTGGTTGGTCAGGCCAAGAACTTTTCAACACCTCGACGAAAAAATTCATTTTAATATTGATCCTAATGCGACCTGTGCGGATACATTTTCGGCCGGTAATTTGATCAGGTCCGCGGTTGAGTCGGGGTCCGTCGCCCGGGACGCAGAGATAAAAAAAAATAGTTAAATATTCTTCTCTTGCTGATAGATTTTTTTTTTGCTCCTGTGGCAGTGGAGACTTCTGGCGTTATTGGCCCTCGTTCGATGGCGTTCCATCGGAAGATTGGCGCTATTGCGTCTCGATTAAGGGATGAGCCTCGCGAAACGGAGTGACTCTTGCAGCGTGTCTCACTGGCGATGGTGCGAGGTCATGCTTTCTTCATCATAGCGGCTGGCAGACGATAGCAAAAAAAAAAAATTGTTTATAGTTACTTTGTTCAAACTTTCTTTTCAATAAAGTACTTTTTGTTTTTATTCTATTAAAACAAAAATTTAAAAAAATATATTTTATTTTTTTACTTATTTTAAATATATATTTAAAGTCAATGAATAGACTTGAACCAATATCAAAAACTTTGTCACTCGGAACCTTAGGCTGACAGAAGTAAATATCACTCAGCATGGTGAAATCGAGTTTATAAACAGAATTTCTATGATAGTCTACGAGAAAATGTATTAAGTACAATCATACTGAGTGAATAATTTTTTTCTTTTTATGAGCCGTGTCCTTTCAGGGCGTAGGCAATCATAGCTCACCACTTCCACCTATCCTTTCTGGCTCTCAATAAGTTTCGTACCTCTGCCTTCAGACCACATTCTGCCATCCACTTGCTTAAACCCTACAGGTTATGTCATGCGTTGTTTTCTCTTGTCTCTCTTTCCCTCTATTCGACCTGTGAGTATCAGATTCTCCAGACCCTCCTTTCTCATTACGTGTTCTAGAAATCTCATCTGTCTCTTCCTGATGTTAAGTATAAGCTTCCTCCTTGTTTGCAACCTCTCCAAGACCTCATCATTGCTCACACGCTCGGTCGATGATATACTTAGCATCCTTCTGTAGAACCACATCTCCGCTGTCTCGAGTCTCTTCTTTTCTCATTACGTGTCCCAGAAATTTCAGCTGTCTCTTCCTGATGTTAGGTATAAGCCTCCTGCTTGTTTGCATCCTCTCCAAGACCTCATCATTGCTCACACGCTCGGTCCATGGTATACTTAGCATCCTTCTGTAGAACCATACCTCCGTTGCCTCGAGTCTCTTCTTTTCTCATTACGTGTCCCAGAAATTTCATCTGCCTCTTCGTGATGTTAAGTATAAGCTTCCTCCTTGTTTGCATCCTCTCCAAGACCTCATCATTGCTCACACGCTCGGTCCATGGTATACTTAGCATCCTTCTGTAGAACCATACCTCCGTTGCCTCGAGTCTCTTCTTTTCTCATTCCGTGTCCCAGAAATTTCAGCTGTCTCTTCGTGATGTTAAGTATAAATCTCCTGCTTGTTTGCATCCTCTCCAAGACCTCATCATTGCTCACACGCTCGGTCCATGATATACTTAGCATCCTTCTGTAGAACCACATCTCCGCTGCCTCGAGTCTCTTCTTCATCTTTGAGGAGTACCTCTCTTAATTCCTGTTTAAGAATCTTTCAAGATTTTAAATCTTAGCTTAGGGGCAATTCATCATCTTTTATACACATAATTGTGTCTTCTTTTATATCTAATAATAATTGTTTCACTCTTGTCCCATACAACATTTGACATGTTTATTCAGGTTTATCCAATATTTCAATTCAATCCTCCTCAATAATTTCCCTTTGTAAAATACGCATAGAAAAATAAGATAGAACATATTTTTCTGCTTTCAGATTTTATCCTTTTTCCAAATTTATCACTGGAGTTGACACACCTCAAAGCTTTAAGCTTTTATGAGATAGCAAATACAAATATGTTTCTGTTAATTATAATTCCAGATAGAATTTATTTGTACCTCGACTCACATATCGGCGAGAATGAAGTCACCAGGAATTAGAATTTGGCGTTTAAAAAATAGTGAAATTATCCCTCACATAGGAAATATAGAAGCTGAAAGTGAATTTTGAAAGAATAATTTAAATTAAGATCGACTGATACGGAGAGATACGAGTTTAAACTTGTATTTCAGAAGGCAACTATTTACACTTATGATGTAATGAAATAACCCGACATCCCCATGAATGATTACACTATAGGTAGTAAGTACCTATAAAGTCAGCTATCTAGGCGAGATGACGGAGGAGAGAGAAAAGATGCAAGTACGTCCGACCTTCCAATTAGTGGCACTCACTACTAGATTGACCTGTGTGTATAACTGTACCGTATTTCATATTGTACTTGTTGTGTACAATAAACCTTTCTTCTAGTATTCACCTGGCGTTACTTATTTATTCCCTTAGCACGGAATATAACAGTTCCGACGAGGATTGTCGGAACATAACAGATTAACTTATAAAAAATACGAATGAGATTTGAACATGAGTTTTGAAAGAAAAGAATTAAGACCGACTCGTTCGGAAAGGAAGAGGCTAAAACGTGAACTCAATGTGAACGCATAGTCTTCTGAACGATTTCTACTTCCGGTAAACTAGTACGCAGTAGTTTTCATTAATCGTGTTTACAGGGTTTTTTTTTTGTTTTTTTTAAATGGTGGTTGTCTTAAAATGTGTCTTTTTCTTGTTTGATAAAGCACCTTTTGTTACCTGGTAACTGTCAGTTAATTTTTTAACTGCATACAAAGCTCGCCTGTTTCTTTTCCCATTCCCGTGTGTCGCAGGGAGATTTATTTATTTATCTATTTTTTTTTTTTGTCAGTTTATTTGCTGAAGCAAGAATTAATCACGTGATCAACTGCATATCCGCCGTCGTGGATATCACGTGTGTGCGCACACGAATTGCCAGTCGTTATGAAACATGTAATACGGTAAGGTTCGTTTTTCATTTACTTTCTTCGCCACATACAGGATAACTATTTTTGTTTGTTTTAAAAGCAATAAACATTTCAGTTCATTAAATTTAATGCTTATTTTTCAGGGTGTTCCATAAGTCTTATCACCCACTTCCAAAAATGTAATGCGAACAATATAAGAACAAGTAATACAGTAATACAAAGCACATGTACTGGATTCAGTTTATTCAATTTCAATGACGCTGTCACACATCGATAAGGCTTGTATGAACACAGTCATTATTCGTGTCGGAGCTCATGTCAGCCATCTGAGATAGAAAATTAAATTATGGAGAGGCGACAAGACATTCGGTCCACTCTGGACAACTATCCTTCCACAAATGTGTTGTTTTTTGAAGGTGGGATGGTGGGAATAAACTGGCCAAAATTCGCGGTGGGCAGGCCAGGCTTTTGACTCATATGAGTCATCATCACTGTGAGCGAGAAAAGAAAGTTGTATTTTAAGAAGTAGATTGTGTCATTATTTTTTTTTAAAGTGTCGTTATGTTTTTAAACAAGACTGAATACGGTTAAACAAAGAAGTCATGTTATAGCAACGTATAATATATATAAATATATGATAAAATATAGTTTTAAGGTATGCTATATTTCTGCTAAAAGTGCTCAATATCAGGTTTCGAGTTTTTGTAAATGTATATATATATAGCAAGACTTTTCAGTAAAGCGAATTGAGACCTCTCAGTCCCTATGTGTTTATCTAAAAATAAATACGCTTAAATTCACCTTCATCCCTGCCGTGCGCCGACGGCTTAGGAGTAGAATCTCCGACTGACGCCAATTCAGCCGGGTTTTGATCCTAACTAAAGGCAAACGGACGTCTAGTCACACTGATGAGCTGTAATACAGCGAAACAGTCTGTCTGTGGATAACAATATATATATATATATATATATATATATATATATATATATATATTTGGGCAGCAACCCTTCCTTTAAACATCTTTGATTAGATATGACGGACAAGGAAGATATAATTAATATTTTATTTAGTTTCTCTAGCGTTCTTTCATTTTTCGTTTGGTGGGAGTGAGGAAGTAAAAAAAAACGGTCCATATAGTCCATTGTCCCAAGCGCTTTCGGCCACTTCCTTAGCCATTTTCAATGGGCTTTTGTTTTTGTGTTATTAGTTTCTTTTCGTGTTTTTTGTGTGGTTTTTGAATACTAGTAGGAGCATTTATTCCGAGTCACCGCCTGTTGCGCATGGCTGGAATTCGAGTGACCGACGTTCTATTTTTTAAAAACTTTCAACGCACCACTCCCACTGTTAAACAAGGTAAGGTTGACGGCGGGAGAGATATGTTTGATGTACATAGCCTCTCTTATAGCGAGACGTTTTCGGTAATTTAGTTTACATAGAATGTTAGTGCTTTCGACCAGAATTTTTCTCAAGGGTTCTTGTAGATTATTGGTTGATAGGTGTTTTTATGGCACTCTGCTCTAATAAGTAATACGTGAGGCGTCTACTCAAGGGGGTGGAAGTATGTCCGATATAGGTAACTGATTTACGATAAGAAACACAGTCTTGTACTGAGCAGTGAAATTGATACTCAATCACTAGGTTAGATTTGATGGGGTTTATTTTGATTAGGGACAACAAGGTTTCTGATTTTTCATTTTCTGTAATATAGCAAGTAAAGCCACTGGGACACAAGTGGTTATCGAGTGTGAAAGAATAAGAAAAAAGAGAAACGTTATTAAGAAGCGAGAACAATAAAATAAGACTGTAGATAGCGATTGACATTGCATTTAAATTTTCGAAGATCAAATTTGGCTGGACAGCATGGAGTCAGAAGAGAGTTGCACAAGCTAAAAGTGCGAGAAAAGAAACTGCTAGCATAGAACTTCCGGTTACATCTAGCCAATTGAACTGTAAAATGATGAAACCTTGTTGCCAATCTAATCCTAAGCTTAAAGTCATAAAGTCTAGGTATCATAGCGAAGAATTCATCCGAACAATTACCATGAAAATATTTATAGAAAAGGCACCATGAAGGTACATTATGGCCGGTATGAAAGTAACTGAACCCGAGATTCCGATAGAGCATATATATATATATATATATATATATATATATATATATATATATATATATATATTGAAAATATATTTCAATTGAGCACTGTTGAAAGATAGGCTGATTCTATAAACAACAGCCACCTGCGCTAATGCAAAGCTCTTTAGCAAAATGAATTTGGAGCACTCTGACTGATCGGTGTTTGTTTACATTCTTAAAAACAATACGCTAGAAATAGCCGTCTCACTGCCGAGTGAAGAAAGCTCAGTGGTAGAAACTTGCTTCAGGCACTCAGATGTCTAACCGCACTGAGGAGCTGCGAAAGACTACTGTCTGCGAATTATATATATATATATATATATAATGTTTTAAGCATGTCTGATTGAATAAATTAGAGACATTATATCTGCTGATTTTTAACGAAATCCGTTCATACTCACGAATAACCTTATGTGTTAAAGGATGAGGGAAATGTGCTGTAGCTATTTAAATTTATTTTATTTTCATTTCCCAAGCACACCCGATCTTTTTCCAAGATCATCTTCAGGGGTGCAAGTAGTACAATACTATATGTTGTTCAGAGGTACAAGTATCTATACAAACTTGTGCGTTCTTGTTCTGCTCTTGGGTTTGTTTGACGATCGCAATGGCGTGAAACCCAGGATCACAAATTCACATCAATACAACTATATATATATATACTATATATATATATATATATATATTATTATTATTAATTAAACGTTATTTTTATTGGATGCTCATATTTGAGTAGTAGACGCTCCGGTTATTTATTGAACAATATATTTATTTATTTTCGTCTACCGGCCTGAATATTCGAGAAATGTTATTGAAGAAAAATATGCGCTCTCTGGCATAAGGCCCTATTCAACTTTGCTTGATCTACGACGCACTCTGTGCCCGAGTCGGTCTGAAGCAAGTTGGATCTAAATTCCGTAATATGACTGTCCTAGCCATCACGGGGGCACCTTCGTTCTTCACGGAGGAGCCAAACAGTAAGGGCTTAAGATTTCTTCAGGGTGTCCCCAGATATCAATTCACCCCGAAGTGGAACAAATTGTAAATGATGATTCATTAGAGAAGATGACACTGATCCATTGAACCACTGATCCCTCTTGATAGTCTAGACACCATTTTCCCCAGTCATCAATGTTGGTGGGGATAAAAGAGGTTTAGCAATTGTAGCCTTCCCATGAGATCTACCTTTCGCAACGAACGGCTTTTGCTGACACAAGGTTTGATAGATGGTGATTGAGAGCTGCTGTTACTTGTGCTGATGTAGTTCAATGTTTCTTGTTTTTTTTTTAGACTCAATACTTTTCCCTATTCTTAGGTTTCTCTATGTGGGTTTTGCCTCTGATCTAAAATTATGTTTGTCAAAGCTGGTCTTATGTTGGTTTTGGAATGATAACGTGATTTTAGAGACTGTATCTCTCGAAACATTAAACAATTAATAAGTTTTAATTACTGAATCTCCATCCATTCGCACTCCCAAAATGTCTACTCTTTCGAAATTAGGTCACGGATTTTAACTTATTTAAATATAAATATCTGCAAAAAATGAAGAAGAAAACAGGGAGCTTACGCCATGAAATAAAATGTATAGATAATGCATGTGATATAATATACAGATAATGCATATGATATTGCAATATGATATACAGATAGTGCCTATGATAATGCATATCATATACAGATAATGCATATGATATTGCAATATGATATACAGATAATGCCTATGTGTTATAGTGAAAGACACCTTGTCTAGATAATAGACTCTCCCACCTATTATAAGTAGGAGTCAGTAGTAGTCGAGGGAAGGAGTAGTGTTCAGCGACCACAACTCGATTACTCTTCATAACACTTTATTACAAGTTCCTAACGTTTCTGTACGTTTAACCTATTTAGGACGCATTTAGTCCGACTATAAGTTCTATTGTGGAAATAACTCCACAACACTATGATAATGCATATCATATACAGATAATGCATATGATATTGCAATATGATATACAGATAATGCCTGTGATAATGCATATCATATACAGATAATGCATATGATATTGCAATATGATATACAGATAATGCCTATGATAATGCATATCATATACAGATAACGCATATGATATTGCAATATGATATACAGATAATGCCTGTGATAATGCATATCATATACAGATAATGCATATGATATTGCAATATGATATACAGATAATGTATATGATAATGCTATATGATATACAGATAATGAATATGATATACAGATAATGCCTATGATAATGCAATATGATATACAGATAATGCATATGATAATGCAATATATACAGATAATACATATTATATCATATATACAGACGAGAACAGTTTTGAATTTATCTGTCTATATTTATGACCTGAGGTATTGTTATTATTTACACTATTTACATTGTTCCATACACACATGGAAGGAAAATGAAGATCACCACACTCTGTGGGATGAGGTTGAAATAATAGACAGAGAACATCACTGGAAAATACGAAAACTTAAGGAATCAGCACATATGCTAGGCTACAAGAATCTCCTAAGCCGACCAAACATAGAAATGAATACAATATGGGAACCAGTAATACAGAGTGCCAGAGAAAATCAATGATAGCAACAAAATTGCAATATGAGCTCTGGTAAAAATGGTTACTGAGATATTAAGTTTATAAGTTCCAAAAATGAGTACACTGATGCCCCCAAAGTCACATGGCCCAGTGGATAAAAGCGTTGGCTGGATACAGTGACTTGACCCAAAGAATTATACGTTCAACAGTGAACAAGTGGTGAACAAAAACTTAGAGAGTTGAGTTAAAGGGAGATCACTGAGACATCCGGAAGAAGCATGGCACATGGAACTAGAACAATCTATCCCGGTGAACGAAATAAAAGGGTTCAGTTCGAAATTCCAATCACCTGAAGAAGGCCGGAGCATACAACGGTCGAAATGTTATGAATATGGCAACAAAGATTAGGAGAACAGTCCGAATTATGTAAATAGTGTAAATAATTAACTTACACTTTTTAGAAATTTACCATTATTCCATGCATTGACTATCTTTACTCCTCCTACTATATATTTAGAGATTCTTGGAGCATACCTGAACTTGCATCTCGGTCACTTTCCCGCCATCGGAACGTACCTTCTCTGTGAATTTATTATTATTATTATTATTATTATTATATATACATATATATATATATATATATATATATATTCTGTTACGCCCGGGGTTTCGTTGGGACTACGATAGCCGGGACGCAACGAGAAAATAAAAAAAAAATAAATAAATAGATCCCAAGGTTCGATATAAAAATAAAAAAAAGAACGTTGGGAAGGGAATTCTCCAATTCCGGACGTCGGTAAACGCAGAGAGTAAATGAACTATATGCAGACATAGAACGATAGAAGACAACACGAGAATATATGATACAAAAGTTTTATTTATAAAATATACAGACAGTAAGAAAAAGAAAAAGAAAACTAAATAATATAAGGGATGGGGATATAAATTACCTAAACAAATACTAATGCGGCGAAATACATATGACTACAGAGACAGCAGATCATAAGATATAGAAAAATAAAGAAACTTACATATGGTTGGAATCGACGTCGATTGACTATTACCGATGATATTCATAAAAGGAGGGGATTTACAAAGTTCAAGTTATGAGTTCTTTGTTTGGCGAAGTCCAATCCGTGTTGATGGCGAGAAGAACACACAGAAAAATCACAGGAATGTAGCCGGCTTTGGTTGACGATGTCGTTCCAGGGTCTCTCGTCGTTCCTTTGGTTTTGATGGCATCTAATTCTTCTAGTGGCGGATAGCTAAGTTTGGGTTTGGTGACGTCCGCTTCCTCCGAGGGTCAGCAACTAAGTGAGATTGTTGCCACCTCACCACGAAAACGAAAACTGCTATCAGTTGGGTCACGTGTTGGCCCACACGAAAAAAAAGG
The DNA here is from genome assembly GCA_964036315.1 of Acanthosepion esculentum. NCBI lineage: Eukaryota > Metazoa > Mollusca > Cephalopoda > Sepiida > Sepiidae > Acanthosepion > Acanthosepion esculentum. Next base: position 61,479,505 of record OZ038498.1, on the reverse strand, counting down.
TGTGTGGGTGTCTTTCGCGGACCCTAATGTCACTCGCCCCTATCTGCCAAACAGCGTTTGTCTCGTCTACGGTCAGAGACTGGGTAGGAAATGGGAGGAGGAGGTAAGGTTCCTTTCCGGGAACTGGCCCTGACTTATCTGGACATAAAAATAATATATAACCCACAATCTGCGTACTCAAGAAATAAGGTTATCAAGGGTCATATGTTTCGTCGCAAATATACAATGTACTAAAAACATGCCTATAAAATCTGAGGTGACCGTACAACTATTGGGTCAACGTAACACCCCCTCACCAAAAAAATGAAAAAGGATCGCTTGCGATTCTTTTTCACCACAATAGGGAATGGGATTTACTTTAAAAATAAAGATTTGCTCTCCTTTATTTTCCCTTTTTTTTTATCACGAGTATATTCTGTATCACGTTAGCCACTCGATAAAGCGTTCGCACATACGTTGTCGGTGTTTCTGGGCATGATACGTTTTCCTCAGGACTTCTAGGCCTACGTCTGCATGATTAGAGGCATAGGGGGGTCCATCTACGGATAGGATGGGGCTCTCTCGTAATATGGTTTGATCGTATTAATGTGGCACATTTGTGTTCCTTTCCTTCGGTCTGGAGTGTTCACAATGTAGTTGAGGTCGCTAACCTTACGAGAAATTTCGTAAGGACCGTGAAATCGAGCCTTCAGGGGGTGACCAGACAACGGTAACAGCACCAGTACTTTGTCTCCGACATTGAAACTTCTTCGAATGGTGTTTCGATCGTACTGTCTCTTCATCTTGTTCTGGGCTGTTTTAAGCTTCTCTCGTGCCAATTCATAAGCCTCGTGCAATCGGGTTCGAAAACGGGATACATATTCTAAAACCGATTCGTTTGTGGGGGTTTCTTGTGACCATCTTTCCTTTAACATAGACAAAGGTCCCCGCACTGTGTGTCCGAACACTAATTCGAACGGGCTGAATCCCAGTGATTCTTGTGGCGCGTCTCTCGCGGCAAATATCAAGAACGGGATACCCTCGTCCCAATCTTTCTGATGATCTGAGCAGTATGCCCGGATCATCGTTTTTAGTGTAGAGTGAAATCGCTCTAGAGCTCCTTGGGATTGGGGATGATATGCACTCGACGTGACTGTCTTTATGCCTAGAGGGTTCATAGCCTGCCGGAATATTCGGCACGTGAAGTTCGAACCTTGGTCAGATTGTACCACCTTAGGTAATCCGACCATAGAGAAGAAATTAGTCAGTGACTTAGTAATCTTCCCGGTGGAAATGATTTCCAGAGGGATTGCTTCAGGAAACCGGGTTGAGGCACACATGATAGTCAGTAAATATTGGTTTCCATGCTTGGTTTTGGGGAGAGGACAAACACAATCGACAAGAATTCGGTAGAATGGTTCCTCAAAGGCAGGAATCGGGTGTAAAGGGGCAGCAGGGATTTGCTGATTTGGTTTGCCTATCATCTGGCAGGTATGGCAGGTCTGGCAATACTTCGATACATCCCCACGGATTCCGGGCCAGTAGAAGCTTCTGCCGATTCGCTCGTGTGTCTTACGGATGCCTAAGTGACCTCCCATGGGTGTTTCGTGGGCTGTCCGAAGCACTTCCTCTCTGTGTCTCCTTGGTAATACCAACTGATGTACACTCGACCAATCTTCCTGGGCGGGTGTGTGTGTGGGCCTCCACTTCCGCATTAAGATGTCGTTCTCGACGTAATATCCTGAGGGTACCTTGTTCAATTCTTCCTCAGGTAACGTTTCTTCGAACAGGGGGGCGATTTGGCTATCCTCTCTCTGTTCGATTGCCATAGACCTTTCTATGGTGTGCATGGCGTCCGTTGTTTCCTCCCGCGGGCTAGGGCTTGATGTCGGGGTCTGTTCGAGCGTAGGGTTCGATCCTATCTCATGGCCTAAGCAAGTTTGGGAGAGGTCAACTACCTCGGCCTCTTCGTCCTCGCTTTCCATTCTGGCACTCGTCTCCTCGGCTCTCTTCCTCGCATTCGCTCGGGTCACCACACATGATGGGAATATTCCAGGATGCATTTCCTCGATCTTCTCAGTCTCCTCTGAGACGCTCGGTTTTTCCACCACTCTTGGATGGGGTACAATTCTTTCTCCAGCCAGGTCATTTCCCAGTAACATCGATATACCTTTCATAGGCAGACTATCGACCACTCCGATGACTATAGTTCCACATACTATATCAGAGTCAAGGGAGATCCGGTGAAGCGGGACACTGACAAAACCACTTCCTACCCCTTGTATGACTACTCGTTCGCCCGTGGCTGTCTCTGATCCGCGTGGCATGTCTTCTTCGACTATCAGAGATTGGGTCGCTCCTGTGTCTCTTAGGATTTTGATTTTAACCCTCTTCGTGGGGTCATCCACCGGACATACGGAGCCGTCCGACACAAATGGTCTGTATTCCTCTCTGATTTGACCTTTGATCTTCCTACTGAGATCCTTACGCGACGATATAAACCCTTGTGGTTTATTCGAGACTGCACTTTTCTTCGCGAAACAATTCGCCGCCATGTGTCCTACCTTCCCACAGTAGTAACACGTCATGTTTTTCTCTCCTTCTGTCCGTCGGGGAGTAAAGGAATGAGAATCAAACCGTTTACTTTTCGGGTTGTTCGAGCGATGTGGGTAGTTGGCCTGACCAGGTCTTGTCCTTGGACCAGCGCTAGCCATTACTCGAGGCTTTGTGCTTCTCCTATATTCAGATGGGTCCTCTGATTTATTCCTGCCTCGCTTATGCGTTAGTGCATATTCGTCTGCGAGGGTAGCCATCTCATAGGCTGTATCGACCCGTTTTTCATTGAGGAATGTTTCGAGGTTATCGGGTACGCACCATTTGAACTCTTCTATTAATATTAACTGTCTTAGCCTATCGTAATCCGCACCTATTTCTTTCGCCAAAATCCATCGGTCGAAATACGTTTCTTTCTGTCTGAAGAACTCTACGTACGTTTGGTTTTCGTCCATTCTATGATCCCTAAATCTCTGTCTATATGCTTCTGGTACCATTTCGTAGTTTCTCAGGATCGACGTTTTCACAATGTTGTAGTCGGCACTGTCCGCAATTGAAAGGGAGGCATACGTTTCTTGTGCTTTACCTTTCAGAGCTGTCTGTAATAATGTCGGCCAGGCTTCGATGGGCCATTCTAGATTTGAAGCTATTTTCTCGAAGTGTTGGAAATATTTATCCACGTCTTCTTCGTTGAATGTAGGTACAAGTCGGATTTGCTTGGTGAGGTCAAATTTGTTCCGTTCCCCCTCGTGTCGTATTCGTTCTTCTTCTATTTCCCTGATACGAGTTTCCTGACTAATTCTCGCCAGCTTAATCTGGGTCTCGGCTTCGATCTTAAGCTTCTCCAGTTCAATCTGGGCTTCTGAAAGTTCAGGCGCTTCTGACACAAGGTTGTCAAGAACGCTGCTGTCGAAAACTTCATTATCGACCATATCTTCTGAGACCACTCTCACCAACTGCACCTTTCGCATAGACCGTCTTACATCCAACTCTAGTTTTAAGCCTATCTCTAAAATATGGTTCTTTTTCAGTTTTAATAAACCGTCGAACGTGGGGGAGTTTAGAAACGTATCTATTACAGACATCTCGGTTTATTTGCCTTCCGTAATTCTACGACCGCACTGTTCCTCACTGCGAAGTCTTGTTGAAAAGGAGAAATGATTCCCGGACACGAGCCCCCAATTCTGTTACGCCCGGGGTTTCGTTGGGACTACGATAGCCGGGACGCAACGAGAAAATAAAAAAAAAATAAATAAATAGATCCCAAGGTTCGATATAAAAATAAAAAAAAGAACGTTGGGAAGGGAATTCTCCAATTCCGGACGTCGGTAAACGCAGAGAGTAAATGAACTATATGCAGACATAGAACGATAGAAGACAACACGAGAATATATGATACAAAAGTTTTATTTATAAAATATACAGACAGTAAGAAAAAGAAAAAGAAAACTAAATAATATAAGGGATGGGGATATAAATTACCTAAACAAATACTAATGCGGCGAAATACATATGACTACAGAGACAGCAGATCATAAGATATAGAAAAATAAAGAAACTTACATATGGTTGGAATCGACGTCGATTGACTATTACCGATGATATTCATAAAAGGAGGGGATTTACAAAGTTCAAGTTATGAGTTCTTTGTTTGGCGAAGTCCAATCCGTGTTGATGGCGAGAAGAACACACAGAAAAATCACAGGAATGTAGCCGGCTTTGGTTGACGATGTCGTTCCAGGGTCTCTCGTCGTTCCTTTGGTTTTGATGGCATCTAATTCTTCTAGTGGCGGATAGCTAAGTTTGGGTTTGGTGACGTCCGCTTCCTCCGAGGGTCAGCAACTAAGTGAGATTGTTGCCACCTCACCACGAAAACGAAAACTGCTATCAGTTGGGTCACGTGTTGGCCCACACGAAAAAAAAGGTGTGTGGGTGTCTTTCGCGGACCCTAATGTCACTCGCCCCTATCTGCCAAACAGCGTTTGTCTCGTCTACGGTCAGAGACTGGGTAGGAAATGGGAGGAGGAGGTAAGGTTCCTTTCCGGGAACTGGCCCTGACTTATCTGGACATAAAAATAATATATAACCCACAATCTGCGTACTCAAGAAATAAGGTTATCAAGGGTCATATGTTTCGTCGCAAATATACAATGTACTAAAAACATGCCTATAAAATCTGAGGTGACCGTACAACTATTGGGTCAACGTAACAATATATATATATATATATATATATATATATATATATTAAACATGTTGTATTGAATGTTAAAGACAACATAGTCTTGCATATTTTCTTTTGAATTTTCTCATATTCTCTAATGAGACTTTTTATTTGAAAATGATTTCAAAATATGTATTGTCCGTACGATGACCTAGCGCTTTCGAACATCATTGTTCATCTTCAGGGTCAATATTTTTAGTCAAAATTTTTTTTAACAAACATTTGCCAATTATCTTGCTGAACATAAGAGATAGAGCGCTTAGATATAAAGACGGTGTGGATACAGGGATTATCTTGGTTGCCCTTTCATCAGGTTTGGAAAGCTAATATTATTCGTACAATGGTGTTTTACCTATAGCTTATTTCTTAAAAGCTCCTTGACGCATTTCAAGAATTTGAGCGACATTTTTTCTCCAAAGTAATTTAAAACTTCACGTAAAATCTCTGTTCGCTTTTATCGGATATCGCGGAAATCGACAAACGTGCTTACAAAGATGAGAATAAAAGCGACGGGAAACAAAACCGTCAGTCGATAAACACTCTACCTGGTAGACTGTCTCAGAATAGCGTCGAATTTGAACACTTAGCGGCGTCATGTACAATTACATCCAGTTTACTCGCTACATTCAAATTCTATTTTATTGGTGGTATCATTATTTGTCTATATTTCTGAGATGAGGTATTATGTACACTATTTACATTATTCGGACTATTGTCCTCATCTTTGTCGCCATATTTATTACAAAGTTTCGGCCGTTGTACGTTCCGGCCTTGTTCAGGTGGTTGGAATGTCGAACTGAACCTTTTATTTCGCTCACTGGGGTAGACTGTTCTAGTTCGACGTGCCATGTTTAATGGATGTCAGTTATCAGTTATCTCCTGTTAATTCTCCTCTTCAAGTTCTCTGCCTTAACTGGGTATTGAACTCACACTCTTTGGGTCCTGTCACTGGATTTAACTAACGCCTTTATCCACTGTGCCATGTGTGCTTGAGGAGTCTACCCCAGTGAGCGAAATAAAGGGTTCAGTTCGACATTCCAACCACCTGAAGGCGGCCGGAGCGTACAACGGCCGAAACGTGGTAATAAATATGGCAACAAAGATGAGGACAATATTCTGAAATATGTAAATAGTGTGGTGGTATCATCTCTTATTTGAACTTAGGCAGAAGTTCCTTATTCATACTCGTATTCCCAAAGACCACAGATAATAAATAAAATGTTACTTAATATTTCTTGTTTCTGTATAAATGTAGATATATTAATAATTAATGTATATATGAAGTGTCATGAAGTTGTTTTTGCTAATTGTTCACCTGATACAGGGACTAAGAAACTCTCAGGGTAGACGGTTGCTGTATTAGCGAGGAGGTAAGAACTATAGTTTATGTGGATATGAAGGATAGAAACCAGTTGACCCCAGACTTGAAGAGTTTAAGATTTTAGTGGTCGCGGGAGTATTTTCCACAAAGTAGCGGTTCTTCCGAAGGAGCTGTCTGAATGTGTTTTCAGTTTTTCGTTGAACTAAAATTGTGTTTATAGATGTTAACTGTTTTTAGATTTAAATGAAATGCTGCCACGATTAGGATTGTAGAGTGTTTGTGGAAGGCGAACAATTAGACCATAATTATGGAATCTCTTAGGTGATATAACACATGCGGCAAAAAAAAAAAAAAATGAAAAAAAAACCCCGAAAAATAAATTGCCACTTCACTTTCATTTTTTTAATTTCTCGTCTTGTTGAGAAACGACACAGGCCTGTCCGAAAATTACAATTTATAACATCTTTCTCGTCATGGTTCCATTTGGTTAAAAGGCCTACTAATATACAATAAATAGTATTACATCATTATAAATATTATATTTTTGTTGTTTTATTATCTTCTGAATTTATTTCATTGGCCTATTATATCTATATATTATAACAAGCATATGTGGACAATCTTTCTTTACTATTATCTATCTATCTATCTATCTATCTATCTATATACATATATATATATATATATATATATGAAGAAATATAGTCTTAAAGTGTGCTATATTTATGGGATAAAGTGCTCAATATCAGAGATAGAGCGTGTGTAAATATAAAAGTGGACATGGAAGTCAGCACTTAGAGGCGACAGACTGTTTCATGCTAATGCAATCGCCTGACGATTGCATTAGCATGAAACAGACTGTCGCCTCTAAGTGCTGACTCCATGTCCACTTTTATATTTATATATATATATATATATACACACACACATATATATATATATATATATATATATATATATATATATATATATATATATATATATAAAAAGATATATATATATATATATATATATATATATATAAAGATATATTTTAAAGAAAGACATTGGAATGACCAACACAAAAACAGAGAATGTCTCATATAGAGAAGATGTAACATTGAAAAGCATAAAGGAAAAAAATTAATTATTTTTAATAATTATTTTTAATAATATGTGGAAATCTCCACCCTTTACCTGAAGACGGTCGTAAGACCAGAAACACGTGTTGTAAAACTATGTAAAACTATGAAAAATAAAGAATAATACTTTTTAAAAAAAACCCACATTACAACCAAAAAAGTTTGCGGTACCTCTCTTCTTTTTAATATACACACTTTTCTCTCGTTGGAACCATTATAACCTCTTCATTTCATTTTAAATATATATATATATATATATATATATATATATATATATATATATATATACAGTGTAACCCGGATATAAGAGACAACCGGATATAAGAGAGATTTTCTCTGGTCCCAAATTAGAGCCTGTGTTAATGTATATATAATAGACCAAACCCGGATATAAGAGAAACCCGGATATAAGATACTTCTTATCCGGTCTCGACAACTCTCTTATATCCGGGTTACACTGTATATATATATATATGTGTGTGTGTGTGTGTGTATGTATGTCGGTATATATATATATATATATATATATATATATATATATATATATATATATATATATATATGTATCGGCAATTAGCTCCACCGTGGAGAATTGTGCACGTGTAAAAAACGTGTTCGCAGTCTCGTGACTCAACAACTGAATTTATTTGCTTGTTTTTCTCTCTCTTTTTCGCCTTTTGGTTTTCTTTTTTCTTTTCCTTTTTTTCTGTGAAAAAAAAATGGCTGCAAACCCGAGAATGTGGGTGGAAATGGTTTCCCTGCGTTGGCAGGAAGACAGTGGGAGCAAGTGCAGTAAGAGTGCACGAGGCTACCGACAGCAGAAATTGCGAAGCAGAAGGAAGAAAGTAAAATAGGGGACAGAATTATAAAAAAAAAAAAAAGTGTGAAAAGTGTGAAAAAATAACAAACTGAAAAAAAGGACGAGATAAATAATACTGGTAGGAAGTGAAATACTTATTCGGAAAAGCAGAAAGAAAAACGAACAAAAAAAGTGAAGCTGATAGACGCACACACGAAGAGAATCGGGGAGAAATTCGTATAGAAGTAGAAAGAAAGAGAGAGAGAATGAGAGAGAAGGTATCGGAAGAGTAGAAGAACAGATAAGAAGATAGAAGAATGGAAAAGAATGAAAATGAAAGGAAGGTAACAGAAAAGCACATGAGTGGGAAAAGGAGAAAAGAGAGACGACGAGAAAAGAGAGAGGGGGAGTAGATAAAAACGGCACAGATACTGAGAGGGAGGAGGACAAGAAAAGAAAGAGGACAGTCTAAACGATAATAGGAAATGATGCTAACAAAAAGAGAGTTCAAATGAATGAAAGAAAAGAGAAATGGAGTGATCGAAATATAAATGGAATTTATGAGGGGAAATGGTAGAAAAGGAGGGAAATTAAGCCGAAAAAGATGGAAAAAAGAAGAAAATTACAAAAGCGCAAAGAGAGAGAGAGAGAGAGAGAGAGAGAGAGGAGAGAGAGAGGGGTGGGAGAGAAAGAGAGAGTGGAGTGAAAGAGAGAATAATGCAAAGAAAAATGTTTAGTAAGAAAGAAGAAATTAGAGAGATGTAGAATGAAAGAATTAAATAATGTAAGAGAAAAGGAGAGAAAACGAGAAAGAGAGTGAAAAAGAAAGACAAAATGATAATGTAAAAAAGATATTACAAAAAGGGGAATAAAAGAGGAAAAAGAAAAGAAAGGGTAAAGTAAAGAGAATATTAGAAGAGAAAGAGAGAGAGAGAGAGAGAAAGGATAAAGAGAAGAGAAAAAGACAGAAGAAAAATCAATTATGGAGGAAAATAAAAGAGAGAGAGAAAGGAGAAAGTGAAGAGGAAAAGAGAGAAGAAAAAAGGGAAAAGAGATAAATTAATGAAGATATGAGAGAGAGAGAGAGAGAGAGAGAGAAAGATAGAGAGAGATTTAAACGTCAAATAGTAATGACACTACTCACAAAGAATGGGTGTGATTTTCATTTGGGGAAAACGATTCCACTATCTCTGGGATAATGTTCGCGTAATAGACATGGAATATGGCCAAAGGATAGAAAAACTGTAAGGAAACGATATTCTTTCTTTTTTAATCATTAATCCCCAAGCAAGGCAATAAAACCACTAAGATGCAAAGTGTTACTGAGTAATGTGAGGGAAGCAAAAACATTATTAAGGAGCGAGAATAGTAACAGAACAAAAATTAAGAAGACAGAATAAAACGATTGACATTGCATTTAAACTTTTGAAGATGGAAGTTGACTTGAAAGCAATAGGCCAAAAGGAAGTTCCACAAGTTAGAAGTGCAAGAGAAGAAACTGTTAGCATAGGACTTACGGTTATATCTTGCTATTTAAACTGTAAAAGGATCAGACCTTGCTGCCAACCCAGTACTACGCTTAAATTCGTAGAATCTAGCCACCAAAAAGGAAAGCTCATTAGAACAATTACCTAAAAATATTTGTAGAAAAGGCACAGGGAAGCTACGGTTGAAAAGTGATTGAAGTCGAGATGCCAAGTCAGGACCAATAAAACTGCAGATTCTTCTTTGGATTTTATCACGAATCTCTAAATACATAGTAGAAGCACCAGACCAGACATGAAAGCAATATAAAAATTGACTAGCACGATACAGTAAACCAACCTTTCTAACAGTAAACCTAGCAATATAATTTGTCCATTTCATGCCTGCGGAAAATGTTAACTCGAGAATGTGCAATGAATTACTCTACTGGAGATTAGCATCAGCCATACTCATGCAATGCAAAAGAGGTTCGCTCAGACGATTAAAGAGATCAGTTTCGTTTTGGAAGCGTTAAAGTTAACGAGCTACTTCTTGCACCAGTAAACAATAGATTGTAGGTAATTTTTTAAGTCAGCTTTTGACCTATAATATTTGACTTTATTGAACGGATCAGACTTACTTTTGACAGGAGTAAATACAGTACAGTGCGAATTAATTGGGACAGTGACTTCAGTTTAATATATTTTTCTTTAAACCGCCTTTGGACAGCGTCACAATAGTTAAATGACTCCTAATCATAAAGAAGCCATTACAGTGCGCACTCCTGTTACAATAGAACAATTTTGAAACAATTTTGAATATTTTAGAATTTATTTGATACTAAACTTTGTATTTGGTTAAGAATTGTGTGATTTATATGATTTTGCTTGTAAGTCAGATTTAAGTTTTTTCGGTTATTGCTTCTGATGTCAAAACTAACCTGATTATTTTCTTACAACAGGCAAAATAAAAATGGATATAATTCCTAGAAAGCGTGCAATGGTTACTACGCTCCATGCACATTCAAACAAATCTGTGCGACAAATAGACCAAAAGCCTCAAGATAAGCAAGTCCAGTGTTGGACGCATTATGAAAAGGCAGGCTCTATTAGGTCGCAATAAGGTTTTGAGAAAGGAAAATTGTGGAAGAAAAAGGAAAACGACTAAAAGAGATGAAGCAATCCTGCTCAGAAACAGCATTAAAAACCCGAGGAAGAGTAACAGGGACCCGGCAGCAGATTTAGTGGAATCCGCTGCGTCTATAACTGGCTCAATTGTCAGGAGACGGCTACTTGAAATGGATCTACCAGCCAGAAAAACAAACAAAAAGCAGCTTTTCACAGAAAGAATGAATGATAAACGACTCCAATGAGCAAAATCTCAGAAAGATTACATGGTGGAACATTGGAAAAAAGTGTCGTTCTTTCACTTGAGAGGTCATCGATACAGTTTTGTACTGAGAAGCAAAGGTGAACTCATAAGAGATGGCCATATTGAGCAAAAGCCAAAACACGTTCCAAAGAAAATGTTCTGGAGTAGTTTTATTACGAATGAGTTAGGTAGATTGAGAATAATTGAGGGGATGATGAATAGTACAAAATATGAAGATCTTTTGAAAGTCCATATGCTCCGAACAATAGAAGAATTTACGCAGATGGAAATGGTGTCTTTCAGTAAGATAATGCCACCTGCCACACATCGAAAAAAAAAATAAAGAATTTTTTTCAAAGTGAGGGTGTAAAAGACTGGCCAAGAAATTCCCCTGACATGAACTACATTGAAAACTTGTGGAGAATTGTGACGCAATGACAAATGAAACACGACCGTACCGCCATGGAGAAGCTAATCTGTGTGGTCATTCGGATATGGTATCAGAATGAAGAATTGGGCAACATTTGTCTGAAACTAAATGAATCTATGCCAAAACATATAAAAAAACTGATTTGTGGAATTTTAGTTATGTAAAGCTTTTTGAAAAAATAAACAATTTGATAATATATCATTTCTTTATTTTATTGAAGTCACTGTCTCAATTAATTCGCACAGTACTGTAGTTGTCATCAGTATAGATATAATATTGAGAATCGATGTCACCATGAAGGTCTTTGAGGAAAATTAAAAACAATATAGGTCCAAGGATAGAGCCTTGGGAAATACCTGCATTAATGCAAAAAGATCTAGAGGAATGGCCGTTCAGAATAATTTTCATTTCACGATTGGATAAAGATTGAATCAGTTCAAAATTTCGCCTAGAAATATCATAATCTTTCAACTTGTGAAGAAGACCAGCATGCCAAACCGTGTCAAATGCCTTTAAGATATCTAAAGCAACAGTCAGAGCATCGCCATTTTTAAAGCATGATATACACTTTCAGCAATAGCCGTTAATACATGAGCAGCTGATCTACAAAAGTCATGTTGCTTATCTGAAAGAAGATCTTGTGAGGTGAGATGCTTAACCAATTCAGAGTTAATTAGAGCCTCTAGTATTTGCCAAAAAGAGGTTAACAGTCTGATAGAAGGATCAAAGGGTTCAACTGGGTTCTTAAAGACTAGAACTACAGAACGGGATTTCCGAAAAGCAGGAAAGCAAAAAAAACAACAAGGCATTTATTCTAGGGTTTAGAGAGAACAGGAGCCAGATCAGGAGCACATTTCTTAAGGACTATTGAAAGGACACCATCAAGTTCTGCTTTGTGAGGATCCAGTTCAGAGATGATAGTAGAAAAGATGTACGGAGTTAGGCATATCACACAATAGAAGAATAGAATTTGAAGATAATTTACGATCAAAGCATTCTGCTTTATTAGCTTTATTAGCAGAAGAGATTACCACCTGAAAGTGAGTGAAGAGAGGAAGGGGAGGAAACATACTCTTATTTAACACAAAGTCATGAGAACCGAACTTGTTAGAGGCAATACAGTGTTTCATTCTGCCAGCAAAAATACTTTGAGAACACGTTTACAATTATTACGAGCAGACGCAAAGAGGCGTCTGTTATTATTGAAACTATCACGTTGGTACAGCCAAAAAAAAGTGATGCCTGTGGGCTATAGCTGCTGAACAGACAGGTATGAACCAAGAATAAGATTGCGGTTTCACCTGGTGTTAACGAGAAGGTATAAAAGCATCTATGCTGGCTTTGATCCAAGAATAAATTTCCATGGCATAATTCTCATTAGAAAAGTTAAAATATCAATACAAGGGGCGTCTCGAAGAACGTCACGGAATGAATCCCAATCAGTACTCTGCTAACAGAAAGACGTTTGTGAATAGGATGTTCCTGGTTAACAAATAACTCAAAAGAAATATCAACAGATACTACAACGTGATCCGAATTTCCAAGAGGACAGGACTGTGATGCTCGACAAGAGCTAGGAGAAGAGGTAGGGAACAAAGAAGCATATTGATTAGAATTATTAAGGAAACAAGTCGGGAAACCTACTATTAAAATCTACTGACTGAGAGAATGAATAACTGAAAAATTTGAAAGTCTGAATACCTGCAATATTAGCAATATTAGAATGATTAAGCCACTTGGAATGATAAGCATTAAAATCGCCAAACACAAAAATGTTCGCAGATGAATAGAGATAGAGATAGAAATGTCTATACTGTCAGATACTTTGTCTAATATATTACAGTCCTGAGAAGAAGGGGGCGATAAAGGAAAAAGAAATAGCCAACAGAGTGCAATAAAGAAAGTCGAAAGCACGTGAATGAATCATTGGGAGACTCGATTGGGAGATTCGATTACCAGAAGAGTTTACGGATGTAAGCACAAAGGTCGTGCATTTGTATCTTAGAATCTTTTCGACAAAGAGGAAAATTCAGTGACAGCGATAGAAGAATTTAAATTAGTTTCGAAAAGTGTTAGGATATATATAGAGAATATTGCAAGAAAAACACAATCCGAATGAAATATATAATATAAGACAAGCCAGTGTGAATTTCAATATAGTGTAGATTGATTAGAATGAAAAGGATTGGAACACAAGCCTGCGTCTCAAAGATAGAACCGCCTGCCAAGAGTTAACACAATCGGTTGTCTCGATTAGTATACTTGTCCATATGATTTTTTTCTCTCAGTTGTACTATTTACAAGGCTAAAAAAAAGAAGATTGATTGATGTTATTTGGCAAAAAAAGAAGAAAATTTAAACCCCTTCGATAGATTTTACACCTAAAGTAGATAGAAAATGCACCGGTGGAAAAAAAAGCTGTGATACCGGCATAAACAATGAAATGGAATTCTTGGAATGATAATGACTCATGTCAAAATTAAAGAATCTAGTTAAAACTGTTTAACAAATAATAAAAGCGAAAATAACATTAACAACGATACATTTGCATCCGCTATTTCCGCGTTATCTGGTTTCATAAAAAAGTCGTAACAATGGTCACAAAGCAAATGAGTACAGATTCTACTCAATTACAGCAAAAACAAGTCGTAAAGTACTTAATTACTAAAGTAAAAAGATAAATTTTCGAACAGAGACACAGGAAATGAGGATTAGAACATTGCCATTGTCTGCCACAGGAGGGTCGGCTGAAAACTATAGGCTGACTATGAAGGTAATGATGTGAAAACTTGCATGCATTAATTTCAGCACTTTGTATTAATAACAGTATTGTTTCTTTCCTGGTATGAGGATGGGCTGAAAACTTCACGGGCTGATTTTGAAGGAAATGATTCTAGAACTGTGAAAACAAGCATGAATTAATTTCAACATTTCGTATTAATAACTGCATTGTTTCTTCCCAGGTATGACGGTCGGCTGAAAACTTAATAGGCTGATTTTGAAGGAAATGATTCTAGAGCTGTGAAAACAAGCATGAATTAATTTCAACACTTCATATTAATAACTACATTGTTTCTTTCCTGGTATGAGGATGGGCTGAAAACTTCATAGGCTGATTTTGAAGGAAATGATTCTAGAGCTGTGAAAACAAGCATGAATTAATTTCAACACTTCGTATTAATAACTGCATTGTTTCTTTCCTGGTATGAGGATGGGCTGAAAACTTCATAGGCTGATTTTGAAGGAAATGATTCTAGAGCTGTGAAAACAAGCATGAATTAATTTCAACACTTCGTATTAATAACTGCATTGTTTCTTTCCTGGTATGAGGATGGGCTGAAAACTTCATAGGCTGATTTTGAAGGAAATGATTCTAGAGCTGTGAAAACAAGCATGAATTAATTTCAACACTTCGTATTAATAACTGCATTGTTTCTTTCCTGGTATGAGGATGGGCTGAAAACTTCATAGGCTGATTTTGAAGGAAATGATTCTAGAACTGTGAAAACAAGCATGAATTAATTTCAACACTTCGTATTAATAACTGCATTGTTTCTTTCCTGGTATGAGGATGGGCTGAAAACTTCATAGGCTGATTTTGAAGGAAATGATTCTAGAACTGTGAAAACAAGCATGAATTAATTTCAACACTTCGTATTAATAACTGCATTGTTTCTTTCCTGGTATGAGGATGGGCTGAAAACTTCATAGGCTGATTTTGAAGGAAATGATTCTAGAGCTGTGAAAACAAGCATGAATTAATTTCAACACTTCGTATTAATAACTGCATTGTTACTTTCCTGGTATGAGGATGGGCTGAAAACTTCATAGGCTGATTTTGAAGGAAATGATTCTAGAACTGTGAAAACAAGCATGAATTAATTTCAACACTTCGTATTAATAACTGCATTGTTTCTTTCCTGGTATGAGGATGGGCTGAAAACTTCATAGGCTGATTTTGAAGGAAATGATTCTAGAACTGTGAAAACAAGCATGAATTAATTTCAACACTTCGTATTAATAACTGCATTGTTTCTTTCCTGGTATGAGGATGGGCTGAAAACTTCATAGGCTGATTTTGAAGGAAATGATTCTAGAGCTGTGAAAACAAGCATGAATTAATTTCAACACTTCGTATTAATAACTGCATTGTTTCTTTCCTGGTATGAGGATGGGCTGAAAACTTCATAGGCTGATTTTGAAGGAAATGATTCTAGAGCTGTGAAAACAAGCATGAATTAATTTCAACACTTCGTATTAATAACTGCATTGTTTCTTTCCTGGTATGAGGATGGGCTGAAAACTTCATAGGCTGATTTTGAAGGAAATGATTCTAGAGCTGTGAAAACAAGCATGAATTAATTTCAACACTTCGTATTAATAACTGCATTGTTTCTTTCCTGGTATGAGGATGGGCTGAAAACTTCATAGGCTGATTTTGAAGGAAATGATTCTAGAGCTGTGAAAACAAGCATGAATTAATTTCAACATTTCGTATTAATAACTGCATTGTTTCTTACCTGGTATGAGGATGGGCTGAAAACTTCATAGGCTGATTTTGAAGGAAATGATTCTAGAGCTGTGAAAACAAGCATGAATTAATTTTAACACTTCGTATTAATAACTGCATTGTTTCTTTCCTGGTATGAGGATGGGCTGAAAACTTCATAGGCTGATTTTGAAGGAAATGATTCTAGAACTGTGAAAACAAGCATGAATTAATTTCAACACTTCGTATTAATAACTGCATTGTTTCTTCCCAGGTATGACGGTCGGCTGAAAACTTAATAGGCTGATTTTGAAGGAAATGATTCTAGAGCTGTGAAAACAAGCATGAATTAATTTCAACACTTCGTATTAATAACTGCATTGTTTCTTTCCTGGTATGAGGATGGGCTGAAAACTTCATAGGCTGATTTTGAAGGAAATGATTCTAGACCTGTGAAAACAAGCATGAATTAATTTCAACATTTCGTATTAATAACTGCATTGTGTCTTTCCTGGTACGAGGATGGGCTGAAAACTTCATAGGCTGATTTTGAAGGAAATGATTCTAGAGCTGTGAAAACAAGCATGAATTAATTTCAACACTTCGTATTAATAACTGCATTGTTCCTTCCCAGGTATGACGGTCGGCTGAAAACTTCATAGGCTGACTATGATGGAAATGATCCTGGAGCTGTGAAAACTTAATGCATTAATTTCAACTCTTATTAAGAACTGCCTTGTTTCTTTCTAAAAGTAAAAATGTCCTCCACGGCAGATATGACGTCTTCTTTACTGCGATACTGGTTCTTGGATAAGGGTTTTTCATGTTGGGAAACAGATGATAGTCAAATCAGGAGAATAGGGAGGGTGATCAACCAGTTCAAAGCCACAGTCATTCACAGCAGTCATTGGAACCAAGGACTTGTGTGCAGTACCATTATCATTATCAAGATACATTTCGTCGTTTTTCCTAGTTGTTTGGTTTATATAGCCTTTCGTAAGTTGGCATAGTACTAACCATTGATGGTGTGACTCTTTTGAAGACAGCTCAATGGCGACCATCATCTTCCCTTCAGATGAAACTACAACAACCTTTTTGGGTGTTTCCACTGCATAGATTACCTCTTTGTCTCTGGCTCAAAGTGAGGAACCCAACACTCATCTTCGGTTAGAAAACGTTTAAGGAAACCAGCTGGATCTGCTTCAAACGATGTCAGATTTCCACGTGACGGGATCAGCCTAGTACGCTTTTGATCAGGTATCAGGAGACGTGGCACCCACCGAGCAAGAACCTTAGTCATACCAAGTTCATTGTGCATAATATTTTCAACTCTCTCTCGGATTAATCTAATAGCATTAACCATTTAATTTATAGTCTGCCACCCATCACCATGCGGGGAACACGGTCAGTGTTTCCCTCGGCGGTGGAAGTTGCAGGACGTCTAGGCTTTGGGTCATCTCCCGGACTTTTTCTTCCTCGTTTAAATTTAGCTGTCCATTTTTGTACTGCTGATAAAGCTTGAGCGTCATTCCCTAATGTAGCAAAGATGTCAGCATGAGTGCCCTTAGGAGCTAAAATCTTTTTCTGCAGATATTTGATCACAGCACGATGCTAAGTTTTGTCCATTTTCAAGAGAAGTCGCTATTATTTACTTTTGAAGTCTTCTTTGAACAGTCCGATGGAAAGAAAGAAAGCAGTTATTAATAAGAAGAGATAAAATTAATGCATGCAAGAATTCACAGCTCTGGCATTACTCCTTTATAGTCAGCCAATGAACCTTTCGGCCAAACATCGTACATCAAGTCGGGTTCGAATTTCAAAAAGACAGAAGCTGATGTCTGATATTGAATTTAAATTTTTGAAGATAAAGCTTAACTGGTTTTGTGATGCCAACGAATACTCGTTGTTACTTTTGTAATGCTCGTTGTAGTAGAGACTTTGTACTCGCAGATACAACTATAGTACGCCGTTGAACAATGCCGGTGTCAGACGCCTTCGAATATCACTCGCACTAATAACACTGCACGATAATACTGGCTCGAAAAGAAATCACCGAATAGTGATACGAATAGAGAAATAGTATAGTGAATTGGGTAGAGAATAGCGGTCCGTATAGTAATATATCATAGAACTGAAATAGAGATCCGTATAGTATAGAGGATAGACTAGAAATAGCGATCGTTTAGACTTCCACATATGCGTTTCCACTATGATCACGTGGTCTACTTAATCCAATAATGGGATCACCTGTGTTTCTTCACTAGCGATCTATGTTCAAACCCAAGTGTCGGCAGCGACACTTTATTCCTATATCACAACTAGAAAGCAAGAAACATGAAGAGAGTTCCACAAGCGAGAAAAAACTTTAACATCGAACTTACGGATACATCTAGTCATTTCAATTGTAAAATTGTGATATCTTGCCGCCAAACTATCATTGGTCTTAATTTAACAGAATCTAGGTACCATAGGGGAGAATTCATCAGAACAATTACCATGAATATATTTATAGTAAAGGCATAAGGAAGCTACATTACAGAAGTGGAAAAGTTACCGATGCCTAGATATTACGCCAGAACCAATATTCTTTCATTTTAGCGAATTATCTCTAGATGTATAACAGGAGCACCAGACCATATGCGGTAACAATATTCTAAGCATGGATGAATGGTCGACTTTTAAATATGTAAGATAGATTCGAGCGAGAAAAGTTGTCTAGCACGACACAGAGAACCAATTCTCCTAGCAGCAGACCTAGTAATTGATTCAATATAATCTTCCCACTTTTATATCAGCGGAAAAGGTTTGCCCGAGAAGGCGCAATGTGTCACTCTCCTAGGGGTTAGCATCAGCCATGCTGATGGAGGGCAGAATGAGACTGACTCCATCGATACAGCCATTATTAATCTGAAGAAGTTCCTTCTAGAACGAAACGCGTTTCTATTTTGTCGTTCAATTCCCAATTCCCAAATATACACCACAGCCATATTACATGCAATAATTGATTTAAATCTACATTCATGCGGCCGCCCATGAATAGAACAAAGCTTGCAGATGCATCCAGCTCACCTCATTTCCCCTTACACGCAAAGTGACAGCGCCTGTTTGCATACATTAACATGCAGGAAATTCTCCGAAAATGGCGTCTCCTTAAAAATGGTAAGCGTACGTGAGCTGTCGCACAAATATCTCAGTCAGATGACAGGTGTGAGCTGATATGACGGTAATGGAGACTGTATAGATTCCGAATACTGTAAAAGTGAAAAAGACACACACACACACACACACACACACACACACACACACACACACACACACACACACACACACACACACACACACACACACAAAATGAAAGAAATTCGCCATTAATATCGCCCCTTTAAAATAAAAGCATTAGAGTGCACATAACTTTGTTTACACGCACACGAAGATAAGAAAAAACAACAACTGTTATTTGTCAACATGTACACGCTAATACAAGAAGGGGGTTGAAAAATTCTCGGCCGAACCAAAGATCAGTATTTTAGCGACCAAACATTAGAATAATGATTTTGAGAAGTGAGTTGAGTCAAGAATTTTTCAGCATCCCATCGTATATATCCAATAATGATAATAATAATAATAATAATAATAATAATAATAATAATAATAGTAAACAAATGACCATATTGTATCATGTTGCACGGTGTTAAAACCCACAGAATATAAAACTCGGCATGATAGAGTGGGCCAATATCTTCACTCGAAAATCTGCAACTTTTACGGGAAGGAAACTGCAAGAAGCTGGTGGAAGTTTACAATACACACAGACAGAACAATCAAAGTAAATTGCCCAGACATCATGATCAAAGATCGCAAAAACATGTACACGTTAATACAAGAAAGATGATGAAAAGTACTGGCCAGACCGAAAATCAGTATTTCAGCTATCAAACCTTAGAATAATGAATGTGCTTTTTTAATGACATAGCGGTTCCTGCAGATCGTAGTGTATCAAAATACAAGGATCTTTAAGTGGAAATCTCAAAAATGCGGCACATGAGGACATCAATAATTCAAGTTCTAGTTGGAGCTCACGGATTGATTGGAAAAGGTTCCGATAGACACATTGAATGGATTCCTGGTAGCCTACGCCTTATAGAAATACAAAAAATTGTACTCACAAGTACAGCTCACATATTACGAAGAGATTTATCTATGTAAAATATGTGTGATCTTAAGGTTTTTTTCTAATTATTTTTTATTTGCAAAAATTACAAGTGTAAAATGGCAGGAAGCTATTTCTGACCCCTGGTTGGGACTCAGAAGGAAATGTGTATACAACGGAAATCAAAGGAAATAATAATAATAATAATAATAATAATAATAATAATAATAATAATAATAATAATACAAGGTAACCAAAAAAGTTCTGTCCGTTTTTAAAGGAAAAAAATAAAACGCTTCACAATATGTGTAATTTATATTTAGTCTTCGAAGTAATCGCCATCGGCATCCAGCACCTTCTGCCAACGTGTCTCCAGCTGTTCAATGCCCTTGCGGTAGAACTCGAGGAGGAGGGGATTGACGCAAATAAGTCCGTGAGGGCTTTGCGCAAGTCTGTTTCATTGGTACAGGATTACCCACGAAGATGACTATCCAGGAGTGGAAGAAGTGGTAATCAGATGGCGCAAGAGCAGGTGAATAAGGTGGATGGCACAAAGTCTCCCGCCCAAATTGCTGTATGGTATCCCTGACCACTCGCGCGACATGCGGCCTGGCGTTGTCATGGAGGAAAAGCACACCTTTGCGATTCACCAGTGCTGGCTACTTCTGGGGCAATGCCTGCTGCACGCGTTTCAATTGCTGCGAGTATAGGTTTCCAGTGACCGTTTGGCCCGTTGGTAGCAGTTCATAATGAACCACTTGACGACCTGTCCACCAGACACAAATCATAATCTGGCATGGGTGAATAAGCGGTCTCGCGGTGTGAGGGACAACATCATGAGGAGACAACCAATATCTGGAACGCTTGGGAGTTTCGTACAGAACCCACTTTTCATCACTGGTAAGCACTCAATTGAATAAGGATGCGGTACGGTGGCGAGAAAGCAGTGATACGCAGGCTGCCACTCGTTGTCCTTTGTGGACCTCCAACAGCGTTTGCGGAACCCACTTGCTCAGTTTGTACGTCTTACCTAGGCGGTGCAGGTGAACTCTAACTGTTTCATCGGAATCGTTGAACTGTCTTGCAAGTTGACCACACGTTAGACTACTGTCCTCTTCAATGGCCGCCTTCAGGACTCCGTCATTCAAGACCTGTGGTCGTCCACTGCGAGGCTCATCATGGAGAGACAACGCCTTGCAATACGTTCATCCACAGCACTATCCCTAAACACTTGATATATGCGGCGACTTGATGCAGTTACTGATAAACCCACTTTGAAGTCATAAAACAAACAGCCCCGAATGAGATCTCTAGACACTTCTATCCTTCTTACAGCTGTCCGGCTTATAACTGATGACCGGGCACGGTGCGCGTGTTTTTTATAACGTCTGATGTTCCTACTTCCGGCTATCCGACTTTGAAAACAATTGCTACACGCAGTTCGTATATATTTCCACTTCATTCAATGACTAATGAAAAAACGGACATAGTTTTTTTGGTTACCTTGCAGTAACAACTACAAATAATTTTACGTTTTTCCCATTTGAATTTTCTGATGAATCATAATTATTAAGTTAATGATTGAATAAGCTCTTTACGTGTTACATGTTAATGAAATAGCCGTGGAAATTTCTCTAATGGTTCTGTAAATATCTGAGCTTAACAACTTTAACCAAATATTACAATAACAATCATGAGGGTGAATGAAGGTCATTTTTAAAAGAAGTATTGAGGCTATGAAGGAAAAGATTAAAAACTGACAAGATTTTTCATTTCTTTTAAGGAGACTTTAAAAACTTGAAAGTATTATCACCTCGGCTTTCTCTCGTTGTTTCCTCCCGTTTCTCTAAAACCAAACAGCGCGTTTGGTATATATTTCCTTCTGTCTCTCTTCGAACACAAGCGTAAATGGCCCATTGTTTATCTGAGATAATATCAGGGCGTAACGTACGTTTTAACTCGCTAAATAACTAACTTGCTAAGGAACAATATAATAATTATGCTGGATACATATACATTCAACCTCCTCCCTCACAAAGAGCATTGGTGGGAACACAATCCACTACAATTTGCACAGAATTGTGAGAATTACCATATTCTAGAATTCCAGCGTTGAAATCAAGGCAAACCGACCAGACATAAATGTGAAAATTAATTTTGAAAACACATCTGAAAAATACTACAGTCCAAGCCGACAAAAACACCTTCTTTGAAAACATTGAATGACGTCGAGGTAGAAATCAGTAGAATGTCGTATCTCAAGGCAACAACATTACCTGTTGTTATTGTGGCTTTGGGAATTGTATCAAAAGGGGCAATAAAATATATGAAACAAATTCCTGCTAGCCGTAAAAAAATGTGAGTTGTAAAAAATCATACTCAACGGTTACATCTTGTGTAGATTTCTCTCTACGGGTGACCACAATATCATATTTTTCTCCCTGGTTTCATCTTCTGGTACAAAAGAGTTGTTGTCTCTTGAAGTCACTTGTTGAGACTTGAGGAGCAAAAGTTATACTGCGCTAATCTTCAGGAAGATGAATATGTCTTCCTTTTCGTCCGCCATTGTTAAACAAAGAAATTAATTTATAGAATTTTATATTTTTAATTTCGCGCATGCGCGTTTTTTGTATTTGATTTTGTCGACTGCACAGTATAGCAGGGTCAGTTGCGCACCAATTGTGAGAAAAAGAGCACCATTTGGAAATGGCATGCTGTACTGCTTGGCATTCGCGTCGCAAGCTCCAATACAAAGATTTCAGAGTGTTTGGGTGTCAATCTGAGGACAGTGCAGAGGATTCGGAAAGAGCTGGATGATATATCCAGTTAATATCATGGTGTTTGGAGTGACCACTAACGATGGCGATGTTATGAATCCATTTATCTTTCCACAAGAATTCAGACACAACACTCAGGCCGACATCAAGTCCCTTGAGGAGGTAGTGTTGCCCTGGGTCAAGAGGGTAGCTGCTTCAAATCTCCTCCTCATATCAGAGGAGATTGTCCAGTACAGGAGGACAGATATCACATAGCAATTTACTATTCTTTCCTATTTCTTAGCACTTTGGAATGCACTTTGGAATGCTTCTTTGTCTATCCCAATACGCCTTCGGATCTCAGTGTCGCTCTTTCCATCCTGTTAAAACAATTCCCAGATATTAAAATTTCCGCACTTGTTTGATTTTGCTATCTCAAATTTGCAATTTGTATTTTGGGTTTACCATCTGCTAACAACCATCCATTCTGTCTTCTTGCACTTTAATTCTTACTCCTCGCTTTCCTTCACTACCTTCTGTAGGAGGTTTTGTAGCTTTCTTTCTGTGTCTGCTATCAATACTGTGTCATCTGCATATCGTATGTTGTTAAGATTGTGGCCGCCAATAATGAATTCTGGTAGGACTTCTGGTTCTCTCAGTGTCGCCTCGCTCTCTAAGTTGAATAGGTCCAGTGAGAAAACACATCCTTGTCTTACACCCCTTTCTATTTGTGTACATCTGTTGAACTCATTTTCTATATGTACACAGGCCGTTTGCAATAGGTTCGTATAGGTTCTTGGTTATTCTTATGTCTTTGCCAAATATATTAAGGTTACTGAGCAGTTCCAACAGGTCTTTGTGGCGTACTTGATCGAGCGTCTTTGCATAATCTATAAAATACAGGTACACGTCCTTCTATATTTTGATTGCTCTTTCTAGTAACATTCTGAGCAAAAATGTCGCGTTCCTTGTTCCAGTGTCTTTGACGAGCCCCCACTGTTCTTGTCCTGATACTGCTGCGCGATATCTCAAAGGTATTTGACAAGGTGGCATAAGGCGTTTCCATACAAACTCTTCAGGTATAGAATCTCTGGAAAGCTTTTCGTAATTATCAAGTCCTTCTTTCAGGTAAGTCTTTCAAGGTCTTTGTTAATGGTTAGTTTTCTGAATCCCATGAAATCAATGCAATCGTTCTCCAACGTTCTCTACTCGCTAATACACTCTTTCTGTATCACTCTTTCTGTATCATGTTAACGATCTGCGAAAGAATATACCTCGATTTGCAAAAGATACAACAGTTTATGGGTACACCTCCCAGAATATAGATGACTGTAGTATGGTAGCTGATCTCTCCTCTGGCCTAACTTTAACAAATCAATAGGGGAAAAAGTGACTGGTAGCATTCAAAATCTAGTACAGTTTCATACTGAGTTTTCTCCAGTTATGGTGCATGGTCATAATCGCAAGGAGGCTCTTTGCTGTGAACTCAAGTTCAGCCCAGACCTCAAGTGGGACTCATATATCGATCCATCGCTAAAGATACTGGATAAATGATCGATTCCTCATAGTACACTTACAAGAGTCAGATCAAACAAAAAATGGAATATTGCTGCCATATCTGGTCTGGCGCTGCCCAACCCTCACTTTTCAGCTTGTATCACTTTAAAAAGGACATGACTTTTTATGCCGTGCTCTTCCTTTACAAGATTCAGATCAAACCAAAATTGGAATATTGCTGCCATATCTGGTCTGGCGCTGCCCAACCCTCACTTTTCAGCTTGTATCACTTTAAAAAGGACCTGACTTCTTATGCCCTGCTCTTTCTTTACAAGAGTCAGATCAGACCAAAAAATGGAGCAGCCCAATCCTCTCTTTTCAGTTTTGATAGCGTTCATAAGCCTCTACGCAGACCTTTTATGAGTAGTGAAATATTTGCAACCATACAACCTCTTTCCCATAAACGAAACGCCGCAAACATCTCGCTACACTATCGCTATTTCCATGGCAAATATGCTGTCGATTGACATTCATTAGTTCCACCAGTTTAAGCATTCATAGCTAAATTCTACCATGTCATTTACACTGGGGCGGATCTTTCTCATTCACCTTGTAATCCATTAATAAAATGTAAGTTCTAATCTGACAGTTTCTTCTCAAGAACTGTTACTTTGTAGAACAGACACCTGAGAGATGCACCCTCCGCACGATCGCCACAATCTTAACTTCTTCAAGTCTAGGGGTAACCGTTATCTATTCTACATATCTCTATAATCGTTATTTTTTACCCACCTCCTCGTAAGCCCAAACAACAATATCATTCAATAAGCCTTTACCTTTATCGCTTCTTGGGTGGAAATAAAAGGGAATATAATCAGACTGACATAGATATGAACACATCCACTGAACCAGAGAGAGAATTCAAGAGAATGATATATATATATATTGAAACAGATATAAGTCTCAAAGATGTGAACAGAATGAGGTAGATAAGCATGAATAGATACAAAAGATAGATAGTTAGAAATAAATGTACCCATATATAAACAGACTTAAAATAATTAGATGGATAGCTAGATAGATAGATATGAACATACTAAGAGATAGATACGAACAGATTTAAATAGACAGATAGATAGACAGATAGATAGATACGAACACACTGAAATAAATAGATAGATAGATAGATAGATAGATATGAATATAGTTATTAACAGACTGAGAACAGATAGATGGATAGTTAAATATACATATAGATGGATAGTTAAATATTATCTGACTGAGAATTGATAGATAGATAGATAGATATATAGATAGATAGATATTACAAATTGCAATATAAATAGATATTTAAAAATTGTAATATAGGTAGATATTAAAATATCGATAGATAGATAAATATATAATGAAAGCTGAAAAAGATATGTACAGAAAGAGAATGGTCAGATTGTTTGTAATCTATCTATCTATCTATCTATCTATCTATCTATCTATCTATCTAGCTCGATTGATTAACAAACAGGTGGACTGAGTTGCGTGATAATTAAACCGGCGCATCGTCGTATTAAAACTCAATGAAACAGTTACCCCAGTCACGCGGTACGTGAGAACCAACTTTCCCGTTATGTCGGCTGAAAATAATCGATGCGCTTGTGGATCGACGAAATTGTAAAGCCAGGACATTTCAGTGCTTGTCAGTCATACACTTGGCGATTGAAAACCGAAATGTCTGCTGAGTGCTCCACTGCACCCAATTCTCTGTTTTCTCTACTATTTTCTTCCGTTTTTGTCCTCACTCTTTGTTGCCGTTAGATTTACTCTTTCTTTCGTCCTTCCTTAAACTTTTATTCTATCTCCTTTTGCTGTTTCAGTCCCCCTCCCTATAGTCTTCTTTCTTTATTACTATTTATTCCGGTTTAACTCTCCTCCTACTCCTTATTTCTCTTTCTCCCTTCTCATCTTTCTCCCTTGTTTTTAATCTAATCTTTCTTTGATTTGACCCTCTTTCATTATTCACACTATCTATTCCCCTTTAACTGATTCCCCCACTCTCTTCGTTAGGCGTCACTTATTTCCCTTACTCGCTTCATTTTACTCTGGTTTTTAATCAAATCTTTCTTTTGTTTTGCCCACTCTCTCATTATTTATTAGTTGCTCTTTATCGATACTTTTTATCGTCTGTATTTACTACAGTCTTTATTTTGCTCCCCTTTCTTGCTTTGATTGTTTTCTCTTTAAGTAACTCTCTCTCTCTCTTTCTTTCGGCACCCTCTTTAACATTCATTATTTCCTTACATTTTCTCTTACTATCCTTAGTTAAGAAAATAAAGCAAATGATATTTGTAATTTTCTGTTCAGTGTTCACATACGAAACTAATTCATGTTTGTAAAACTTTTAGATAAAAGACAGACAAAGAAGATTGGAATGGATAAGGGAGAGAATGAGAAGATACGGGCAAAAGAAGAAAAATGATTTAATGGATTATCTTCTAACAACTCGTAAAATTTTCATGAAACTAGCTTTTAGAAAGCTAAAAATTCAGGGTATATTCTTCGCGTATATATATATATATATATATATATATATATATATATATATATATATATATATATATATATAAGGTATGAGAAATGAGAAATGTGGTATGAAGGCAAGAGAAAGTGATAGGGAGTGAAAATTATGAGTATAAGGAATATAGGAAATGGTTTACTTTAACTTGAAGAACTTAAGATTGTAGTATCCAAGAAAGCACTCACGCGAGATCTGTTCCACAAAGTAGCAGTTCTCAGTAGCTGTCTAAGTGAAACCTGCTCCTTTCTTTTCGAAAGAGATGAGGATGATTCGAATCTATGGAAGTAGTATAGCATGTCCTATTTGAAAATTATCTGTCTCTGTCTGTCTGTCTGTCTGTCTCTCTCTCTCTCTCGCTATATATATATATATATATATATATATATATATATATATATATATATATATATATATATACAGGTTGCGATGGGTAAATTGTCGCCATTTTATATTTTTAATTTCGCGCATGTGCGTTGGTAGACTTTTTTAATTTGGCGATTACACAATATAGCAGGATCAGTTCGGCACCGTCTGTGAGAAAAAGAGCACCTTGGCTCAATTCACTTCTCCATAAATTTAATTCATTTAATGCTGAAATTTAATTTTCTTGGGAGCATTAGTAATTTATTTTGCAAAAATGAATTGCTGGTAATATCTTTTTTCCTTACAAAAATGTCTTGCAGGTAATATTTTCTTTTTCCTTACAAAAGCGTACTACTGGTAATTTTTACTATGAAAATGCACCGCTGGTACCTTCACTATAAGAATGTATATACACTTTCATAGTGTTTTAACCTCAGTTTGGTGGTTAACTATTTTCACATAGATGGGACCCTAACAGATGCCACCACCTCGGGTTATAGGGTGGGCCGGTAAACAACAGCAATTAAGAAGTGGCCCCACGCTCCTCAAAACCTCCCGATTAGAGGCCTTGCTGTCGGATGTAGTTTATCGTCATACCCAGGACGAAGGAATATCGGAAATGATTTACTTTAACTTTAAGAACTTAAGATTGTAGCACTCATGAAATCACCCACACGGGGTCTGTTACACAAAGTAGCAGTTCTCAATAGCTGTTTGAGTGGAACTTTTTCCTTTGTTTTAGAAGAGATGAAGATGATTCAACTCCTTGGAAGTAGTATAGCTTGTCCTATTTGAAAAGGTATATATATATATATATATATATATATATATATATATATATATATATATATATAACCTTCAAGACGGTATGATAAATGAGATGGGTGATACGAATGAAGGATAAGGAGCATAGATTAAGACTGACCCTTTACATAACAAGGTTAAGATTGTAGTTTTCAGAGAAGCATCCACCCAGCGCTTGCTCCTCAAAGTAGTAGTTTTTGGTAAAAAGCTGTCTGAACTTTGTCCTCATATTTAGAATAGGGGGAAATGAGGCTTATTCGACTCCGTGGAAGTAGGATGGTGTGTGTTTACTGTAAAGGTCTGAAGTGGTGGAACTAAAGAATGGTGCTCATCTGAACATA
Source organism: Acanthosepion esculentum (assembly GCA_964036315.1). Taxonomy (NCBI): domain Eukaryota; kingdom Metazoa; phylum Mollusca; class Cephalopoda; order Sepiida; family Sepiidae; genus Acanthosepion; species Acanthosepion esculentum. The sequence continues at coordinate 61,451,271 of OZ038498.1, read as the reverse complement.
TGCCATGGAAATAGTGACAGACTATGGATAGGCTTGCGACTTTGCGTCTGTGGGGAAAGAGGTTGCAGAGCGGAAATCAGTCTTCCCCCAATAAGACCGCATAAATTATTTTAATCTTTATTAATTAATTGACTGATTCGAGTTCTACGGCTTATCAACCCCTTGCAAGCTATCAACCCTTTGCCAAACAATATTTTTAGATTTTACGAATTTCTTTTTTGAGATAATTAGGATTTAGTGATACAAATCTTAGTAATTAACCTTGTTATATAATGTACCTATGAACACTAATGGGTATGTCTCAATCCACATAAATATGTTGGACACTATTGTAAGCGGGGTAATATGCTACGTAGCTCATCACTAGCAGTGGTTTACCTACTTCACGCCGCTGGCGAGTATTGTAATTTGTTGATGTTATAAAGATTACCATTTTCAGTTCCAATCTCCGTTTTGGTTATTCCTCATTCAGTAACGTTTTCTAGGTTACAACAAACCTATAGCTGGGGGAGGAAGAGGTGGATTCTTACCTTTTCTAAAGATATTTGAGCGTAGTTGAATATAACGAACCCAACTGGAATTGGAACTCGGCTCTCCGATTAACAATTCCGAGCCATTATCCATTAACCACCTGCACGTCCTAGCTTACAGTACGTGGTATTCCCAAGTGATTACCCAACAAGGTACTGACCAGACTCAACGTTGCTTAACTGTATTTCAACGAGATATAGTCGTTTTACTTGAGCTTTATTAAGGCTGGAAAGTAAGGATTGAGCAGCTTCATCTCAGACATGGCAGTAATACTTCATTTTTTATGTTTAATCTGATTCTTGTAAAGATAAAGCGTGGTAGGAGTCAGGTACTTCCTGGAGTGGTAGAATGAACCGATCATTTATCCAACAATTTTAAGCAATGACTCAGAGCATTGGAGTTGCACTTGAGGTATGCAATGAACTTGGTACCCAATAGGCATTCAGAACATGGAACTCATTACACAGAGAGAGAGAGAGAGAGAGAGAGAGAGAGAGAGAGAGAGAGAGGGGGGAGAATGATGATGTCGCTTTAAACGCATGGATTAGGCTCATTCCTGGTAATGGTTTATCTCCCCCCTCTCTGGGTCCAGCCATCTAAATAAAGCATATACTGCTCCTTTTATTTCTCATTCGTCGATTCTAATTAACTGCCTGCTTTCTTGATGCCTTCTTGCTGGCTTGACGCTACGAAAAGTCAGTTCGTACGCTTTCACGTGTAGCAACAGGTAAATTACTGATGTTATTCTTTGATCACTAATTCCAAATTGCCAATCCGCTGATGCAAATCAATTTTTCATTTATGTTACTAAATTAAACTTTCTTTTTTTTTTTTTCATTTTTCATTCTATTTTTCAGTTTTTATTCAGTTAATCAGAGTAAGCCTCGTTTTGAGCACCCAATGTAATTCTGCTGCCATTTTCCCGGCGGAGGCAGACTTGAAATAATCCCGGAAGTAGAGAATCTTTTGATCCACTTGAAGTAATTTCCCATTGTTCAGTAAAACTGTATTTTTTTAAAATTTTAGTTCTCAATAAAGCGATACGAGTTGTTGCACCAAACGATTAAAATATTTTATTATGATAAAGAATGGCGAAATAAAAACAAATTTTTCATGCAGAGATCTTAAAAAATCCATTAAAGTCTGTTTAGTGACTGGCTTAGTTGCGTATTTCCTGCCAGGGGTCGGTATTCAAGATGAGTTTACTGAACAAGCCAGGATATGGGGTAAATGTGGAGGTAAAAAAAGCTGTTCATACAACGCGTTTCGCCACTTTATAGCAGCCGCCTTCAGGTCAGAATGAGAGAAAAACCGATGAGCAAAGGGAAGTGCGTTGGAATATCGACAGAGGTAATAAATATCTTTATCAGATGTTGCGTCACAAAGTTTTTTTTTCCATATTGAAGCAGGTTGTGACGTAATTAGTAACAGAAGTCATTGGTTCATACCAACGGCTTTCCATACTCAATACTCATCGGATTCACTCTCGCGTGGTCATGTGTGACGTCATGAGCTGTTGTGCGATTTTCGCTTTCAGCGTTTTATATGCACGTGTTTATCGTTGCTTGGAAATCATCCATGTAAACAAACAAGACTATCATCAATTTCTTGTTCGTGTATTGCTTAAATATTTTGTGTAATTGTCATCTTTGATAATGGCTTATGTAAGCCGAAAGCTTAGATTGGATTAAAAAATATGTATCAATATTGTGATTTTCTTTCATTGTTTAATGATAATGTTATTAAGCTTATCAGACTATATGAAAAAAACTTACATAAAATATATAGACAACACTTATCTATATTATTTAATGAAACATGTATTAATATATATATATATATGTATGTGTGTGTGTGTCCATGTGTGTGTGTGTGTTACGCGTAGAATAGAGACTCAGTTCAAATTGCTACTCATTACTCTCGTGTTAGGTGATCATCAGATCGTGCTGATCGCTTGACGATCACATTTGCGCGAAACTTTAGTAGCATTTTGAATTGAGTATCTTTTTTATGTCCGGTGTCGCTAATTAACTGTTCGCTCTCTTTTAGTTGCTTTCGACACAGAGCGCTGTATCAAATTGCGTAGGTAGGTGTCTGTCCTTGCGTCTGTTTTTTCGCTTTTGTCTATTCTATGTTTCCTTTTCATTTTTTCTGTTTTTATGTTGGTTCCTTTGTTTACTGGTTCTCGTTTTTTCTATTTCTATTCTTTTGTCACTTTAATTGCAATCATTTGGCAGGCTTTGTTTCGATAGGGCCACAAGTGCAGATTTTACCAATAGTTTGGTTTGTTATATATATATATATATATATGTAAGTTTCATTAAAAACGACTGACAAGGAACTGTAGTAATGTTTTTTATTTGATGCGTTGTTATAATTTTCGTATTTTTGGGATGCAAAATATGTAGAAATTGTCCAAATATTTTGTATGTCCGAACGCTTTCGGCTATACTTTTAGCAATTATCAAGACATACGAAACATTTGGACAACTTCTACATAATTTACGTCCAGAAAAGAAGAAAATTATAACACATGAAAAATTAAATAAAAATTAACTGCAATACCTTGTCAGTCGTTTTTAATGAAACCTGTATAAAAGTGAGATTGCTCCCAAATACCCAATCACACACACACACACACACAAACACACACACACACACACACACACACACACACACACACATATATATATATTATTATTATTATTATTATTATTATGATATTATATTAAAAAGGTGAATATATAAAAATATTACAGAACATTATAATATATAAATCAAGAAAAAATCTTAAAGATCCATTTCGATTATAATAAATTATAATCGAAATGGATCTATAAGGTTTTTTCTTGATTTATATATTATAATGCTCTGAAATTTAAATTTACATTGGGCTCTCTTCGGATTAATATCCTACTTGTAATTATACCTACCAGTTACAAATTGGGAATATTATATATATATATATATATATATATATATATATATATATATATATATATATATATATATATATATATATACCTAACAGTTACAAATTGGGAATATTATATATATATATATATATATATATATATATATATATATATATTATACAAATAATAATAATAATAATAATAATAATAATAATAATAATACCCCTCTCTCGTGCCTTTCGTCTGTCTGAAACACTGAAATGGATAAAATTCTGTATTAGTTTTTCGACAGGTTGAATTTTTCTAGCTTTCACAGTTAAATTTCTATTTCTGACATGAACTCAGTCTACACCGGGGTTGATAAGACTGATGGCCGATATGTTCGTCTGCCGAAACAGACTATTCCCCGTATGAGGTGATTTTGAATTTTATTGTTTATTAATTAATTGCTCTGCAATAATAAATAAATTGAGCTCATTTTGTGGATCAGTTTTAATATTTTATATTACTAGGATCCACTTGGATTCTATACCAACGGATTTGTTTCCTTTACTATATATATATATATATATATATATATATATATGTGTGTGTGTGTGTGTGTGTGTGTGTGTGTGTGTGTTTGTGTTTGCGTTTGTGTGTGTGTGTGTTTGTACATATATATATATTTATATATTTGATATATACTCTTAATATTAACTAGTAGTATTCGTGAAAATTTGTTTTTCTTTTGAATTTTCCTATTTTAATTTTCTGATGTATCATAATATTTAATAAATTATTAAACTCCTTACGAGTACCGTGACTCTAAATAGTCGTAGAAATCCGCTATTGCATCGTTAAATATTTTAATTTAATAACTTTAACGAAATATTACAATAATTATGTAATACAGGTCATCATTTAAAGAAGAGAATACAAACGAAAAAAATTAAAATTGACACGTTTTTCCATTTCACCAAAGCAGTCTCATCTATCTATCTATCTATCTATCTATCTATCTATCTATCTATCTATCTATCTATCTATCTATGTTCCATCTGTCCGTCCTTCTTTCCTTCCTACCTTCCTTCCTTCTTTCCTTCCTTCCTTGTTCGTTGGTGAAGTTCAATTTGTTATTCAGACATCTTTATATTTTAAAATTTTCATTAAATTCTGGCAAAAGTTCCGGTCACTTCAAAATGGAAGCACTTGCAATGATTACTTTTTTATATTAATTTTCACACAGTACAAGGCGTGGGAGCCACTCACGATAGAGAGCTACTATTAACATTATTTACTTGCAGACTATTATAATAATCTTAACGTTTCAGCCGTTGCATTCACTTGCTTTCATCAGGGTTGAGTCGATCCAGATAACCATCAGGAATGTTTGGAAGTGAACAATCTGTTCTTGTTCCGCAGGACAATAGCCTAGTGTTTTATCAGCGTTGGTTTGTGAATTTGATGACATGGTGATTCTGTGTTCAATTCCTGGTCCGCGTGGTGTGTACTTGGATTCAGTGGAAACTAAGTGAGTAATAACTGGGCATCTTCATGTCCTTTGTAGCGTCGTCATTTATGCACCGTATTCTTCAGGACGTGGACGATCATGGCCCTACACATCTTCCTGTCTATTGTAGCTCTAAGCAACTTTTGATTCCAGTGCTTCTTCGATATTCAGATCTGCATTCGGATTTCAATGTCTTTTACTGTACTAACCAGAGAGTTAAATTTCTGTTCCTGCTTGATTCTGGTATTTCCTATTCGAAGCTCACACTTTTAGCAACATTTCTTGATCCCACACAGTACTTTTATAAATTACACAGATTTCGTTTTTTACGTCTCAGGGGCATTATTATTTAGTATATTATGGCGAAAATGTGGTTCTGCAGAAGAATTCTGATAATATCATGGATGGAAAATGTGCTCAATGAGGAAGTTTGAAGGAAAATAAGAACAAAAAGGGAACATTCTTGGAATCAGAAAGCGACCTACTCTTAAACTACTTGCCAACCAAAGCTAAAGGGTTGAAAAGAGTAGACACAGATGTATAACTTTTCCGGATATAAGGATATTTGTGCGAAAAGAAAAAAAAATCCCAAAACGCAACGAACTCAAATTCAGCTGGCAAACTCCACTTTCTGCAATGTTAACCGCTATGCTACGCCCACATGCGCAAAACGTATTTAGGATTGTTGAGATGTTGAGTGTTTCCACGTGAGTATATGATAACGAACAAACACAGTCGTAGGGAAAAATACTGGTATATTCAGAGAGGTATTTACATCAGAGAGATTAGTAGTAGAACAAACGTAGGTTAGTAGTAACAATAAGTAATAGTAATAAGGTCCAACGGTATCTTCCGGTCGAGAAACGGAAGTGTAACTGATCACTACAGAAGTCTCACTATGCACTGCATTACAGTGCTACACTGCTCTCAGTCTCTAGAACTACTGTTCTATTTATAATAATAGGATGAGTCTATTGTGGTTGTGAAGGTGGGTGCGCCCCAACAAGGATATAGAAAATGTTATCAGAAACAAAGAAATGAGCGCTTAATATGTAGGGTAGGTAATTGTTCTTCGACATGAAGTGGTTACAATTATAGTGATCAAGAAAGCATTCACCTGGGTCAGTTGGTTGTTGATTTTGTTTAGCGGCATATCAATCCCTATAAGTTATTTAATGCCGAAATCTAAATATTTTGAACATAGTTTTATGGCTTCAACAGCAGATAAAATGTATTATTGGTCATTTTGCTATGAAATTTATTGTTGCTAATTCTGCTTTAAAAATGTATTGTTGGTAATTCCACTATATGTATTGTTGGTAATTTTTTTTTATATAAAAATATATTGATGGTATTTTTACTATAAGAAAAGTATTTTTATATTTTTATATTGTTTGGGGGTCTCAGCTCCGAATGTTCGAACTGCTAGAATTGGCTGTAGCTTGTCAGAATATTTTCAATGGAAATAGCAAAGAAACTTTCGGAGTGGGAACGCCATTTTTTACCAAAGGAATACAGAGGAAATAAAGGCGTTTCAAACTTATCGATGTAGCAAGGCAGGTCTTGGCTGGAAAGGTCTGAGCTAGTGGTACTAAAGAATGGAGCTCCTGAGAATATTTGCCATGGGAGTAACAATATACCGATAAGCTAGCGATGTTAAGTCTGTGGGAAAGGGGATGCAGGGCGGAAAATAAGTCTTGCCCCACAAACCCGCATAAATACTTTAGAATTCTCTCAGGGATGGAAAGATAGGAATGGGCAGATCCAGCCCAGATATGCCAGCAATACTCTATATTGCAAACAGAATTATCAGTCAGCAAGATTGAATAAATAGACATCTACGTCTTTTTAATCATTTACCCCAAGCAAGGCGCTAATGCCACTAAGATGCAAAGGGTTACTGAGAGTGAAAGAGAATGAGAAGAATTTACGAGGAGAAAGGACAATGGACAATAAATGAACAGGTTTCAGGAAGACTGGAGATAGAGATTAGCGTCGTATTAAATTTTTTATGATTGTAGGTGACAGAGAAGCAAGAAACTGAAGGTGAATGCCACAGTTGAGAAGTTCGAGAAAAGAAACTATGAGAATAGAACTTACGGTTACATCTAGGTATTTCAACAGTAAAACGGTGAGACCTAATCGCCAATCTAGTAGTACATTTAAATTCATGCAGTCGAGGTACCAAATTTGAAAACTTATCAGAACAATTGCAATGAAAATATTTATAGAAAAGACAGAACGAAGTCACATCACAGCGGTGGAAAAGTGATGCCAGGTCAGGACCATTAAAATTACAGAACTTTCTTTGGATTTTGTCAAGAATCTCGAGATATACCGGATGTATCATGTAACAGCATGGGATAATTGTCCATCTCATAAAATGTTTAATATCTAAAAACATACTAAACGAATTGAGTTTATTTACTCCAGATTTTCAGATAAGACGTTTAGCTATTTTGACACCGTTTGTCGTAAGAATCACTGGAAAACCCTTTAGGTTATTCAGCTAGAAAGAGAACAGATTAAAATCATTTTATGTCACCCCCCACTGTCTTCCCAAATGAGCAATAGTGATAAGAAAATGATCATTTAGGCCTTCAGTAATGGTACCAACATTCATACTCTGGCTTCCATCTTCAAAGTCTGTTCAAGAAGCATCAAGAGAACGGGGAATAAGTTTTTAAAAGAGTGAACAATAGAGAGGAAAACTAGATCAGGAGGTCACAACAGGAAGAGGGATTATCATTTCAACTTAGAGCTAAATACATTCTTATTGTTCAAAGTAGTGTTCAATAATGTTATAAAAACCTCGGAAAATTCCAGTAAGATATCTTTAATCATGATTTGAACAATTTTGTTGTTACACCCGGTATCGCAGGAGCAACCGAACAGATATGGCAGCAATATTCAATGCACGGGCAAATGGTAGATTTATAAACGTTCAAGATGGATTCTGAGGAGAAAAAACATGTCTGGCACGACACAGTGAACCAACTTTCCTAACAGTAGATCTAGCAATTGATTCAGTATAATCACGCCACTTTATGTCAGTGGAAAGCGTGATCCCAAGAAAGCGCAAAGAATTGCTCTCCTGACAAAAGCAGATGTTCTGCTTAAATGTCAAATAATCAAATCTCGTATTATCGAAAACTTTATTCCCATCATGATTTTATTCCCATTTTTTTAAATTTCCGCCTTCCACTATTATTTGCATCAGATTGTAGAGGCTATTTGTGCGAAAATGAACACAACGTCTTCCGTCGGAATTCAAATTCAACACGCTGATAACCTACATCCAAATGCAAAAAAAAAAAAGGAAAAAAGAAAGAAAAGAAAGCAAATGAAGATATAGGAAAATATTATCAGAAACAAAGAAAAGATCGCTGAACTGCTACGTAATATCGATCCTCCTATATAGCAGTGACGGACAGACTTGAAGTGACACATATGTGGTACTACCTACAAATCTTGAAAATACCATAGACTGGACATACGAGCAAAGCGGAATTTTTATGCAAAATAGAAACTAAAAGAAAACTTATACTTACAATCAGAAAGAGACAGTCGAAATTTCTGGGATATGTAATCAGGAAAGAAGGTCTAGAAAATTTGACACTCACGTGACATATTGAAGGCAGAGTGGAACAGCGAGTAACATACTTAATGAGCTTGTCTAAATGGATGGCAGACGAGGTAGTCGGAGGTAAAGAGAACATCAGGAAATGATAGGAAGTGGTGGAAAGCCATGATTGCCCACACCATGAAGAGATACGGTACGGGAAATAAGATGAGGTTTATTTTTTTCCATCTTCACTAAATCCTTAAACGAAAAAAAAATCTGACAATTTAAAAACGTGTGTTATTGTTACAATTTTAAAGGATAATTTTGAACGATGCTACTTAAAAATAAACACTCCTAAAGCTATCGAACGACAAAGAACAACTTTGTAGTCGATTTAGGAACAAATATTTTTATATTCATGTAGATGAGTTGGGATCAAATACAGAGCAAATATGGATCGGAATCTGACAGAATGATAAGATAAAGAACAAATTGAAACGTTTATCAATCTAGTGTTTCATTTTTTTTATTAAAGCTTCTCTGAAGAAACGTTAATAAAAGTGAAACATGTTAGATTGATAAATTTTCCCTGTTTGTTCTTTATCTTAACATTCATGTAGATGCAATAGTTTACATCTCCGCCAGTTCAGAGCGAAACAATGCAATTTCAGCCCTTAACGCATTTACCCCCGTGTTTTAACCATAAGGCTGTAAATCTGCTTACAGTCAAGCACTGATCTAGACGAACTTGTTTTGCTTTTTGTTGTTATTATCATAGTGACAACAATGGAGGATTATTTACCAGGCTAACGCCCAGTCATACGATAAAAGTGTATCTATTAATATTCATATTTTTTTTAATTCTCAGCGCAAAGGGCAATGGACAGTTTACGTGCATCCGTTATATGGTTATCTCAGAACTGCATAATTATGAAACACACACACACACACACACACACACACACACGCGCGCGCATATATATCAGAAGCAAAATGTCCATTAATGCAAAGCATGTACTGCATGTGTTAGATTCGTTCTTAGATTCTACTTTGTATCATAAAGAATTTATTCTTGATAATTACTACTTGCGTTTAGGATATTTTTAAAATCTTACATTACTTCATTTCCTAGAATACATTAAGAACACTCACCCTTAACTTTTTTATCTTTTTGTTTTTTGGTCGAGCTGTAGCTCGGACAGTCATGAGTCTATTACGCCAACCATCACGTTCCTGCATCAAGGCAGAAGGTCATTAAGGAGGCATTCTGTATCATAACATAGCTGGCCAATGTAGGTGGTTGCTGGACGAACAACACGTTTTGCCCCATGGCTAGTTACATCCAGAGCAGTAGATCACATGCAACTTCTTACTCCCCAGCAGTTCCCGTAAGATTGTAAATATATCCATAGAGCTGTGATTTAGTTGGATGCTGTCTCCAAGAGATGTTAAATATAGCGCTCTTCATCCGAGTGTAGGTTCCATCAAGCTTAGACTTTACATTAATAGAGTAGTGTTATCAGAGAAGGTCCCTGTTTTCGTATGCCACTCAGAGCGCGTCAGAGTTGTCCACAAGCACAGAAAGCATGGAAGAATTGATTGAAAGAATGTTGAGGCTTTAACGAAGCAAAAAGAAAAGCAGCGGAAATCGTTGCTTTTTCTTCAGATGAATAAGGCAGAGCGCGTTGCTGGCACTTCCTGCAGTAAAGTAATCGTCGGATTTGCCAATAAGAAATGAAGAATTGAATTCATTTGCAAATAAGTTACGAATGCACCAGTATTTGTTTATTCTTATTATTTTCTCAAATTCCTCTCGTAACAATAAATAGTCATCATGAGATGCAGACCTCGTTCTCAAAGTCAATAATCACCACTGATAAGTATTTGTCTATATTTACGAGATGAGGTATTGGAACTATTTACACTATTTACATTGTTCGGACAGTTTTCCTAATCTCTACTGTCATATTTACGGCGTTTCGGCCGTTGTACGCTCCGGCCTTCTTCAGAAGATATGCATTGGAATTTCTAACTGAACCCTTTTATGGCCCAGTGAATAAAAGCGTTGGTTGAAGTAATACAGTGACTTGATTCAGAGAGTTGTGTGTTCAATACCAGTCCACGGCAGAGGTGAACAAAATCTTAGAGAGCAGAGTTATAAAGGGAATTAACTGAAACTGAGATATCAGAACTAAAACTAGATATGGTAATACAACAGTCTACTCCAGTGGACTAAACAAAAGGGTTCAGTTCGAAATTCCAACGTATATCACCTGAAGAAGTCCGGAGAGTAAAATGGCCGAAATGTAGTGAATATGACAATAAAGATGAGGACAACAGTCCGAACAATGGAAATAGTGTAAATGATAAACATTTATATATAAGAAATAATATGTTACGCTGGAAAATATTTGACAAGTGTATTTGTGGACGATATTGAATTTATTTTGTAAGCAGTCTTTATGATTACCGCGCACAATATCTAAAGATAGCATTTTGTTAATAATAATAATAATAATAATTAATATTCTGCCCGTACCAAATAAGCTGATGTAGAAAAAAAAACCCTGCCCATCAGTGGCTATGTCGTGTAGGGTTAAAAGCTGAAACTGAATGTTTCATTCTTGCTGCACAGGACCAATGCTTGCTAACTAGAAATTAACAAGCACGCCTACTGAAAAATGATGTTATCCCCAAATACAGATTCTGTGATAAATATCCAGAAGCAATTAACCATCTTGTACCAAGTTGCACGGTATTGGCACACAGTGAATATAAAACTCGGCATGATTGAGTGGTAAAATATCTTCACTGGAAAATCTGCAACGTTTACGGAAAGAAAACAGCAAGAAATTGGTATGAACACCACCCGGACGTAGTTACAGATATAAGATTTGTAACAATTTCTTGGGGCATTACAATACACACAGACAAAACAATAAAACTAATCACCCAGACATCGTGATCAGAGACCACAAAACCAGTAAGTGCATTCTTATTGCCATAATCCCTGCAGACTGTAATTTATTTTTGAAGATATCCCAAAAACTATCAAAATACAAGGACCTTGAAGTGGAAATCTAAAAATCTAGCACATGAGGACATCAATAATTCCAGTTGTAGTTGGAGCCTGCAGAATGATTGGAAAAATGTTCCGATAGAATCATTGTAAGAAATACAAAAATTGTGCTGACAAGTACAGTTCACACTTTACGAAGTGCTTTACAATGTAAAATATGTGTGATCTTAGATTTTGTTTTCGTTTATTTTGCAAAATTACTCAGTTGTAAATGTCATGTTCGATTGTTGACCTTAGGTCTCTTGTTGGGACGCGGGAGGAAATTAGTATACGACAGAAATCAAAGGAATAAATAATAACAACAACAACAATAATAATAATAATAATAATAATAATAATCAATGACGCATTCGGCGGATTCATGAATGTGAAAACCATAAAAGTCTAAAATTAACAATATTGAAGTGGTAATGTCTTTTGTTTCTACAATCAACATACTGACTTGAACAGATGCTTAGGCTTGAAGGACATTACCTTTTTTTTTTAATCATTTCTCAAAATAGAGAAGTCAAACCTACAGAACGTCCTCATCCAAATATACGTGACTATGAAAGTTTGAGAGTGTCTGAGTAGGTATAGATGCTTTTGTGTTTGCGCAAGTGTATGGTTATGCGGGAGAATATACACTTCTGGGAAGAGGAGTAATTATTTGCTTACAGTCGGATTAATACCTTCATCTTTGTGGTTACTATCACAGTCATTTTGTCCTTCGGCTTTCGGATGACTATCGATCCAGGTAACTCAAACAGGACTAGCAGTAACTGAACAGTACTAAACTACCAAAGTACTAATTAACAAAGTCCAGATATCCCTGGAAACGGACAGCAGAATGCGAACAAACTAGTCCCGAATACTAAATAATGAATTAAGTTCGAATATCCCTGAAGGTTGCCCGGATCGATAACCATCTGAAGAAGGCTGTAGTTCATAATAGTCGAAATATGGTAATAGTAAAAAACAAAGAGGAAGACATTAGTCCGACTTCAAATAATGTAATTAAACTGTTCTATTTATTCTTCATCCCAATGTAAAATATTTAAAACAAGTGCCACAGTTTCTCAAATTATTATTATTATTAATTTTGGCACAGATTTTCTTAACAATATATATATATATATATATATATATATATATAATTTTATCACATTATATATATATATATATATATATAATTTTATCACATTATATATATATATATATATATATATATATATATATATATATATAATTTTATCACATTATATATATATATATATATATAATTTTATCACATTATATATATATATATATATATATAATTTTATCACATTATATATATATATATATAATTTTATCACATTATATATATATATATATATATATATATATATATATAATTTTATCACATTATATATATATATATATATATATATATATATATATATTGTACATATACAGTGGGGGAAAACAGATATTCGAACACATAAAAATTTTTAATTTTTTGTATTTCCAACTAATGAATAAATATACTTTTCATATAATTAACTATACACATATGCATAATGACTAAATATGCATAGAAAAAAGAAAAGAAATTGATTTAATTGTACGTGCACGAAGATTTGTTTCCCTCACTGTACACACACACACACACACACACACATATATATATATATATATATATATATATATATATATATATATAAAAGTGGACATGGAAGTCAGCACTTAGAGGCCTCTAAGTGCTGACTTCCATGTCCACTTTTATATTTACACACGCTCTATCTCTGATATTGAGCACTTTATCCCATAAATATAGCACACTTTAAGACTATATTTCTTCATATATATATATATATACTGAAGTCTCTCTATATATATATTCGAATACGTTTCATTAAATAATAAAGACATATTGTATTTACTTATTTTTATACTGATCCTTTCTAAGTTTCTAATCAGGTTCTTGATATTAAGATGAAATTTATGAAGGAAGGCGCCATAATTTTTCATTTTTTAACCCAAGTACTTTCGATTATTTTCCAAGGTCATCTTCATTGGTAAACTACAAAGACAAAAATATTGTAACTGCGATAAAATCTACATTCTGTTGTGATGGTGATTTTTAAACCCACGCACGAACGCGCTCTGTTATATCTATTTTAAAATTTTAAATTTATCCGTTGTACTTATAGAAGTTTTTTCAAAACAAACATTTCAATATAAAGGAGCTGACCACACACACACACACACACACACACACACACACACATATATATATATATATATATATATATATATGCGTGTGTATGTGTGTGTATGTGTGTGTGTGTAGAATGCACACTATGCCAGAAATAATATGTGGGAAAATCTGAATGGTCCTTTCACTACAGAATTAATAATTATCGTAATCGGATCAAGTCTTCTCCACCCGAAAGATTATTAACTGTAGAACAACATTTTCACCTATTTAAAACATTATTTTAAAAGCCATGCAAAATTCTCTATAATTGAAAAAATAGAAATGGACAGAAAAGATAACCTTAGAAAAATACGAGAGGAACATGAAGACAAATGGATTTTGCACCTCAAAACAATTCGCCCATACGGACTTAACCTCAAATTTAACAACACAGATAGAATTAATATATAACCCCATAAATCAAGCCCTACCCATAATGCTCACCTACACAAGATAGACATGCTTGCAGAGGTGTTGAGGTCTCACACTTATACACACATTCACACAAATATATACACATATACATGCACATATCACACACACTCGCAAAGAACTAAAAGATAACATACACGTTATACACACATCCTATTCCCAGCAATCAATAAAATTGTCAAAATGACCAAGTAGAGTATTCTGAAAGTCAGGAATCTTCCATCCTTTATCTTAAAAGCAAATTGAAAGAGGCCGTTTGACCAACACAAGGACTGACCAAAATTAACGATAAATAAACAAATGAAAACTCCACATAAAGTTCACATTCTTCAGAAACAGTCATTCACTCCTGTAGTTCGCTGCTATTAACAAACGGTGAATGTTTTTCTCCTGATGATGGGCATACTGATCGAAATTAGTCGAGGAACCTGGCTGAAATAATAATAACAAATATTAATGTACAACACAGGCTGTCTGAAAAGTTTAATTTTTTAATATTTTTTATTATTCAAAACATATATATAAGTAAATGCTCTGTTTATAATAAACAGTATTAAACAACATTTACCGGCCTGAATGTCCGAAAAACTTTCATAGAAAATACTCGTCCTCCGACAGGAATCGAACCTGTATCCTATACGGAACCGTCATATAGCCTGATGTGCCTTTAACCGATTTGGTCACAGAGGAGCGTTCGGTTAGCAAGGTCGATTTTATATAGGCTATATGACGGTTCCGAACACTTCTCTGTGGCCAAATCGGTTAAAGGCACGTCAGGCTCCGTATAGGATACAGGTTCGATTCCTGTCGGAGGACGAATAATTTCTATGAAAATTTCTCGGACATTCAGGTCGGTAATATATATATATATATATATATATATATATATATATATATATATATATATATATATATATATATATATATATATATATATATATATATATATATATATATATATATATATATATATATATATATATATATTACCATAGACTTTCATATAAAACATTCACTGAGTACCATGCCCAACTAGCAAGCATTAAGAAGTGACCACGACTCGTTTCCTCTGAGTGTAGTGGAGGGGAAGTGCTACCTGGGAAATAAATGCATGTGAGCGTTTATTTAGTTTTGTTTAGTAAACCTGAGAGGTGAGTCTAATTTTAGCCAAAGACTCGTCTTCTTTCCTGCCTAAATATCTGCTGTCTCTTTTTCTCAACACACACACACACACACACACACACTCTCTCTCTCTCTCTCTCACACACACACACACAATCTCTCCCGCTTACTTTGCGTCTCACACTTTCTTTCAATTCTCGAGTGGACTTTCCTGAAGCCATAAATTACTCCGCCCACTTCACGTCTGAAACAAATGAACAGGTGACAACACATTAAGTGATACGTCTCAACTCGCTAAAAATAAACTCACCCATTTCTTTTTCTGGGTAATGTATTATTACAACCAATCTCAACATAAATAATTCTTTTTTACCAATATCACCCACATAGAAACCCTCTGAAATGCAGACACGAAGGGAAATAAATATTTATTCATAATTATTGCATGTATTATATAATACATTATATTATTATATATATTATATATGTATTACATATTATACATATTATATATATTATATTATATATATATATATTATATATATATATATTATATATATATATTATATATATATATATATATATTTATATATATATATATATATATATATTATATATATTTATATATATATATATATATATTATATATATTTATATATATATATATATATATATATATATATATATATATATATATATATTATACAGTGTAACCCGGATATAAGAGACCCGGATATAAGAGAGATTAGAAATTAGAGCCATACTTACCTAAACAAAAGTGACCAAACCCGGATATAAGATAAACCCGGATATAAAAGACTTCTTCTCCGGTCCCGACAACTCTCTTATATCCGGGTTACACTGTATATATATTATATATAATATAATTATATATACAAGTTACACTTATATATCCGGGTTACACTGTATATATATTATATATAATATAATTATATATACAGTGTAACCCGGATATAAGAGAGTTGTCGGAATCGGAGAAGTCTCTTATACCCGGGTTTATCTTATATCCGGGTTTGGTCTGTTATATATACATTAACACAGGCTCTAATTTAGGACTAGATAAAATCTCTCTCATACCAGGGTTTCTCTTATATCCGGGTTACACTGTACTAGCAAAAACCGTAAATATTTCATGGTTTTCTTATAATAATTTTCTTATGAATCTTAATAATTAAATAAGCAACTTGCGTGTTCCACAACCATAAAATACCCGTGGAAATTCCTCTATGGCATCATTAAATATTTGAGCATAACCGCTTTAACATTTTTTTTAAAACCACCATAAATATGAATGCAGGTCATTATTTAAAGAAGTAAGAGGGTACAAATGAAAAGATTATAATTGACAAGATTTTTCATTTCATTAAAGCAGACGTTAAACACATAAGTATTATGGTTTTTACAATTTTTCTTTCTTTGTTTCTTTCTTTGTTTCTTTGTTTGTTTGTTTCTTTCTTTCTTTCATGACTTCATTCCTTTAGTATTCATTCTTTGCAGTCATTCTTTATTTCTTTCTTTCTTTAATACTAATCAGCGTCTTTGATATATCTTTTCTTCTGTTTTGTGTACGGGGGTCATCAATGACCGTGGTTTTGATCCCACCCATCTGTAAGGTAGAATCAAGCCTGGGCAAGATGGTATGGCGGATAAGATGTTGCCCATGCAACACATCCCCTCTCTCCACGTCGCTGATGAAGCAAAAGGAACAGCAAGGACCTTACAGTTTGGCACCAGGAGCTGCCAGAACGAGGCTGAAATCAGTGACGAACTGTCTTAGGGGCTCCAACTCCAAATTTTTACCTGTATAGTATGTGCTACATACAGTTTTGAATTCAGAATTCCTAGACCGGTTGCCACCCGAGGCTATAGAACCCAGTCTGTCCTGCTATTTACCCATATCTGGGGACGAGGGGGAGAAGAGAATTCATAACTTTCCCAAGGGTCGTATCTTTCCCAAGGGCAAGATGAATGTAAGTGAATGTATTGGAATTCAAACTCGTCTCTCCGGTTCCTCAATTCGAGCCGCTATCCATTACTCCACCGTACAGGGAGCAGTTATACTATTCCAGGTCTATGTTTGCAACTAGATCTAATGGCAGGATGTAACTCACATGACATGCAGCATAGCGAAGGGACAAGCAGAACTATAATATAGTATTATATGCATAATTATATATATATATATATATATATATATATATATATATATATATATATATATATATACATATATATATATATATATATATATATATATATATGTGTGTGTGTGTGTGTGTGTGTGTGTATGTATGTGTGTGTGTGTGTGTGTGTGTGTGTGTGTGTGTTATAATATGGAGAATAAATAAGAAATACAGACTCCAGATTAAAAATTTCGCCGGGGTAAATCTGGATACCTGCTCAAATTGATGAATCGGAGAGCCGTGTTCGAATTCCAGTCGAGTTCATTACATTTACTTACGTGCTATTACCCTTGGAAAAGGGATGAATCCATCTTTTCTCCCTTTCTGCATCTCTGGGTAAAATAGCTGGCAGACTGGATCAAAGAGCTTTGGGTTGCAACCGGTGTAGGCGAAGGACAACTCTGAATTAAAAATCTGAAGGCCTCCTGTACGAATCATATTCCGCAAAGTTGTCCGAAAGTCCACTGAAAGGAACGTGAGGAGGAAGAATCAAAATCTGTTTCTTCTGTTCTTAGGTCGCCGTTTAGGTCCGATTTAAGCAGTCGAGTGTTAAAAAAAAAAATCTGCACAAGAGTAAAGAAATGATATCGTTTAAATAAATTCCGTAGATTTCTGTTACCCGACCTCTGATGTGCAGATTTATCTCTGCGAAACTGAGTTGGCAGAAAAGTCTTTGAATTTTTTATGTATTTATTCACTAATGATGCTCTACTTCGGAATATTGAGAACCTTATTTACAAAATCTGTTTGCTTTAATCGCGTTATCCTTGTGACGCTTTTTTCTAGGCTTAAACAATCTTTGTTGTTGTTGCTGTTGTTATTGTTATAATAATAATAATAATAATAATAATAATAATAATAATAATAATAATAATAATAATAATAATAATATTCGAAAAACTGTCAAAATACAAGGACCTTGAAATAGAAATCTCAAAAATGTGGCACATGGGAACATCAACAATTCCTGTTGTAGTTGGAGCCCTTGGACTGGTTGGAAAAGATTCCAGTAGGCTGATTGAAAGGATCCCTGGAAGTCCATGCCTCAAAGAGATACAAAAAATTGTTCTGACAAGTACAGCCCACACTTTACGAAGGGCTTTATCTATGTAATTAATTTTTTATTTTATTTTATTTTATTTTTTTTGCAGTGGAAAGTTTCATGATGCCATTTCTAACCTTAGGTCCCTGGGCGGGACCCGGAAAGAAATGTGTAAACGCCAGATATCAAAGGAAATAAAAAAAAAATAATAATATAATGTATATATCATTCTATTTACAGGTTTGCAGAGATTTGGTAGCAACACAAATCCAACTGTCATTTTTGTTCACACTCTGATCCTAGTCGAAGTTATTCTCGTCGTAGAATAACCAAACA
>OZ038498.1:61414832-61427332 GCA_964036315.1 Acanthosepion esculentum | reverse complement strand
TCAATGTACAGAGGAAGTTAATTAGCTTGCCTTGCAAGTCATTAAAATTTTAGTGAGATTGTTCTTCACTAAGTACCCTGCATTTTTCATCTCTCATTTTTCTAGTCTGTAGACAGTGGAGTAATGGATAACGGCCCGGATTGAGGAATCGGAGAGCAGAGATCAAATTCCAGTCGAATGCATTACATTCATTTATGTGCTAATCACCTTTGGAAAGGCATGAATCCTCTCCTTCTCCCTTCAACTATGGGTAAATAGCAGGAAAGACCGGGTTCTATAGCCTTGGATGGCAACTGGTTTACCGCAGAAAGAAATGGCAACCTACTATGGAAAAAAATCTGCCTCGTCAGTCATGTATCGGAAGATACATGATCACCTAAGCGTGTATCACGCATGGCACATAACACTCTGAGGCAGCTCAATGTACAAACGAAGTTAACTAGCTTGCCTCGTAAGTCATTAAAATTTTAGTGATATTGTTCCTCACTAGGTGCCCCGCATTCTTTTCTCTCTCATATTTCTAATCTGTGGGCAGCTCAATGTACAGACGAAGTTAACTAGCTTGCCTCGCAAGTCATTAAAATTTTAGTGAGATTGTTCCTCACTAAGTGCCCAGAATTGTGAGTTTCGTAAATACTTATAATGTTGGTGATTTCTAATTTTTACCCCACCCCACAAAAAAAAATAGCTTGTCCAAAAGCAATGGTGTTTTTACAAGAAGTGTTTCATATAAAAAGACATGGATATCTCGGGGGATCCATAACAGAGAGATATATTCAAATTACCAAGTTTAACTTAGGTCGGTACAAGGCTTCAATGGGGCGCTCACTAAGCTAATTCTCTATTCTTTAGCGATAGTTAACCAAGCAACTACATTACCCTTATCCGAAGTACTCAGTGAGGATAGAACCTACTACTCAGCAGGATAGCTCGAGGGACCCACAACAGAGATAAATATTCATAGTAGATTCCATTTAATTGAATACACTTTTAAAGATGCATACAAAATGAAATGAGTGGATACAGAACAATGGAAAGCGGCGTAAGGCAATGATCAGTCTTCTCACCGGGTTTAATCAACCTAAACAGCGGAGCTATCCTTAGGAAGCTGGAGGCTCTAACAGGATTAAGTATCGGTGGGCACAGTCTTAACATAAAATACGCAGATGAAACTTTGTCGATGGCAGTCGCAGAAGGAAAAACTTCTGGATTTTCTATACACTTTCTATACAAGAAAGGGTGAAGAATGGAATAACCATCAACTTTAAAAAGATCAAGTGCATCGCTATCGGCAAGTGAAATATGTGAACTATGAATTGGAAAAATTTAAATGTCTGGGACAGTGTTTCTCAACCTTTTTAACCAACGGCACCCCTAGGGTCAAATGAAAATATCACGGTACACTTACCAAAATTTTTAAACGGTATACATTTAAATGTTATGAAAAAAGAAAAAAAAGAAAAAAGAAAGAAACTATAGATTTAAATAAAACTAGCAGTATAACCCGTCTTCGACCGGGTCTTTCATTACTGGGAATTTTTGCCGTTCAAGTGGAGCAGTTTAAGTTTAAAGTCAACCCACCCGAAAATCAATATTAGTAACAACATTGGATGCAACTGAGGCACATCCCCAAATTAGGGGGGGTAACGATTTAGATGGGGGGTGTAGCGCTGAAAAGGGCCGTTGTTTGCGTTCTCAATCTTGTTTCAGCCTCACGCGCAGAAGCAGTTGAAGCGGTGATTTTCGTCAGCCGTTAAGTCCTTTGGTGGCATGTCTTAGGCAAGTATGAAATGTCAAATGGAATGTGTGGGCAAATACTAGAAGAGAACGCTGTAAAGCTACACAGGCAACACTAAGCTCGAATAGCTTTAGGAAAGCTTGGAAAAATAAATGTTGTGTTATAAAAAAGCAAGCTTACTTATTACTACGGTGAATGCAATGCAAAAACTGGCAGGACAATAAAAAATTTAAAACTGTAGTAGTAATAGTAGTAGTAGTAGTAGTAGTAGTAGTAGGCTTTATGCAACTAAAAATGTAACCTCATTTGAGAGAGATAGATACCTGGCCAAGAGAAGGGGAATGTGTAATTTGGACTCAAAACCGGCACTGAAGAATTATCTATGAAACAATAAAAGAATTAATTGAAATCAGATGAAAACTGTGGGAACGCATAAACAACATCCGATCACACACACACACACACACACACACACACACACACACACACACACACACACACACACACACACACACACTTTGAGAATTATAGATATAGATACACACACAAATATGAACTTACTTTATTTCAATGTTTCTATTCAACTATTTGTGCAACTTATTTAATGTGAAACGTGTGCCTGTTTTTTTTTACGGTTTCT
Organism: Acanthosepion esculentum; assembly: GCA_964036315.1. NCBI lineage: Eukaryota > Metazoa > Mollusca > Cephalopoda > Sepiida > Sepiidae > Acanthosepion > Acanthosepion esculentum. The sequence continues at coordinate 61,424,954 of OZ038498.1, read as the reverse complement.
CAAATGTTTTGTCGAATGTGCGATAAGCAGACCTTCAATTCTCCTTCAGTTTGAGCGTAGTCTTTCTCGCTTCTTATTTTTGATGTAATTTAGAAAAATAATTATTTGAAAAGAATGTTTAATACTTATACATTTATTCAAATACTAACGCTGTGCCATTGCTACTTCCACAGGCACACACACACATACATATGTATATATATATTGGGTGGGGGTCTGTGTGTGTGTATGTGTGTGTGCCGTGACAATGTTTCGCGGCACACTTAAGACCGTGACACACAAGTGGCGATTGAGAATCACTGGTCTGGGAAGTGTTTAACAGAGGATGGAAAGAGTGACACCGAAATTAGAAGGTGCATTGTATTGGCAAAGGTTGCATTCCGAAACCTAAACGCAAGACAAAAACTGGAAAATTTAGAAAAAAAGAGCACTATAATACCAATCCTCCTCTATGGCAGTGAATGCTGGACAATTTCCTAAGATATGACCAGAAGATACGTAAGTGACGAAGTCTTAAGAAAAATGGAAATAAAATGGGCAGGTATACTCACAATCAGAAAGAGACAGTTGAAACTTCTTGGATACATAAAGAGGAAGGAGAGTTCGGAGAATCTGACACACAGAGACCATAATGAAAACAACAAGGACTGACAGAGGCAGCGGGTTACCTACCTAACCAGGTTGTAGCTTACGGCCACATCACGTGGAAACACTAGTTTCCGTACGATCAATGAAGTTAAGCAACGTCGAACTTCGTTAGTACGTAGATGGGTGCCCGCTTGGAAATACTGTACGCTTGGATCTGCGAGTGTTGTAATGGATAAAGGCTCTGAATTGTTAAATGGAGAGCCGAGTTCCAATTCCCGTTGGGTTCGTTATATTAACTTACGCGCAAATATATATATATATATATATATATATATATATATATATATATATATATATATATATATATATAGTTAAATAACGAAAATCTTGGTAATCGGTATGGATAATCCCAAGATGAATGAAATCCCGAGAGCTCAATGTTAATTCATATTAAATCCCTAATTTATTTGTAGAGAAGTTAAATATTTAAATTGCTAACAAGCATTAGATTAATTTCTTCGTGGAGTTTTTTAAACATTTAAATTTCTATTAAACGTTAAAATCTGTTTTTTATCTAAATTGCTAAAGCTATACTACCCCTCTTCTTCCTCCGAAAACCCTAAGTACATCTCTTTTCTCTTTACTTCCCCTTTTTTTCTTTTTCCCTTTTTTCTCCTTCCCTTTCCACATATCATTTCCGTTGAGTTGACCGATTAAATAGGTCAATGTCTGATCCTTACCCCCCCTTCCTCAATATTAAGTATTATAATAGAAATAAATATAAAAATTAATTTTATAATTCTCCCTTCCCTCTCTAAACTCGACCATGTCTCTCACACTATTCCTCGCTACCTTCTGTGATAACCTATATAAGCATAATACTGCCCGTCAAAAGTGTATATTTTAATTTCATTTTTCGTTTCACCTTTTGAAAGTGATATCTGAGGATCCAGGGAAAATTAAAAGTCTCTGGTGAAATAAATTATTACAATGGAGCCTTAAAGTGGTTTGTTTTTCTTTAATATATATATATATATATATATATATATGTGTGTGTATATATATATGTGTGTGTGTGTGTGTGTGTGTGTGTGTGTGTGTGTGTGTGTGTGTGTGTGTGTTAATTTGTATGTGTTTCGTTAAAGAAAAGATCTATTGTAAAGAATGCACTTTCCATCCCACATTCCTCCTCATTCACGAAATGTGTCACATTGATTCCTCACGAACAGGTTAAAATGGATCTCATAGCATCGATTTTTGCTGATCTTCTGTCATTTCGTGCAGAGATAAGCATGCCCACTCATTTTCTTTATTTCTCAATTGCACGAAGGTGGAGGAAAATATTTGATTTTCATGCATCCATCTTTCCTACAGGATGATGTACTGTTGTTTAATTGTCACTGATTGACTATTTCCTTTTATGTGTCTTCGTCAAAAGCTTTCTTCGTTCGGGTGAATGTTCATCACGTTTAAAGCTCTCTTTTCCGCGACATAACTTTTGAAATCAATCATAAACCGTACGAAAAGAGGAACCAATCCTTGGCCAAATACTTAGCGAGGCTTCGGGCGAAATTTGTCGCCTTTTTCGTTCAAGTTAAAACTCACGAAAAGCCATCTTTATCCATTTTTTTTTTCGGTGGAGCAATGGATAGCGGCTCGGATTGGGGAATCGGAGAGCTGAGTTCGAATTCCAGTCAAATCCATTACATTCACTTACGTGCTAATACCCTTGGGAAAGGTATGAATCCTCTTCCCCCCCACCAGCTATGGGTAAATAGCAGGACAGACTGGGTTCTATGGCAACTGGCCTACTGCAGAAAGAAATGGCAACCTCCTGCGGGAAAAAAATCTGCCTCGTTAGTCATGCATCGAAAGCCTGTATCACGCATGACACATAACTGATTAGCCAGGGAGGAGGACGATAACTATGAAATACACCGCTAGTAAATCACATGAAAGTCTTTACATGTATTAAACTCTACTATTTGTTTTCAGTATAAATGTTAATACAAAAAATATTACATTATCTATCTATCTGTCTATCTATTAATTACACTATTTATGTTTGGACTATTATCCTCATCTTTGTTATTATTATCACAACGTCTCGGCCGTTGTACTTTCCGGCCTTCCTCAGGTCTACATCGATCTGAATAACCTTCAGGGAATTTTGAACTGAAGCCACTGCTCAGAGGATATCGACTAGTTCGTATTTTTATTTAGTACTGCTCAGTTATTGCTCGCCCGTTTCCAATGAGTGCAATTACACGAAGGGTAAGACAATGAAATCGGGCATGGCTGATCATGTATATCAACCCCGTCGGGATGAAGTGAAAATACTAGATAAAGATGAACAATGGAGAGTTAGACGTCTGAAAGAATCAGCGCATATGTTAAGCTATGAGGACTTCCTTAGTAGACCTAGCATAGAAATAACTACAATATCAATATAGGAACCGCTGATAAAGAAAAAGAGACAGATGACAGCAAGTCTTCAACTGCAGCAAAACCTGACGGGCAGCAGCAGCAGCAGCAGCAGCAGTCATAACATGACAAACAGCAGCAGCAGTTGCAAATCTCATGAACAGTCAGATTAGGTTTAAGGCTCCACGTTCACTACATCATTTGGGATCTCGGTCTTTAGTTGACTTAAATGAATGTTAAAAATTCAGCACTCCAACTGAACAAGCTGAGTGCAACACACAGTTAAAACCAGTTGCCAGTCGAGTTTTATTTGGAAAGAATAGTGTATAATAAGTGGGTTGGAAGGGATTTGCTTTTGAAGCAAGTTTATCCTCTTAACTTAGACGATGACGCAGAACACTCGATTTGTTTCCATTTTCCTTTCCTTGGCTACGCGCCATACTGAAATTAGAAAATGTTGTGAAGCAAACTAACCCAACCTCATCACACAGTTGTCAAGAACTCAAATATACGAGAGAAGTTCCAACTGGTTTTCGCTGACTTTCCTAAACAATTCAGAATCTAAAATGCGCTATTTTTGGTTAGAACAGTAAAGCGAACATTTTAACCTAACTAAATTAGTGTTTTCATTAAAGTCCGTTGAAGAATTGAAATAAGAGCCTGTTCAAATAATTGCTCTAATATTACTTGCCATTGAAAGCCTAGCATATTTTATTAAGTGTGACATTGATATGGCTTCTATTACGACTAATATTAGAATTATGACAGGGTGCGCCATCATGTGGTCGTACAACTGCAACAATAACAATAGATGTGATGATGCTGATAGCAATGAAAATAGCAATAATGTTAATAATGACAACAATAACAAGATGATGATGATGATAATAATAATAATAATAATAATAATAATAATAATAATAATAATAATATAGAAGAATGAGGCTTATGAAGTTGATATTGTTGGCAATTATTACTGCAGTAAATAGAGTAAATAACCATGAAAACATACGCATATATATATGAAGGTGAATCAACAAGTACTTAACCTGATACAGATATTAGTTGAATATTGGTTCGAAATTTTAACTATGTACGATACCACTCTATACCATTTAGTGTTTAGCTCTCCGTAAAGCATATTATTAGAAAGATTAGCCGACTGTTATTGAAGTGTAGTGAGTTCGACCTTCACATATAAATAAAATCACAAGAAACTTATTATCTTAGATACAAAAGACTGTACACATGAGAACCGATCACACACTCTAAAAAAAAAAATCTTTCAATGATCAATTAATTTCTAAGTAGAAACTTTGTTTAACGAAGGTCTCAGGTAAAAGGTTTAGTAAAGCAAATCAGGAAGATTAGAAATAATAATAATAATAATAATAATAATAATCCTGCACACTGCAATGTATCTTTGAAGATCTTCAAAAAATTGTCAAAATACAAGGATCTTGAAATCGAAATCTCAATAATTTCTGTTGTAGTTGGAGCCCTCGGATTGATTGGAAAAAGTTGCGATAGACACATTGAAGGGATTCCTGGTAGCCCATGCCTTAAAAATACAAAAGAGTGTACTAACAAGTACAGCCCACACATTACGAAGGGCTTTATGTAAAATGTGTATTATCTTAGTTTTTTTTTTCTGTGAAAAATGATCAGTCGGAAATGTCATGATGCCATCTCTGACCTTAGGTCTCTGGTTGGGACCCGGAAAGAAATGAGTATACAGCATAAATCGAAGGAAATAATAATAATAATAATAATAATAATAATAATAATAATAATAATAATAATAATAATAGTTAAGAGAAGAGCGCGATTCAATAAAAGATAAAGAAAAGGGAAACAGTTTGACAACGTTAAAAAACTTTTCGACAGAATGGCTGTCTTCTTCAGGTTATATTTAACAAAAAATAAAAAAATAAAAAATTTCAAAAAGTTATATTTTTAAAAAAAATTCAAGTATAAAAATATATAAATCTACAAAAAAGTATATGCGTTTGTACAAACGGTTTTACAAAAACTTATAAAGACTTGAAAACATTGATTGTTTAACATTGTGAATTTCTTTTTCTTTGCTTCATTCGCGCCCATTTCTTAACCCTTTGAGCTCTGCCTTTCATGAACAATTTTAACCCTTCTGCTTGAGCTCCTGAGTCAAAATTCGAAAATAATTGGTATGTAATGTTTCACGGTAGATATAAAAAAATTAGTTATAAGTGTTTACCCACCTTTCAACAGGTAGCTGGGCATTAAGTCATTTTTCTTACCACAGGTAAAGCGGTGGTCAGGGCTCAATGGCTTAACTGTTGGAAGAGTTACGTCAATCATTGTGTTAATAATAATAATAATAATAATAATAATAATAATAATAATAATAATAATAATAATAAACGAGTACAGCCCACACCCTACGAAGGGCTTTATCTATATAAAATATGTGTGTGTGTTTTTTAGTTAGTTGGTCAATGAAAAATGTCATAATGCCATTTCTAACCTTAGGTCTCTGGGCGGGACCCGGAAAGAAATGTGTATACACTAGAAATCCAAAAAAATAAAATACTAATAATAATGAAGAAGAAACTTTCTTCAGTCATAAAAGAAGCCAACAACTTCAAGAGAAAATTTCAAGTGGATGAAGAAGAGAAGGTAAGTCATGATACACCCACTGCAACGACAAAGAACCTAAAAAAAGAAGGCAAAAGCCAATGCAATGGACCAAATTCAGAAACGACGTCAAGATAAACCCCTTCATTTTCAATAATCTATCCGTGCTAAACAAGCTAATGTAAACAAACCCCATAACGTAGTGCAGGATGAAAAGCTGAAACGTTGTCTTCTTGCTGCATAGGCCAAAAGCTTGCTAATTAGAAATTACCATGCAAACATGCTGTTATATAGCAACAAAGTGTCGCTGCCGACACTTGAGATTGAACATAGATCGTTAGTGAGCAAACACAGACGATCCCATTATTGTGACTAAGTGGATCACATGACCATGGTGGAAACGCATAAGTATGAAGTCACGTGATGTCTAAATGATCTCTGTTTCTTGTCTATCCTCTATTACTCTTCAGATCTCTATTTCTTCCCTATCCTCTATTACTATACGGTTCGCTATTTTCTATACTATTCACTATACTATTCTCTATTCGGATCACTATACGGGTTACGATTCGGTGGTTACTTTTCGAGCGAGTATTATCGAGCAAGTACAATTAGGGCGAGTGTTATTCGAAGGCGTCTGACACCAGCATTGTTCAACGGCGTTACTATAGTTACATCTGCGATTACAAAGTCTCTACTACAACGAGCATTACGAAAGTGACAACGAGTATTCGTTGACATTACGAAAATAGCAACGAGTGTTCGTTGACATCGCAAAATCACCATTGAAAAATTATGTTAACCCCAAATTAGATCCTGTGATGAATATCTAGAAACAATTGACTATTTTGTATCACGTTGTCCGGTATTAACAACCATAAAATTCGGCATGACAAGGTGGACAAATATCTGCACTAGAACGTTTACAACGTTTACGTATAAGGAAACGGCAAGAAACTTGTAGTAATATCACCCAGATCCGGTTATAGACATAACTATTTTATAGAACTTTACACACAGACAGAACAATGAAACCTAATCGCCCAATCTTCGTGATCAAAGACGACGAAAACAGAATGTATTTTCTTATTAACATGACAGTTCCTGCAGACTGTAATGTATCTTTGCAGATCTTCAAAAATGTATAAAAATACAAGGATCTTAAAGTGAAAATTTTAAAAAATTGGACGAATGAAGACATCCGTAATTCCAGTTGCAGTTAGGACCCTAGGTCTGATTGGAAAAAATTCCCATTGAAAAGATCCAAAGCTTAAGGAAATACAAAAAAATGTTCACACAATTACCGCTCACGCCTTAAGAAGGGTTTTATCAATGTAAAATGTGTGTGCTATTAGGTTGTTTTATTTTTATTTTGTCATGATGCCATTTCTGACCTTAGGTCTCTGGTTGGGATCCGGAAAGAAATGAGTATAGAACATAAACCAAAGATAATAATAATAATAATAATAATAATAATAATAATAATAATAATAATAATAATAATAGAAACCGCAAAGACAAAATGTGCCTTCTCAAAATACAAGGACCTTGAAATCGAAATCTAAAAAATGTGGCACATGAGGATATCAAAATTTCCAGTTGTAGTTGGAGCCCTCGGATTGATTGGAAAATATTCCAATAGACTCATTGAAGGGATTCCTGGTAGTCCATGCCTTAAAGAAATACAAACAATTGTTCTCTCAAGTTCAGCCCACACCTTACGAAGGAATATTTTCTATGTAAAATATGTGTGATTTTTTTTTCAAAACTGCTCAGTGGAAAAACTGCTCAGTGGAAAAACTGCTCAGTGAACCCGGAAAGAAATGAGTATACATCAGAAGGAAATAAAATAATAATAATAAAAAAAACTTGACTGACAATTGCTTGGAGAGCAATCGCCTTGATATCCCATTTGTGCATAAGATCAACTATGCATGGGTCGTGATAGATGTTGTGGTACTTTGAGAAAAGGACATCGTGAAGTGGAAGCAGGTGAAAATACAGTGGTACAAAAACCTGGTAGGGTAAATCAGAAAAATATGCCAAATGGTAGTCGAAGTTGTCCCTTTTGTGGCTGGGGCAGCCGAGACGATTTCCAGGAATCTTTCTGCGATGCAGAACGCCTTGTGATACCTGACATAATTGGGAATGCGCAGGCGTCAGCACTGATCCAAAACAGCTTATGTGCCGAGGAAAGGGTTGTATCTAGGAGCTTAAAAGTGGCCATCATCAAAAAAGTGATGGAGAGGATATAAAATCAAATAATAATAATAATAATAATACAATACTGTAATTCGACCATCAAAAGTTTTGGTTTAGTTTTTGGCGAAAGGCATGACATCACCCTTGGGTTTAATGCCCATTGGTTACAATAACATTCTGGATAATCGCACTCCACTGCGATCATCTATAGCTGTTTCAATCTATCTTATTGTACTTGTACCCACTGTCTAAACATTAATTTATGCTCATTATTTAGGTACCTCCAAGAAAAGTAAACAAAAAGAGCATAGCATGATGAAAAAGACGCCAAACTTGACGAAAACAAAATTCTATCGTCTAATGTTCATATTATTAAAGAGGAAAGATCAAAGTATTTTTGGGGTATTTTTTTACATTTTTTAATCATTCCTAGCACGTCTGAAATTTTCGTTAAAAATCTTGTTTTTTTTTTTGTCATCAAAACTGATAGATAATCAATCATTTTCAATCATTTTTTTCCATTTTATAAAAAAGATGAAAATCTCAGTTTGAAATTCTTTCAGAAATCAATTATCATTTTTTCAAAACTTATTTTAATAAAATCAGAAATTATAATGTTTATTTAAAATATTTTGAACCAAGCTTAACTTAGCTTCTGCGCCGAAAAAATACAATTTGAAAATAAAACAAAGCAGATCATAACCTTTCGCATCACTTGACAGGTGACGAAAGACATTTTCATGACGTTTACATAACTTACGGGAGGATAATTCTTTCTACGGATGGAAGGAAGTGAAATTATTTAGATTTAAGTGAACAAATTATTTACCTCGTTATTTTTAAGGAAAACTTTCAGCGCTCTAATTTTTTTTGTACTTAGCTTTCACCTTTACGTTTACGATGTTTTATGGAAGATATATTATAAAGAAATGAAAAAATAAGACTGTTAAGAGTGAGATTAAATTTCATAAGAAAGGTATCTAATTAATTTAAAGGTACCTTTCTAATGAAATTTTATCAGAAGTGCATATAAAATATTATAATTTTATGTATATTTATTACATTTTACTGTGCTATTTGTATTTCCATTCGTTTTATTATTAATTTTGATATTTCATTTATGGAAAAATGTCATAACTGAGATTAATATAAAAATAAGATCATATAAATTTCATAAGATGATACTGATACTTTTAGGTACCCTTCTCAGTTGAAATTGAAAAATCAAATTAACTTCTCCATACGTGTTTCGCAAAAGTAAAGGCCTTAACAGCGGAAAACAATGCTTAACTCAAATAACGCAACTTAACTGTATTCTGGTTGGTCTTCCGTACTTTATAATTACAGCCCGATTATAAACACAAAATTACATTTCTTAATTACTGTGGATCTTCTGATTAGTCAAAACGATACAGTATACAACGTGCTAAAAAAGATCTATCTCATAAGGACACTTAGGAAACCCGACGCGGCTTTTAACTAATGTTATAATATTTTAACAACTGAAATGTAAAAATCTATTATAATTAAAGAAATAAATAATTGTATTAAAAATTCATTTTTTATCGAAAAAATCTTTTGCTTTCAGAAAATATTGTTCATATTCATAAAAAACAACTACAAGCAAATAAAAGCATTTGAAATTAAATAATATCTTTGTTTTACAGAGTTTTGTATGTTACAATTCAGAGCTGATGTTCAGGTACGTGGGGTTCAATTAAAAAACAACAACATGATTTGCATTCCTCAAAGCCTTGTGCTTTTAACTATTGTAATCACTAAACCCGATGAGATCGAATTTCTAGAGTTTTCATAAAATTAGTTATGGTGGGGGTAATAAATATAAAACAAATATTTCTGCCATGACTTTAATAAAAAAAACATATTTATAATAATTTCCATCATCTATGAATAGTTTTTGAAAGTTTCATTAACTTCCGACAATTATTTTTATTTTTTTTCAAGATTTTCGAAATTAATGTGTCATACAAAAAAAAAGGTACTAAAATTGTATGTTATTTAGTAGTTCCGGTGATACAAAGAGAAACAATGTTTTTTTAATCAAAATTTAGAATGTTATAAAAAGAAGTAAAATTGTTTTAAAATAATTGAAAAAAAAACTTTGGTCTTTCGTCTTCATAATAACATAAGCATTTAGAGGATAAAAGTTTGTTTTAGTCAAGTTTGGCGTCATTTTTATCATTCTATGCCATTTTTTTAGCGATTTCGTGGAGTTACCTATCTTTATTACATCACTCGTACAATCATTTTTATTTGTTTTTTAATCGAGAC
>OZ038498.1:61359832-61409832 GCA_964036315.1 Acanthosepion esculentum | reverse complement strand
TTTAAAACTTCAGTCATCTTTCCTTGAATTCGAAACGCCACGAATTATACAAAATATACTAACATTGGTTTAAAAGAGTCGAATGCACGTGAAACATGATTGACAAGGAAAATCACATAAGTGAAAATTCCAGAATTTCATATGTCCGTCTCTGATGAGCTTTCATAAAATGAAACGTTAGATTGAGAAATTTTCGTATTTATTCTTTATCTTATCATATATATATATATATATATATATATATATATATATATATATATAGTACAGAGAGAGAGAGAGGGGGAAGGGGTGATAATAATGGTAATAATGGCCGCCATTCGTATCCGAGGATGTCTGTCTAGTCAATTCCTGTTGCAGATGCCTGCACAGACATATTTGTTTTTCAACAACCAACGAGACCACCTATGGTTTATACTGCAACTATGCTTACCGGACCTTAGTTAGGTTTTCTAGCAGAGAGAGTGTTATCAACAGTCTGAACAAGACCAGCACGCTTCAAACCCTCGGTCACGATGATTTGTGACTTCATGCTAGCGCAGCCATCGCCGGTTCTCCAAAGAGTTCCGTCTATCCAATTTCACTCTCACGGTTTCGGATCAACCGTGGTATGATTTTTAGGAACTTCCCATTGGTGCCGGACACTGGATCGCCCCCATCAAACCGATACCATGAAGAAGTCACCTTCTTGACAAATTGATCATGGTCAGAAAACGAACGTTCTAATCACTCGGTCACGTATCCCTAGTGATGAAGAGAAATTGAGAGAGGAGATTATGACTAGTAAACGAATCTGGTATGTCATTTTAATTGTAGATAGGGAGAACACTACCGATGTACACACCAACCTTCATTAGGTGTTTCTTACATATATATATATATATATATATATATATATATATATATATATATATATGGTGGGGGGCGTGGCCGAGTGGTTAGAACGTTCTGAATCTCACCATGGTCGATTTGTCAGGAAGGAGAATTTCTGATATTATCGGTCCGGAGAGGGGACGATCACAGCGTGCGGCACATTTGGAAAGTACCTGAAAACCATACTAAGGGTTGCCCCAAGCGCTGTGAATGAAATTGGGTGGACGGAACACTTGGAGCCGACGATAGATGCGCTGTGTCATCGTGACCGAGGGTTTGAGTGTGCTGGTGCTGTTCAGATTGTTAATCATTCAAGATAACGCGCTCTATCCCAGAAACTGTAACTAAGGTCTGCTCAGCTTGGTTGTAGTATAAACCACAGGTTGGCTCTGTGGGTGCTAAACAAACACAAATGTGCAATAGCCGCCCTAGTAGACGGGTATCATCGAATACGAGTGACCAGCTATTATATATATATATATATATATATATATATATATATATATATATATATACATATATATATACATATATATATATATATATATATATATATATATATATATATATATGAAGAAATATACTCTTAAGATGTGCTATATTTATGGGATAAAGTGCTCAATATCAGAGATAGAGTGTGTCTAAATATAAAAGTGAACATTAACACATAGAGGCGACAGGCTGTTTCATGCTAGACGAAATCGTCAGGCGTGAAGATTGCGTCTAGCATGAAGCAGCCTGTCGCCTATAAGTGTTGACTTCAATGTTCAATGTTCACTTATATATATATGTTTCATATTTCATTCAATTATTTATTCAGATGTTTTCCACGTCTCTTTTCTCGACTCCCTAAAATGAAACATTCCTTGCATCTTTTCCATTTTTCTATGTCGACTACAAATAACGACATTCGATCGAATCCTCTTTTTGTTTTTTTTACTGCTGTCAACGTTATTTCACCGAGGCGACGTATACACAGAATAGAACGCAGTTGGTGCATTTGGGGTGTGTGGAAAACTCTAACAGTGGCAATGATAAGGGGAGCAGTAGTGTCTCGTGGTGGATAAGCAGACGAGATGGATGATATAAGAATATTTTGATCTCAGCGACCAACCATGAGTTGCAAAACGTGACTGCTGCAGGAGAGAAGGTAATTGAAAGAAAAGAAAGAAAATGGGAGGAAAAAAAGGAGAGTCACAGGGGGGAATGACTGAAATAAATAGGGAGGAAGAAAAACAGAGAAGACAAAAGAAAATCACACACACGCGCGCGCGCACATACACGCATAGATACTTTCTCTCTCACACACAAACACATACATATATAATTGCGCATTTGGGCAGCAATCCCACTTTTATACATGTTTCATTTAAGACGACTGACAGGGTATTGCGATCAAGCTTTTTATTTCATTTTTCTCGCGTTCCTATAAGTGTTTTCTTTTCTGGACATAAAATATGTAAAAATTGTCCAAATGTTGTATATACCCGAGCGCTATCGGCTATCCCATTATCAAGGATGTTTTGTTTTTTGTTTTTTTTAACTGAATGTGTAGATTTTTATATAAGCGTCTTGAGTGATGTGTGTGTTTTTTTATTATTTTACAAACACGGTCAGCAAGCGATGGTTGTGTTCATAGTTGATGTTATTGAGTGTTGGCTTTTCCTTTTTTATTATTAGTACCTCTTTTATTTTTAGTCATTTTACATGTGGATGAGGCTATTATAATTGTATTTTCTACAAGTATGTTACGGATGAAGTTTGCCAAGATTTCCTTCTGTGTTTAAATGAGTCCAATTGAGCTATGGTCAGAGAGGTGTAACGTGAATCTTAATTCTCTCTCTCTCTCACCCTCTGTGTGTGTGTGTGTATATATATATATATATATATATATATATATATATATATATATATATATATATATATATATATTAAAGGAAGGTGTTTTTCCTGGTTCCTCAGATCACATGTGATGGTTTTAAATTTACATATTATTTTTAAACACTTCCTGGGGAAATAAAATATAATCAATGGACCCTTAAGGTTGTCTGTTTTCTAATTAAATTAATAGTTGCTCTGGTTTGACATTGAGCTCTCTGGATTACATCCTCCTTGGGATTATCCATACGGATTACCAAACATTTCATTACCTAACTATATATATATATATATATATATATATATATATAACAATGGTTTTGTTTAATCATACATTATTTATTATTACTATGTACGATATATTTAGTGATTACAAGTGTTTAACTAGATATTCCTGAGTTTTTTTAATAGTGATATTAGTATCGATTGGTACAGTGATCGAAAAAATTATTAAAAGAAATGTTTCAAATGTTTTCTCTCCAGTGTTACATTTGCTTTAATCAAGCTTTCGATCACTAGACTAATGGCTATTAATTTCACTGTTAAACACAACAGATATTTTCACTTTTAAACACAACAGATATCTACTGAAACAAGTGTACTTGCTGACTGATACTAGTTTTGGGGTTAAATATTAGTCACAATTATGTTGCAGGAATCAACACTTTGGGTACTACATATTTACGCATCTCCACGGTGGACTCAATGTGAATCCGGGTAAAAATGAGGAAAACAAAACAATAAATATAAAACGAACGACAATGCAAAGAAAGTACTTGTGTAGATAATTGTAACAGAAGGAAAAACATTAAACCAAGTTATAAGAAGAATCTGCTTGTTTGTGTTCATGTGTGATAGACACGTATGTGAAGATGTGTGTATGCGCGCATAATAGCCACGTGCGTGTATATGCGTATATGGTAGACACGTATATGTATATGCGTGTGTGAGAGCATTCAAAGGTCAAAGGAGGACCAAAGAAGCGAACGCGCCTTGTCGGCAACGTTCCTATTGACGCGCGACGATATCTGAAAGCCAGAGCTAAAAAGTGCTGTAAAAGAGGGGAAGTGAGAATATCATTGCCTATTTATAGGCGTCAAGAGATCACCCCTTCATCCCCACCCCACAGCATGCGTTTTGGCACAGTCAGGTAGAGTAACCCACATACTCGTTAAATGTAACGTTTATAGTAATAAGAAAACCGTTTCAGGTGAATAAAATCTGTCGAATTTTTTACATACCTACGAAGCGAAATAAATTCTACTGAAAAGGATGTGAAAATTCGTATAGATAAAGCTTTCGCCGTCTTGAATAAAATGGATGCAATCTGAGAATATGATCTACCAGACAATTGCAAATGGAGATTCTTTCGCGCCACTGTAGATGTATGATGCCACTGGCTGGACATTAACTAAAACCCTACAGTCTAAGCTTGATGGAGCCTACACTCGGATGCTGAGAGCTATACTTAACATCTCTTAGAAACAACGTCCAACTAAGCCACAGCTCTATGGGCCCATCCCTGGTATTTCTAGGATTTTACGTGAACGCACAATGCGCTTTGCAGGAGATTGCTGGCGAGTAAAACAAGAACCCGCGATTGACATATTGACCTGAACGCCTAGTCATGACGCAAAACGGGCCCAGCAATCATCTACATAGACCAATTACGTTAGGTAACAGAATAACATTAACCCTACGACCCTGATACAAGACTGTGATATTTAGCGTCATAGACTCATGAACGCCCGAGCTAGCACGACTGAATAATAAATATTAATAATATATATATATATATATATATATATATATATATATATATATATATATATATAAAGAGGGAGAGAAAAAGAGAGATGGGTGAGGGATAGTGGGATAACAGGTAAGATATACGGAGGAAAACATATAATAAATCGATTTCAGTCGTCTTTCTCACCGCTATAACGTAGCTTACCTGTGCCATTTTTACAAATACTGTTAGGTTAATTGATCTGATAAACTTTTAAATTCTTAATGAAAAGCACAAAAAAGCTACCCACTTAAGAGATAGTGTTTTTCTGCTAAGAAGTAGCAATCATTATATATATATATATATATATATATATATATATATATATATATATATATATATATATATATATATATATATATGAAGAATAAGGTGGGCTATATTTATGGGATAAAGTGCTCAATGTGAGAGATAGAGCGTATGTAAATATAAAAGTGAACATTGAAGTCAACACTTAGAGGCGACAGACTGTTTCATGCTAGACGCAATCGTCAGGCCGCCCTGATATATATATATATATATATATATATATATATATATATATATATGTGTGTGTGTGTGTGTGTGTGTGTGTATGTGTGTGTGTGTGTCTGTGTGTGTGTGTATATTTTAAGACATTTTTATGTTTATACATTCTTTTTATAGATACAAGTATTTAAGTAAATGCTCTGTTTATAATAAACAGTATTAAACAACATTTACTGGCCTGAATGTCCGAGAAATTGTCATAGAAAATATTCGTCCTCCGACAGGAATCGAATCTGTATCCTATACGGAACCATCATATAGCCTGACGTGCCTCAACCTGAATTGGGTTGGGTCACTAACACACAAAAAAAGAGAATGTCTCATATCGAGAATATTTAACACCGAAAATTCATAAGAAAAAATTAATTATTTTAATAATATATGGAAATCTCGACGCTTTGCCTGATGAAGGTCGGGTGACCGGAAACCCGTTTAGCACAATTATGGAAAATAAAGCATAATATTTTTTTTAAAAAATCCATATTACAACCAAAAACGTTTGCGGTTTCTCTCTTCTTTTTAATACATATATATATATATATATATATATATATATATATATATATATAGAGAGAGAGAGAGAGAGAGAGAGAGAGAGGGAGAGAGAGAGAGAGAAAGAGACAGACAGACAGCGTGAATTCGATTCTTATTGTCTCTTGTGGCAGTATCTGATGTTCGGGCAGTGTTAAAATCCTATATTTTGTAAGTTGATATTCTAAGTAACCAGGTCTTTGAATTGCATTTGCCTAATTGTAAAATCTACAATACCGACATTCTATTCCCTGCCAATGGATTTCGATCAACGCCTTTGGGAATTGGCAATCAGAGGCATAAATGGAAAGAAAAACTCATTCTTTCTCTTTTTTTATTCCGTGATGTGTAGCGACAAGTCGGGACTCATCTCCGTCGCTGGAGATCTCTACCCCGAGGCAAGCTGACTAAACTGCGTACACACGCACGTACATTACCGCTTGTTAAGAAAGAAAGAAAAACATTTATGGCTTTAGCGGTAGGCTGTGTGCGTGCGTGCCTGGTCAGAACCTAGATGGGTGGCCGCTTGCGAATACCAGGTGCTGTAAGCATGGATGTGTTGGCGGTATAATGGATAAGGGCTCGGGATTGTTAATCGGAGAGTCGAGTTTCAATTCCCGTTGGGTTCGTTATATTCACTTACACGCTAATGACCCTGAGAAAGGTATGAATTCGCCTCTTCACCCCCCAGCTATGGGTTAATTATTAGGACTCCTATCACTAAATCATTATTATCCCCAAAAAATATTCTTATAATCTAAAATATTTTCTGACATTAAATAACTTGCAAAGGGTTGGTTGATAAGCTGTAGAACATGTGCCTGTAGAACTATATATCTTTATATATATATATATATATACATATATATATATATATATATATATATATATATATATATATATATAGATAGATAGATAGATAGATAGATAGATAGATAGATAGATAGATAGATAGATCGATAGATAGCCCATAAAAGTAGAAAAAGAGAAAATTATATTTGTTTACTAGGTACTGATCCGACTCGAAATGACTTTGTTAATTTTGTGAATAGCTCGTATGATCATCGTATGACATTCTGCAGATAAATGATTCTCAGATGATAAGTGACACGTGGCGCCTGCAATGGGAGTACAAGTAGTACCGCAAACGACAGCAGAATTGACCGTGCCTGACTCAGACTAGCCTTAGCGGTTTTAATAGTTGTTATTCTAAGCAATAGATTTGTTGCCAGAGATTAAGAATCTGATTAACTAGCTAGAATTTGTTTGGTAGATGGCATAATAGTGTATATCCTCACATCGCCAGTAGTAGGCGTTTCAAGACAAGCAGACACTGTCGATTTGAAAGACTGGCGCAACATGGTCTTTATATTTCCAGTTTCTTCTACTTCGGCATTTTGCCGGGTTAAATAATGTTAATTTAATATGTAAGTATCAAGGAAACTTTTATACGAATATTATGACAATCTAAAATATTTGCGAAGATATTTAAGCAGAGAGAGAGAGAGAGAGAGAGAGAGAGAGAGAGAGAGAGAGAGAGAGAGGACAATTTTTGGACAAGATGGTCTCTGGACGATGCAAAATGGATTTGTACCCAGAGTGCATCATCGTGACTGGATTCGGAACGACTTGCATTATATGAAACATTATGGAATTTCTGGAAGAAAAAGTTGTTGTCTTAGGTGGGATTTAATAGGAATTCTTTATTATTAGTCGACAACCTGGACAAAATGTTAGTGATAAGAAAACAATGTGAGTGGGGATGAATAAAAAGCGATGGGAAGAAAGAATACTGAGGGAGATGAAGCGATTGACCGAGATAGTGAGGGAGAATAGTGAGTGGGAAGTGATGAGAAAAAGCGAGAGGGAAGGAGAATAATTAGTTTGAGGGGATGAATAAAAGAGAGTAAGTGAGTAAGTGAGACAGGTTGGAAGGATACTGGATGAAAGGGACCGAATAACAGATATAAGGGGAGATAATAATAGGTAAGAGTGGAAAAGGAGAGAATACAAGGTGAGAGGGGGTGAATAGAAGCGATAACGAGGGGGAATGCTGGAAGAGAGGGATTAAGTAAAAGTTATGGAAGGAAAATACATAATGATTTGGGATGAGTTAATATGACAAGGGAAAAGAGAAAAGAGAAATTCTTCAATATATATACAGCGTAACCCGGATATAAGAGAAACCCGGATATCAGAGAGATTTTATCTGGTCCAAAATTAGAGCCTGTGTTAATGTATATATATAATAGACCAAACCCGGATATAAGAGAAACCCTGATATAAGAGAATTCGTCTCCGGTCCCGACAACTCTCTTATATCCGGGTTACACTGTATATATATATATATATATATATATTGATAATATTAGTGGTCAATATATATATATATATATATATATATATATATATATATATATATATATATAATTTCCAAGAGGATAGAATCCAGGTAGAACTCAATGTCCAGGACAGAGTAAGAATATTTTTGAATTTAGCCTTTTGAATTTGTAGGTCTGATGAATTGGATCGAGATTACGACTCCAATGTAAAAATTATAACCATGGAATATTAGTGTTTCAGCCTTTTATATTATATATATATATATAGATTTTTATATATTTTCCTAGAATGATATGTATATCTTTTATTTTACGCAGAAATGGCTTAATTTTGTAATCGATTATTATTGTTGAATATATGATAAGACCCTTGTTGTGAGACCGATACTTTCCTACATCATGGACTCTCCCAGTACTATATTATTATGTGAATGGTAGTATCATGGGAGTAGCACCAGTAATGCGCAGCCGCGTACGATACCAATATCGGACACCACTGGATAGTAAGCTCTGCTTACTCTTACACTATCCTTTGTAATTTTTCTATTTAATATATCTTTCTTACCTATAACCCGTGTTCCGTGTTTTCCTTCCTACTTCGGGTCCACATCAGCCCTTCAGAAAGAGAAAGACCCTCTGGTCCGAACTGACCTTGTAAATTAGATTTGAAAAAGGCGTGTAACCTTCAATTTTTAGAAGATTCTTCGAAATACAAATGGGGCTCTTTTTGTCATAGACGGTGCGCAACTGACCCTACTATAGTGGCAGTTGACAAAATCAAAAACAAACAACACGTATGCGCGAAATAAAAAATAGATAATAAATAATAAAAAAAAAGTTTGAAATGTAATTTTGTTGAGTTTGGGTTGCTTTGTTTTAATGTAGATGGCCTCCAATATTAGAAAGTTCTTTTTACTTTTTATTTACATTAAAACAAAGCAACCCACTCTCAACAAAATTACATTTCAGACTAGTCACAACACATTACATTACATTTAGACACATGGTTCTGTTGTGAACATTTAGGTCTCTCGCGTGGTATAATGTCATAGAATCTTGAACTTAAGACCTGCGTCTGCTATTGCGCGACCGTTATCGTCGCATAGCAATCTTCTCTGTCAAGATAACAAAATATTATCTTCGATGGTGAATATTTTTGTTAAAATGTCCGTATAACTACTCTGAAGATGGCTCATATGAGCCGAAATCTTTGATCAAGGACCAACATAATAAAAAAATATCCAAAATAATGGACAATTTTTGCCTTTATTTTCACCCCAAATTAAAGCAAACATACAAAGTTTAGAACGGCTCATGATCAGACATTATAAACATTCATTGTCTGCTTTATTTAACAATATATGTATAAATAATGATCTGCTTCCCAAATACACTATATATATATATATATATATATATATATATATATATATATATATATATATATATATATGTATGTATGTATGTATATACATATATATATATATATATATATATATATATATGTGTGTGTGTGTGTGTGTATGTGTGTGTGTGTGTATTTGAGAGCGAGGGATCGATAGAAAGAGAAAAAGATAGAATGACTGAGAGAGTGTGAAATAGAGAAAGAGCGAGAAGCGTCTTCGTTGTTGAATAAAAAATGTTTCGTTTGAATGATATATGAAATAGTAAATCCATTTTCTGAGGAAAGCAGATCGACCAGTTACTTTTACTTTTTTACATGACAACGCCCATCCTGATATTGCTAATGTGACAAAACGTCTTCTACACGTGACATATTCTTCAGACCTCTGACCTTTAATGTAACACTTGTTTCTTTACAGGCACCGCCATTTTTTTTAGACGTGGTCAATATATCGAGACATTTCTCCAAGTTTTAAACTAATCATAATTGGAACCATCCTTTTCTAATGAAATACGCATTTTTTTCTCTCTGAGTGTTTGTATTTAGTAACAGGTATTCAGGCAAATACTATCGATTACTTAAAACAAATTCTATAAATTTATTTAATTAAATTATTTATCAAAATAATGCTGCAAACTTTCACACCAACTTAATATATCTTAGTGATTCTGCAAAGTTTACTAAAGTCACGACTGTTTTTCTTTCAAAATAGAAAATTAGATGCATAGAAATCTTTAAGTTCTATAAAATATTTATCAGAAAAGTAGATGCTAAATCATCTGAAATCCAGTTTACGTAAATTCATAATAAATTAAATGCGATTTGAGTATCATAGATTTTACAAGAAAATTTAAAGTAGATAATTCTTTCAAAATGAAATGAAAATTATTGGAATTTTTTTTCAAATGTTAGATTTATAAATTTAAAAGTATGGAGATTTTACTAGCATTTAAGAAACATAGATGTTACAGAATATACCGCCGTTGTTTGAATATTAGAATTACTAAAAATTATTATTTCTGTTAATCACTTCACCCAAAGCAAGGCAATAAAGTCACTAAGATACAAGGGGTTACTGAGTGAGAGAGAATGTGAGAAAAATAAAACATTATCCAGGAGAGAGAACAATAAAATAACTGTAATTAAAAAGACAGAAGATAAAAAATTGAGGTTGAATTGAAATATTTCAAGATCAAAGATGACTGGAAAGTAAAGAGATGGAAGAGAGTTCCACAAGCGAGAAGAAACTGTTAGCATAGAACTTACAGTTGCATAACTAAGCATATATATCAATATGGTCGGTCTTATCGGGTCTATATGTAACACATTCTCATCCATCGCTTGAAGATTGTGTTCCTGTTCAGCCATTGAATGCTGTTTCGCAAATCAAGCATATTTTGCTCTACTTTCAAAAACACTGGTGCAACGCGGTTTTCCGGAGTAAATAGTTTTATGACGTCCAGTATATCAGTGGTTAAAGTGATGACCTTATATGACATTGGAAGTGAGTTAAATATTGAAGGCTTCTCGAACATGCCCTTTCAGCTTCAGTCAGATTTACGAGATGTGTTCCAAATGTCTCGAGCCTGGATTTAATTACCTTTACAGGGATTCGAAATTATTGATTTGTTTTATCGCCTTATTGATTGACCAAATATATTTTCACCATTTCGCAGTATTTGACAAAGATGAAATATAAAAACGGAATCCGTAGAAAGGTGTACAGCACGACTGATTTGTAGATTATTATTTTTCTGTCTTCTGTAGATTTTCCCTGATACGTCTAAGCTGTACTTCAGATATATATATATATATATATATATATATATATATATATATATATATATATATAATCTTTTCAAGTTCTCTAATTATCTTCTTGATGTTAAGTTACTTCACGCGCGCGCGCGCACACACACACACACACACACATATATATATAATAATTTCTAGTTCTCTAATTATCTTCTTGAGATTGAAATTCATTAAGTAACGCGACGTATTTTTTGTTAACACAAATACTCCTCGGAGATCATCCTCAGGTAAGTTGTAAAGACAAACTTAATGTAACTTGTAATCGTTATGAAAGTGCTTTTGTTCAAACACGTGTGAACACGCTCTGCTATAATTATTTAAAAATTAACCGATGTGGTAACGATGATTTGTAAACAAGCGTTCCCATTCTAAGGGCGATAATCAGAGATGGTAAAATTGCAACATGGCAAATTTCAAAATGGTGTTAAATGTTCGTCAACTCAAATACATTTTAAAATATTGCGACTATACTCATAATAAATTTTGTTTAGTGTTGGTTAGTTGCTTTTGATATAGTGGCCCTCGAGAATTTGAAGTTTACATTTGAATGTGCTACACTATGAAAATAATAAACAAAAACTATATATGTATATATTATTTAAGTAAACATGCTTGAATAAAGAAATACTGCCTATATATATATATATATATATATATATATATATATATATATATATATATATATATATATGATAAAAAAGGCTCAAACACTAATATTCCATGGTTATAATTTATTACATTGGAATCGTATTCACGATCCAATTCATTAGACCTACAAATTCAAAAAGAAATCGGAAAATATAACTCCGGGTATAAAAAATAAAATTTAGTGAGAGTGGGAAATTTTAAATTTTAATCCCCACCCTCACCTTAAGGCCTTCCTGTTCTTCTTTCTTCTGTTACCCCTCTCTAGAGCTTTCATACATTTCCCTCTCACACTTGTTTCCCACAGGAGTAAATAAAGTCTGTCAGTAAGAGAAGAATATTTAACTATTTTTTTTTATCTCTGCGTCCCGGGCGACGGACCCCGGCTCAACCGTGGACCTGATCAAATTACCGGTCGAAAATGTATCCACACAAGTCACATCCCAAATCAACGACTTCCCCATTTTAAAAGGGAAAATGGTAATGCCACCCGACCTCTTTCCATCCCCACGGTCGAGGAACTAGGGGTTCGATTTGGGAAGGGAACCCAGCTGCATCCAAACCTCTTCTGATGATGTCGTTTATTGCTGCATGTCGTGGAAATCTGCCGGCACTAGGAAGACAGGAGAGAGGATGCAATTTAGAAATGCTATTTTATATTCATATGGCCAACTGAAAAATTACGTGAATTACTTTATGTTTAAAGAGAATATTTTCCCAATATCACCTTTCCTAACAGAATCACTATTCTCCGAAACCAATGTACACAACAAATTTATCAAGAAATCAAAAGAAAACTGTTAAATCCGTCAATTCAATACAAACAATATTTATACATTTGAAAATGTTCTCTTCACTTTTCCTATTCTCCTTTTTCCTTTGCACACACACACACACACACACACACACACACACACACACACACACACACACATACATACATATATATATATATATATATATGTATATATATATATATATATGTATTTTAGAATTGGACATAGTCCGACAATTTATTTAAAGACATTTATATTATGTTTAACGTTCTTTTTATAGATACAAGTATTTAAGCAAATGCTCTGTTTTATAATAAACAGTATTAAATAACATTTACCGGCCTGAATGTCCGAGAAATTTTCATAGAAAATTTTCGCTCTCCGACCTGTATCCTATACGGAACCATTATTTCGCGTGATGTGCCTTAACCGTTCGGCCACAGATGAGCGTCTGGTTAGCAAGGTCGATTTTACTATCTTTAAAACAGAGCATTTGCTTAAATACTTGTATCTATAAAAAGAACGTTAAACATAATATAAATGTCTTTAAATAAATTGTCGGACAATGTCCAATTCTAAAATATATGACGTCATTTGTTTACATTTGATACGCTAGAGCAGATATGAATAGAAGAGATTAATGGAAGATTTAAATTTAAAGATAGTAAAATCGACCTTGCTAACCAGACGCTCATCTGTGGCCGAACGGTTAAGGCACCTCACGCGAAATGATGGTTCCGTATTATAACCTATATAAAATCGACCTTGCTAACCGAACGCTCCTCTGTGGCCAAATCGGTTAAAGGCACATCAGGCTATATGACGGTTTCGTATAGGATACAGATTCGATTCCTGTCGGAGTGCGAAAATTTTCTATTTTTTCTATGAAAATTTCTCGGACATTCAGGCCGGTAAATGTTATTTAATACTGTTTATTATAAAACAGAGCATTTGCTTAAATACTTGTATCTATAAAAAGAACGTTATACATAATATAAATGTCTTTATATATATATGTTTAATTTGACAGCAACTTTTCTTTTAAACATGTTGTGTTGAATGTTAAAGACAACATAGTTCTTCATATTTTCTTTTGAATTTTCTCATATTTTCTAATGAGACTTTTTATTTGAAAATTATATCGAAATAAATATCGTCCGTACGATAACCGAGTACTTTCGAACATCATTGTTCATCTTCAGGGTCAAAATTTTTAGTCAAAATTTTTTAAAAACATTTGCCAATTGTCTTGTAGCGGAATCATGTTGCTACATTTTTTTACAAACTAAATAAACGTTACAAAATCCTTTTTATTTCAAAAGACGCGATGATGTTATCACGTGCATGGCGAAGATTTCACGCCGTCACATGATTAAAAATATATATATATATATTTAAACAGGTTTTTATTATTGCTACACCAAGACAAAATAGTTTTAAGGACAAGGATCATAATATAATTTTATTATTAAAATAGATACAAAAGTATCACGTTTAAGATTTAACATTCTAGGCGACTTTCAGCCGACACTTCTTCAAAAACAAAATCATTGGCAATATAAAACGAAGTAGTTAATGAGAATTTTTTTTACCAACAGCTGATACTAAGACATGAATTACAAAGCTAGAGTAGGCAATTTGTTTAGAGAAAAAATATTACTAATTTACTTCCCAGCGAGACAAATGTTTCTCCCCATAGGGCAAAGTTATATTTCAACTCCCGTTGTCTACACAGGGAAGGACGTTGCATGTTAATAATGATAGACCCCAGATGGAGTCTCGTCCGTTTCCTGTGCAAGATAGAAAAGAAATCATGAGAATAATTCGTCCTGCAAGCAACAGAATTTAAAAGGTGCTTACCGATCGCAAAATCATGAGAACACCCGGGTGTCACAGGCTCGTGTCTCTGCACATGGCCCAGCAAAAAATTTTGGTAAGTAAAGTATTGAGAAATGGGAAGTAAATAAATAGCATTAAACCATAGTTTCGTAAATAGTCGTTGTGAGTTCAATCCCTGGGCCCCGTGGTACAGATTTAATCAATGGAAAAAGGGTGGGTTTTACGGTAATCATTAATGGGTTAAGGAAACAAAGATCAGCATTTTGTTATTTTAAAAATAACTTTTCCTAAACCTGAGAAGTTATTACTCGCATTCACACTCAAGTCCCGTAGATTACCTGAGGAGTATGGGGCGACAGCTCTCAAGTCCGGTAGTCTTGGTGAGGAGTATAGGCCCACAGCTCTCAAGTCCGGTAAACTCCCTGAGGAGTATGGAGCTACAGTTCTTAAGTCCCGTAGACTCCCTGGGGAATATGGGGCCACAGCTCTCAATTCCCGTAAACTCTGTGAGGAGTATGGTGCAACAGCTCTGAAGTCTCGTAGACTCCCTGAAGAGTATGAGCCCACGGCTGTCAATATGCTAGGCATTGCTACTGTGGTTTCCATAGCAACTAGTATGCTTTTACGGAATGGAATGGTTAGTCCCATGCCTAAACATTTTAAAGTTCTCATTCTCCTAGACTGGTTATCAATCACGGGTAATGAGGCCAGTGTGCTCTATTATTTAACCCAGAGCTAGGGCATATGAAAGGTATTTGCGCTTAAGTGAATTAAAAAAAAGAAAGGTATTTGTGTGTAAGTGAATACAATGAATTCAACTGGAATTTGAATTCGGCTAGCTGATTTCTCATTCAGATCTGAGTTAAAACAATTGAAGTTATTAGGCATATGCAAAATTTTCCATTCCTTTTTTTTTTGTAAAACAGAGATGTAATACCCCTTTATTGTACTAGAAACTTTTGTACAAGCCTAATAACATTTTATGTAAAATAATCGATTAATTAAACTATCAATAAAGAAAACCTGACAATGGATTTTTTACGAAATGCTCTTTTTCAGTAAGCCCGAAATTTATATAAATTTCTGTTCTTTTTGTCTCGTGGGGAAATCACGTTTAAGTCTCGTTAAAGTCCAATGACGTCACATGGCCGTTTCATTTCTCCTGGTAACAACTATTTCCGCGATTAACAGTTTTCGCTTTGTTACGCTCTCTCTGGACTCAGAGACAAGTCAGAGCTTGATCTTAGCCGGCTGTTTTTTCTTAAGACTCTTAAATTACGGAATTTCTGTTGTTGCATATATTTAACGACTTTGTAGTGTGTAGTATGGTATGCAGTCGTCGGGGAAACATGTTGAAGTGATTGCTTAGAAATTGTCGGGTATTGTTAATGAAAATCAAGAACCAGAAAAAAAGAAATGCGCTGATATGGGTAAAAAGAAGAGGAGATACAAAATAAGGGGAAAAAAGAAGTCGATACTATGATAAGAGATTTACAAAATTGTGAATACAAAAGAATATGGCGCATGATATATAACTTGAGAGAACTGTTTATTACAGAACTCTCAACAATAAAAGTGACGTAAAAAGATCTATCTATCTATCTATCTATCTATATATATATATATATATATATATATATATATATATATCGTTCACACCTACTACCTCGTTCCCATCTACAAATCTACCTCTTCCTCACTCTCCCTCACACACTCTCCGGCTCCCTCTATATATATTTAAATATATCAATCCTGGAAGATCACCAACCAAATTATGAATAGAGGCAAATCGGCTGTACCCATTATTATAAATGTCCCGAGGTTATATCCTTCTCGAAAGATAAGGCGAAGCTCTTCACCTCGATATCTGCCTCAAACTCAATGTTAGAAGACAAAGGCCATCCGCTCCCTAACTCCCCAGATCTCACAATCTCAGTAATATACTCTTTTCAACAAGAGAAGTCTCTTGAGCCCCCAAAAGCCATTGGCCCGGACAAAATTCCAGTGGTCGTCCTTAAGAATATCTACCCAGAATTATCCCCGATTCTAGCAAAGTTATTTAACCTCTGCTTGAAGGAGAAATTTTCCCAAGCATGTGGAAGGTAGCAAGCGGATGCCCAATCTTCAAGAACGCGGGAAACCGATCCCTCCCCCAGTATAGACCTATTATCTTTAGTAAGCTTTTTGATGTCTTAATCAACAAGAAGGTCGTCGAGCACCTGGATAGGAACAACCTCTTGTGTGACAAGCACTATGGCGTTCGATCTTCCGGATCCACTGCTGACGCCCTAATTACCATTACACACAGAATTAAAGAGACCCTTAACGACACACATATCGCAAGGACCATAGCATTAGTTATCTCGAAGGCTTTTTGACAAGGTGTGGCACAAAGATTTGCTACACAATCTCTCTATCTATGGAATCACTGGGTTTACTTATTATAAAATCCTTCCTGATAGGTAGGCCATGAATGCAGTTATTAACAGCCAGTCCTCCGAGGCCCTTGCATTCAACGGAGTATTCACCAGGGGTCACTTCTTGGACCATCCCTATTTCTGATTTGCATAAATACAGCGATATTCGGGCTCGCCTCTAAAAGTCTTGACGATCAGAGATTGGCAGCTGACCTCTTTTCCGATCTAACACTAACTTCTCAGAGCGGAAAAAAAACAAAACTGGCTGGTTACATTAAATGCCTCTCAAACCAAACTCATTACATTTCATCACCGCCGATCAGACCCCGAACTGCCGCCAGTCACGATGAACGGATGCCCCCTCCCTCGAGTAGGCCCCCGTGTTTCGAGAGGATATTAGGCCTCAAACTTACACCCGACCATAAGTGGAATTCTTATATACGATCCATCTCAAAAGATGCAGGTAAAATGATCAGCCCCCTGTACCGCTCCAGTAAATACCTTTATAAAAGCCAGATCAGGCCTAAAATGGACTACTGTTGTTATATTTGGACAGGAGCGGCCCAGACTTCACTTTCCAGTCTTGATAGAGTTCAAAAGCGTCTCCGAGTCCTTGTTGGAGAAGAATTATTTTCCACCCTCCAACCTCTCTCCCACAGGCGGGATGTGGTGAGTCTTTCACTGCTCTATTGCTACTACTATAGAAAGTGCTTAGACGAACTGCTTCTCCCGGTTCCGCCATGTCAGATCTTCACAGTTAGGACCAGCCATGTTACTTACATAGTAACAAACCACCCTCGTTCCGTCTGTATTCCATCGGCGAGTAGTAAGTTCCACTCAGACAGCTTCTTTCTGCTAACAACTGCCCTATGTAACAGAGTCCCAAGAGGATGTTTCCCTGATCACTACAATCTTAACCTGTTCAAGTCTGAAGTCAACCGTTATCTTCCCCTCCTATTCATATAAACTACTCCTTAACGTAGCCCCCTATCTCGAGTGGCCCCTGAAGCTTGTACAAGGTGAACATTGCTGTAAACAAAAATATACAGTGTGCGAAGGATAAATTGTCGTCTAAATTACGCAAAAATGAAAATAACACTGATATCTCATGTTAACAGGTATATTTACCAAAATGACACAAAAAATATCTTGACATACTAAAGAGTACATTTATTTAATAGAATCGCTTCAACCACGGCGTCCAGACGATTTTGGAATCTTCTGCAACTTTTCTGGATGGTCTCCTTGTTGGTGAATGTTGCCATAATCCTTGCCTTCAGTTCATCTTTGGTGTTACAAGGAGTTTTGTTGTTCTCTCGCTCAACTGAACCCTATACATAATAATCAAAGGGCTCGTAGTCTGGGGAATTATGTAGCCAAATGGAAGGGGCTAATATGGTCGCAAAAATTGTCTCCTGCTTGTGTGGCATGGTGCAGAGTCCTGTTGCCAGACATATGGTCTTCCAGCAGTTATTCTTTTGCCCAAAGACAGCACTGCCTCCCCAAAGCACTTGATGTAGGCCTTCGTATTGAGTCTGAGGGCCCTGTGGAAAAATGAATGGAGGCATAACATCGCCATCACTAGTGATCAATTCAAAGACCTTCGTAATCACCATTAGACTCATCCAACTCTTTCCGAATCCTATGCACTGTCATCAGATTGATACCCAAACACTCTGAAATGTCTGTATTGGAGCTTCCGGCGCGAATGTCAAGCATTACAGCATGTCGTTTCCAAATTTCTGGCGGAGTGAATTGCGTCAGGGTGCTTTTTTTCTCACAGACGGCGCTCAATTGATCCTACTATACTGTGCAGTCGACAAAATCAAAAACAAACAACACGCATGCGCGAAATTAAAAATATAAAATGGCAACAATTTACTCGTCGCACACTGTACAGGAATACTAATGGATAAAGTAAATATTCACTTATCACTTATTCACTCAATTTTGCGGAGTCAACATCGACTCATCAGAAGACTTGACTGTAAAACTTAATTGATATTTTATATTTCAGAATTTCCCTTGCGACCTTTCTTTTTTTACGAAATATATATAACGTGTTTGTGAATACCCGAGGAAATACATATTTTTATACATGGCCATGTAATAAAATATAAATCACATAGAACATAGTCTAATTCGGAGTTCATATTCAATATTTGTATGAAGAGATATACTTTATTTAAATATAAGAAATATATTTTATTTTATATATGAAAATAAACCCGAATGACTGACATACGTTATGGTTAATTATGACACCTGTCAAAAAGCTTATTTATAAACTTACAAACAATCGAGTGGTATGCTTAAAATCCGAACTGGGTCGTTACGATTTATTTCACGTTGTGAAATGCATATTTTCCTCGCTGTTCAAGAAAGTAACATAATTTTAGGAGAGCTACTGACACTTCCCTTCCCGAGCAATGTGTAGAGCAACAACACGTTTCATTTGGTAGATCACCGTTCTATTGATAATTTTTACTATCCTACTTTTATTCGCGATACTTTTTAAAAATATCCCATCTCTTCATTTCTTAGAATTAATTGTGAACAAGCGATGTTAGTAGACATGTGTGAGCATAAAAGACTCCACTTCCGCTTCTGTTAAAAAAAAATATGGAAAGAAACGAGCGAAAGAAGATTGAGTGATAAAGGTTTAATGAACGAGAAAAAAGTATAAAAGAAAAAAAATGAAGCAGTGGAATTTACAATTTCTTTCTATTCATTTTTTTTTGCTGCTGCTTCCAGACATGGTTCTGTTCTTATGTAAGTTTTTCATTACCAATTATCTGCAAATATTTCATTGTAAAATCCAATTAACGTTTTTCAATAGGTTTGAATTAAAATGACTGAATTTTTTCAATTTTATAAAAATGTAAAAAAAAAAAAAAAAATTCGGCATTTTGACGATGTATGATGATTTTCTAATCTTAGCTTAGATTTGTCAAAAAGCGAAAAATAAAGCAACCAATGACGACCAAACACACCCAGTCAGTAAGTTATGTGATACACGCTTAGGCGATCATGTATCTTTCGATATATGACAGACTAGGCAGATGTTTTCCCGCAGTAGGTCGCCATTTTTTTCTGCGGTAGACCAGTTGTCATCCAAGGCTATAGAACCCAGTCTGTCCTGCTATTTGCCCATAGCTGGAGGGAGAAGGAGATGATTCATACCTTTCCCAAGGGTATTAGCACGTAAGTGAATGTAATGGATTCGACTGGAATTCGAACTCGGCTCTCCGATTCCTCAATCCGAGCCGCTCTCCATTACTCCACCACGACTCAAAGCAGAAAAAATGGGGCAACCAGTGACGACCGACCGAACACACTACGAGGTCGGAATTATTCTAGCGAAACAAGCTTGCTAACCATTGCACTACGTCGAGATGCATCTTTTGACGATATATTAAAAAATCATTATATTAAAATGATTTTTATCAAAATTAGTACCTTTAATTGTTTTTGTTTTTTTTAGAAGTAAATCTACTATTCGTTAATGCATTGAATATTGCTGCCATATCTGGTCTTATGCTCCAGCTATATATCTGGAGATTCCTGACAATATCCAAAGAAGGGTCTGTAATGTAACTGATCCTGACCTGACAACTTGGCTCCAGTCACTTTCTCATCGCCGTGATGAGACTTCTCTTTGTCTTTTCTTTTAATATTGTTCTGTGAGCTTGGTGCATCGACTGCATGAATTTAAGTGTACAGCTAGAATGGCAACTATCTCTCACCATTTTACTGCTGGACTATCTAGATGTAACCGTAAGTTCTATTCTAATTGTTTCTTTTCTCACACTTCGCGACTGTGGAACTCTCTTCCGGTTTCTTGCTTTTCCTGTCACGTACTATCTTCAAATATTTAAATGCAACGCCAATCCCCGTTTTCTGTCTTCTTGAACCCTGTTCTTTTATTGTCCTTTCTCCTCACTAAGGTATTCTAATTCTTTTTCACTCCCAGTATCCCCTTGCATCTTAGTGGCATTATCGGCTTGCTTGGGGTGAAATGATTAAAAAGCATTAGATCGCTGTTTATTCAGTCTTGCTGATTGATAATTCTCTTTGCAAGATGGAGTATTGCTGCCATATCTGATCTGGAGTAGAATTCAAATGTGTTTATGCGGCTTTGCGAAACATGGCTTATTTTCCACACTGCATCCCCTTTCTCACAGACTCAATGTCACCAGACCATCGCTACTGTCGTGGTAAATACTCACTGGAGCTCCATCTTTTAATACCACTAGTTTAGACTTTTACAGCCAAAGCCCGTCTTGGTACATCCGCAGAGTGAATCACCTTTGATAAAAAAACGTACCTCTTCGAATGCTTGTCGCTATTTCCATAGAAAATGTTCTGATGGGCTACAGCTAGTTCCAGCAATTCAAGCATTTACAGCTAAGACCTCCAAGCCATATACACATGTGGAGGGGTATGCTTATATCTTCGATTTTCCATTGGCAAAAAGGAAGTTCTATTCGGACAGCTTTTTTCCCAAGAACCGATACTTTATGGAAAATGCTCCCAAGAGAATTCTTCCACGATCACTACAGTCTTAACCTCTTCATATCTAATGCCAATAGTTACCTATCCTACGTATCCCCATAATCTGCACTTAGTTTCCCCTTCCACGTCCAGAAAGTAACGGTTCTTGGGAATAGGCTGTCCGAATTGAACTTCCTTCTTACCAAATGGAATACGAAGGAAATGAGGATGATTCGACATTGTGTACGTGGCATGGAAGGTCCTAGCTGTAACTGGAGGAACTAAGGAATGTAGAACGCCTTACATTTAACATGGAATAGCGATAGAGTAGCTATAATTTGCGATATTTCATCTGTTAGAAAGGGGCTGTAGGGGTTTAAATAATTCATCACCCACAAGGCCGCGTAAATGCTTTTGAACTCTGTCAAGGCTGAAAAGTGATGATTGGGCAGCTCAAACCCAGATGTGGTAGTAATATACCATTTCTAGTCTGATCTGACGTCTGTAAATATAGATCATAGCAGATGGAGTCAGGTACATCACCGAGCTGTGCAAGGAGCCCGGCATTTTCCTAGTATCTTTAGCGATGATCATTCCACTTGAGATCTGGAGTGAATTTGAGTCCCAATAGACGTTCAAGATCAAGGAACCTTAAAACATGCAAAATGAGCTAAACAGTATATCAGTTGTTGTATCTCTTAAGTTGATTCATGTATTTTAATGAAGACCGTGAAAATTGTTTAATGCGCTTTACCGTGAAGCAATGGCTAGCTAACTAGTCATTCACACTATTTTATTTATAGTAGTTAATTGGATTCTGAAGAAACAAAGAAAAATGTGCTCAACCCTGCCATATGGCAGTTGAGGCTGGACAACTTCCTCAAACATAAAATGCAGAGTGGGGGCAACAGAGATGTGTTTCTACACAAGTATGTTGAGAATAACATGGACGGATCATGTGAATAACAAGGAAATTTAAGGAAAATGGAAAGAAAAAGGACACACATACTTAGAACCAGAAAGTTAAAATTTTCTAGGACACATTATGAGGAAAGAGTGTTTGGAGAATCTGACACTCACGGGGTATATTGAAAGCAAGAGAGACAGAGACAAACAGCAAGTAATTTAACGAACTTGTGTAAATGGATGGTAGAACAGGAAGTGAGAGGGATTGTTAAAAGATAAACATTCCTTTGTGTTTCAAAAGAACGGATGTTGTGGAGAGCCATGATCATCCCCATTCTGAAGAGGTACGGCACATAGAATAAAAAGTTTGATTCTCAGTAAATGCCCAAAACTTATGGTGAGACATTATTATTGTTGTTTGATGATCACTTAGAGTCCCTTATTTGTTTTCTGGTGCCATATAGCGAGAAACTTGGTAAATAGCAATACATTGAGGGCGTATTGTGAAGCAACAGTTGGAAAATCAACCCATGAAACTTTTACTTCTGCAATGAATATGATCCTCACTGGGTGTCCTATATGTATGACCAGGTTCGTGTGCTTGCTAGAAGTCGTTCTTGTTTCTTTTACCTAAATGATATTTTCAGCATTTTATATTTTATATTTTACGATGAATGTATTACCTTGTTACCATTTCCTTTTTTCGGGCCCTTTCCCCCAAATATATTTGAATGACCATTCAAGTATGACGTTATGAAAATGCACATATAATATTCTAATTCTTCTTGTTCTTCCGTTATTTAGCACATACATTATGCCCTGCCATTACCTCAGATAAATAATGGACAATTCTGTTTTGATTGCAAGGCAAAACGGAAGCGGATATATCAGGGAAATTATTTGATTAAGTAAGAAAAAGAAAGCATTCATAATCATAAGGGGCACCTCGACGTGGTGCAATGGTTAGCATGCTAGTCTCGCAAGAACAATTACGATTGATTAGTGAATTCGATCCTGACAGATTGTCCCCTACTTCGGCCTTGTGTTACATCTAAGCTACGCCTAGAAAACCATCATACATAATCATATGATTATCTCATGCTTTTAACGTCTGCTTCAGTGAAATTGGAAAAACCATGTAAAATTTTGAATCTTCATTTGTACGCTCTGACCTGCATACATATTTATGATTGCTATTGTAATATTTTCTTAAAGTTGTTAAGTTCAAATATTTAACGAGAATTTCCACGGATATTTTATAGTCGTAGCACTCCCAAGCATTATTCAAGCATTAACTTAAGAATTATGATTCGTTAGAAAATTCAAATAGGAAAACCGTGAAATTTCCAAGGATATTGCATTACCGCGTTTTCAAATGTGTAAATGTCAGCATGTAAGGAATTCTAGTTTTAAAACCTATTTTCATTAGTCTGGAGTTCTTTTGGCGAGACTTGAAAACCTTATGGCTTATTACAAGAAATCTTCTAATCTAAACAATTGTCTTTTGGATCCATTCACATATTTTTAATCATTTCACCGCAAGCGAGGCAATAATGCCACTAAGGCGCGTGGAGTTACTGAGTGTGAGAGAAATATATTTAGGAGGGGGAACAATAAAAGGAATTAAGAGGACATAAGATAAGGATTGACATCGCATATAAATTTTTGAAAATCAAAGTTGATTTGAAAGCAAGAAACCACAAGCGAGAAGCGAGAGAGAAGAAACTGTTAGCATATAACTTGCTATTACATCAAGCCATTTCAACAGTAAAATGATGTGACCTTAGCACCAATCTAGTACTACGCTTAAATTCATAAACTCTAGGCACCATAGAGGAAAGTTCATCAGAATAATTAACAACAATATTTATAGAACACAACAGAAGCTACGTTACGGAGGGGGAAAAGAGACTAAAGCCGAAATATCAAGTCAGGAATAATAATATCGCATATTCTTTGTATTTTATCAAGAATATCTCTCTCTATATATATAGCAGAAGCATCAGACCAGATGTGGTTGCAATAGTCAATGTAGGATCAAATGGTAGACTTGTAAATGTGTAAGTTAGATTCTGGTGAGAAAAATTGTCTAGCACAACACAGTGAACCAACCTTTCTTGCAGCAGATGTAGAAATGGATTCCGTAGACTCACTTCACTTCATGTCAAATTTTACCATTTTTCTGCAGTTCTCTATAAGCTTGTTAAAATAATAACAAATTTAAAAAAAGAACCATACTAGACTAAAAAAAGATGAATAGAAGGTAGGTTGAAAGAAATTCCGTATTTAAAATCGCTAATAACTTTATTAATTATTGGTTGAATTTCATAAAACATGTTTTACTTTGGACAGTATAATTGTAGAAAAATGTGCAAAAGGTAGAATTTTTAACAATGCACTGCACGTGCATTGTTAAAAATTCTACCTTTTGCACATTTTCTTCAAATCTGAATGCTGAAGGACGATCACTTCTGCGGTTACCTTTTTCAGATTGGAATGACAATTTCTAATGGTGTTGGCATCTACTGGAGCATGAGGTCGATAAACACCGCACCACCATCTCTGCACTTGTACCACGAACTGCCACACTTCGTAACGAGATGATAACTGGGCACGCCCATGCCGTATAAGGCGTTGTACCATTCTGGTCTACACATATTAGCAATTCTGCCACTTTAGGGATCGCAATATATTGTGTCTCATGTAAATTTGGTGATATTTACAAAAGTTATGAGTGATTATCAGTAGGGAGTTTCCACCCACTCTGTAGATGAAACAACACGTGGCACGTCACGTCATCGCATCAAAAGCGATGGTTGCTATAGTTATTCTGTCATGATATTTTTCCTGTTCTCTTTCTATTGTGTGTTGTTTTCTATGGGGCATGTGAAAAATGGCGTCACTCAAAGTGAGCATGCGTCACGTTACCATGACAACGGAACGTTCTGCGCGGGGACGCTAATCACGAATTTTCAGAATTCTAAGATTTCGTTAAGAAGGAATAATCTTTGCCTCAGCAACTGAATGTTGCTAACTATTTATTTTCTAAGTGATTTCATTTTTGTCAGAATTTTTAGATAAGGAATTATGACGATGCTCATTTTTATTCGGTCCGGCATGCTCATTTTATCTTACTCAAAACGATTCAGCCATTGCAACCTTCGGGTGTCTTTCTCTGCATACGAAGGCTCAAATAGCAAAACATATAACATTAGTGATATAAAGATATACATTTCAATTCTTTGTTAACATTTTATTGGAGGTGGGGGCTAAATTTTGCCTTTTATTTTTCATGATTTTTACGTTATCATTTGAGGAGCGGGTGCGTTATTTAACTTGAATTTCAGCCTACATACACATACAGAAACATATCTGTGATTTACTAAGCGTAGCTTAGACGTGGCACTAAGCCAAAAGTACGGAGCACCCAGTGAGGAACGAACTCACTATTCAGTTGTAACTGATCTAGCGAGACAAGCTTGCTAACCATTACACCACGTCGAAGTGCCAGTGTAAAGATGTATGCATTGAAATCAAATACAGAGGAAAATTCAACAGAATGATAGAATAAGCAACAAATAGGAATCATTTATAAATTTAACAGGTTTTACTTCATTTATAATTCATCAGAAAGATTTTGAAATGAGTTATAGAAGAGAATGTTCCGGTAATTTGTGATCATTTTTCAGGTAGATCTCGTGTGTGTGTGTGTGTGTGTGTGTGTGTGTGTGTGTAAGAGAGAGAGTATCTGTGTGTGTGTGTAAGAGAGAGAGAGGGGGAGAATATGTCTGTGTGTGTATATGTGTGTGTGTGTGTGTGTGTGTGTGTGTGTGTGTGTGTGTGTCGACATTTTGTATCTTTCTGGTAGTCTGCGTGTATTTAATTCTTGAAAACTGTAGTGGGAAGAAGACGGGAAACGTGTGCGTTTATTTCTAATTGGTTTTGCGGGAGTTAGTGGTGTCGGTACATGTGTTGATTGTTGGTTAGATGTACCTTGTTAATGTTGGGGTCAATTTTATGGTTGAAGGAAAAGTCATATGTATTGGGAAATTTGAAGATATGTGGGTGTGTATTTACACTATTTACATTATTCGGACTATTGTCCACATCTTTGTCGCCATATTTATCACAACGTTTCGTCCGTTGTATGCTCCGGACTTCTTCAGGTGGTTAGAATGTCGAACTGAACCCTTTATTTCGCTCACTGGGGTAGACTGTTCTAGTTCCACGTACCATGTATAATCAGTTATCAGTTATTTTCCTTTCTTCAAGTTCTCCACCACCTTAACCAGGTATTGAACTCACACTCTTTGAGTCCTGTCACTGGATCTAACTAACGCCTTTATCTATTGTGTCATGTGTCCAGTGATGGCAATATAGACAGATACTGAAGGGTGTGTATTTGTTTAATTCTACTACAGATGTTATTGTCGTTATTATTATATATGACGTTTGAGTGTATCGGGAAACGGTTGATGTGTTGGAGTGAAAGACTTCGGTCATATCGTCTGCATCGTCACAATATATATACATACATACATATATATATATATATATATATATATATATATATATATATATATATATATATATATATATATATATATATATATATATATATATATATATATATATATATATATATAAACATGTTGTGTTGAATGTCAAAGACAACATAGTCCTGCATATTCTCTTTTGAATTTTATCATATTTTCTAATGAGACTTTTTATTTGAAAATTATATAATAATAAATTTTGTCAATTACTATAACAAATTACAAAATATCCCCAATGACCATACTAAATTTAAAAAACTAAATAAGATACGAAAAAAAATCCTTTTAATCTGCACCACACAGATTCCTTTCTATGACCACCTTAATAATATTTATTTACAGGTGGACGGCGTCTCTATGGGATCTGTCCTTGGTCCAACAGTTAGCAATTTTTATATGTCACATCTTGAAGATAAAATTTTTGGTATTATTGAAACACCTACCATATACCTCCGTTATCCTACGGACAATATTTATTTCAATATAATTTTCAAATAAAAAGTCTCATTAGAAAACACGAGAAAATTCAAAAGAGAATATGCAGGACTATGTTGTCTTTGACATTCAACACATGTTTAAAAGAAAAGTTGCTGCCACACACACACACACACACACACACACACACACACACATATATATATATATATATATATATATACAAAGTGCAATGGATAAATTGTTGTCGAAATTATGTAGAAATGAAATTACCACTGACATCTCATTTTAACAGATATATTTACCAAAATTACACAAAAATATCTTGAAATACTAAAGAGTACATTTATTCAATAAAATCGCCATTAGCTTCAACCACGGCCTCCAGACGACTTCGGAATGTAACTGAAACTGTTCTGGGTGGTCTCCTTGTTTAAGTTGGTGAATGCTGCCATAATCCTTGCCTTCAGTTCATCTTTGGTTTTACAAGGAGTTTTGTTGGTCTCTGGCTCAACTGCGCCCCACATATAATAATCAAGGGGAGTTAGGTAGCCAGATGTAAGGGTTGATGTGGTCACAGAAATTGTCTGACAGCCTTTAGTGGGTACTCTTGTTTGTGTGGCATGGTGCAGAGCCCTGTTGCCAGACATAGTGTCTTCCAGCAGCCACCCTCTTGACCCAACACTACCTCCTCAAAGCACTTGATGTAGGGAAGATGTGTGAAGGCATAACGTCGCCATCACTAGTGATCACATCAAGCACCATGATGTTCACTTGATATATGACGCATTCGGCGGAAGTTGGGCGTATTCAACATTTGATAATTTTGCAGCAATACGCGCTTAAAGGTTTCAGGCAGTTTTGATGAACATTTCTTTTCATGGTTAGCCGTAAGGAATTGTAAATGTAGGTCTACCTTACACTTTAGCAAAATAATAACAATAATAATATTTATTAAGAATTTATTACAGGAACAATCAAGTTTTACGGAAACATTGTTGACAATTTTGTATTTAGTTACGTAACAAATAAATAAAAATAAGATACATTTTGATGCTATATTCGATTTGTTATAAGGTATTTTTCATTTTCTCTTTTGTTATTGTCAGAATTTTAGAAAACTTTGGCTGTAATGCTAAGTTTCCGAAGTTGAACAAACTGGAACTATTTTGTTTATGCTTTGTTACCTCTCTTTTCCATTGCTGTTTTTAAATCGCTTCCTTTCAGTTATTTTGGTGGGCAATAGCGAAATTCTGAAATTTAGAATGATCTTATTCTATTTTTAAAAATAAAGCCAGTAAAAAGGAATATTTTAAATTAATATACGACCCAAAATAAAATGCTTTTGACAAAAAAGCCTTAATGATTTCATTATAATTATATAATGATATTCTGCAGACAAATCTACAGTTTATGTTACCTCATCTCATTGCATGGTTACGAACTATAAACCTATATTGTGTAATCGGCTCTAATTTTTTGTAAAATACTTGGATATGATATAATCAATAATTTACAGTGGAAAAAAGTAATTTTCGATTTTTTGTTGAATACGCCCCTCTTGCGCCGAACGCGTCATATCACCCAATCCTTTCCGAATCCTCTGCACTGTCCTCAGATTGACACTCAAACACTCTGAAATGTTCGTATTGGGGCTTCCGGTGCGAATGCCAAACAGTACAGCATGTCATTTCCAAATTTCTGACGGAGTGAATTGAGTCATGGTGCTCTTTTTTCTCACAGGCGGTGACCCTAGTATACTGTGTAGTCGACAAAATCAAAAACCTTCACCTCCCTATCACAGCGAACGCAGTTTGGAGATTATTCCAATCCCGCAGAACAAAATCTTTTACCGACCCAGAGGGCTCTACGAAACACCGGCCAGATGAGTTATGCCTCCTCATTATTGGGACATTTCAACACGGGCGTCCAAGGCCATATTGAGCGAGACTCTTGCTTCATAAGACCGAGCTTATCTATCATCTTATCCAAAATTCGCCCCCCCTCATCCGATTGCTGACACATTCGATCTAGGAACGCTATGCGAAGCGTATGTTGACGAGTCTCAACGCTAGATATACCCAGACAGCCTTCAGAAGGGTGGAGGCAACATATCTCCCAAGGTACCTTGGAGGCATTGCCACCCCACAAGAAGGAAAACAAGAGCCTTCCTAATGAAATTAGTGTGGCAGTCAGAAATGTAAGTACTGGATGTCGATTTTTCGTAGCTTAGTTGGTTAGAGCGTGTCGGGTCTAACCCTCTGTCCTGGGAGGGGCACAGGTTCAAATCCTGCTGGAGAGCACAAATTTTTCTTTAATGTGATTCTCGAACATGCACTAGCGAAAAATAAGTAAATATAATGTTTAATAAAAAAACGGAACGGCTACTCAAATACGAGTATCCACTAAAAATAGCATTTATATGATTATATATATATATATATATATATATATATATATATATACATGGTGGTATAGGTAAATTGTATCTGGCCGAGGTGGTAGCACCAGGTAAGGAAATTTCGCAAAGGACCGGATTCGTCTTTAACTTGAGAAGGAATGGCTCCAACACAAGAACGTACAGCAAAGGCGAAAGCGGACAACTTTAACGAATGGAGCGAGACAATACGAAAGGATCCTATCGAATTCCATCCCCTTTCACCAGCACACCGGGAGACGCATAGAAAATTCGGATCCAGTTGCGAAAATACGGCTCGAATCTGGCCG
This sequence comes from Acanthosepion esculentum, assembly GCA_964036315.1. NCBI lineage: Eukaryota > Metazoa > Mollusca > Cephalopoda > Sepiida > Sepiidae > Acanthosepion > Acanthosepion esculentum. The sequence continues at coordinate 61,379,879 of OZ038498.1, read as the reverse complement.
CCGAAAGGAAAACCTCCAGAAACCGACGGTCAACCCTATCAAATACCTTGGACTGATCTAAATTGATCAGCGTGGCTTCACTGTCAACTTGCTCGATAATCATGCATGTTATATGAAGGCTGTCCTGAATAGTCCTGTCCTTTAAAGAACAAGTCTATTCAGAGCCAATCAGACGAGAGAGGACAGCCTGCAAACGGCTGGCTAAGATCTTGGCCAAAATCTTTAATTCTTTAGGCCAAAATCTTTAATTCCGTGTTTAGCATAGTTAAAGGGCGAAAGTTACCTATCCCATCACTACCGTTCTTGTTCTTGCGTAGCAACTCGATCACACCCCTGGTGAAGCGTTTGAGGTATACCCCCTGATTCATCCAGTTGTAAATCAGTGTCGGCAAAGGCACAAAGACAGACGGAACTATCAGTATCGGCAAGAAGGGTATTTGGGTCGCCTGCGGCCAGATGTCCAGAGGATTTCTTCTCTGGACAGGAAGGGCTTTTTATATGCAATGAAACATTCTCTAAATAAGAAGAGGTAATCGAAGCAATTGAACTGTTTGTCACATCAAAGGATCAGAATTTTTTAAAGATGAAATCAAAAATTTAGAGGTACGTTGGAGAACAGTGAGTCATCAATATGTTGCCTATTTCAACTGAATGAATTAGTTATTTAACATTTCAGAAGCGTTTTATTCATTTCTTATAAAATGCGTCATTTCATGTGTAACAACCTAATATTATGCAATATGTCATGGAAATGGTCTTCAATTTTTAATTATTTTAATCATTTTACCTCAGACAAGGCGATAATTTCACTAGGACGCTAGGTTCTACATTGAGTGAAAGAGAATGTGTAGAACATAGTGAAGAAAAGGACAATAAAGAAATAGGCTGCACGAAAACGGAGGATGGCGATTGATAGAAGAAACTATTAGAGTAGAACTTACGGTTGAATCTCGCTAGTTCAACAGTAAAACGATGAGACGTAGTTGACAATTTAGTAACACGATTAAGTTCATGAAACCGAGGCACTTAGGAGAACAGCTCATCAGAATAATTGTCATGAAAATATTTGGAGAAAAGACAAACGGAAGCCACGTCACGATGGTGAGAAAGTGACTATGGTCGAAATGTTAGTTCTGGATCAATCACATCAAATGCGAATTTGAATGTTAATATTCAAGGTTTAGTGAATATGAGCGGGGAGCGTTTTCTAACCCTTCTTTCTTATACCCTTTCAGTGTCCTTGTAACTTTTCTCGTTCTGCGTCCGGGGAGCGTTTTCTAACCCTTCTTTCTTATACCCTTTCAGTGACCGGTAACTTTTCTCCTTCTACGTCCGGGGAGCGTCTTTTAACCTAAGTGGAAATATATATATATATATATATATATATATATATATATATATATATATGATATAAATTATGAGGATTTGAGATTATAATTAAATAATTCATCGAGTCTAGAAGAAAACTCAGCAGAATGCAGAAAGCACTGGACGGCCGTTGCGTCCTATATTTGGGACTCATCAGCAGTGCGCATCGAGTCTGATTCGCTGCCTCTTCGTCACCGAGGCCCGTTGGAACAGTTGATATGACGTTTGCCTCATAACGTAACTGTCCGGGTTTCAATTCTCTGTAGTGGGTGCGCACTGCTGATGAGTCCCAAATATAGGACGAAACGGTCGCCCAGTGCATTCTGCAGAGGTTTCTTCTAGACTCGATGAATTTCTTAATTTTTTATTTTTATATATATATATATATATATATATATATATATATATATATATATATATATATATATATATATATATATATATATATATATATATATATATATATATATATATATATATATATATATATATATATATATATATATATATATATAAAAAGAAATATGGTTTTAAGGTGTGCTATATTTATGGGTTAAAGTGCTTCATATCAGGGATAGAGCGTATGTAAATATAAAAGTGGACATTGAAGTCATGGCCTGAAGATTGCTTTTAGTATGAAACCGACTGTCGCCTCTGGGTGCTGATTTCAATGTCCCCTTATGGTGCAGTTTCAATAAGTTTCTAAACTCTCATCTTTAACCGGAAAAGGAGAACCTGAAACATTAACTTAGGAAATTAATAACATTCAAGACAACATGATTTCCCAGAATCTTGTCCTATTTTTGTCCCATATTATCATATTCGTTCGCTGATACTTAATAAAGAAAATAGCGTGAATAAAAACATAAAAGGAGAAACAAATAGGCAGTGAGCAAAAGAAGGAATGAGGGAAGAGAATAGAAAGAGAGAATGAATTAGGAACATTGGAAACTATAAAAAAAGACAGTAAAAAAGGAAGCAGAAAGAAATAACGAAGAGAAACAGAAAAACAATAGAAAGCGATAAGATTCAATTATTTGTTTTTTTTTTTACAGTTTGTCAACCCTTTGTGGGTCATTTAAATCTGAAACATATTTTGCATTGTAAAAATAATTCTTGTTTTTTTAGCGACGAATATTGCACTAACAACGTTTTGGGCAGATAACAACAATTTTTCCAAACACAGATCCAACTATTTTAATCTGGGTGGCGATACATTTCACAAGTGTATTTACAGATCAGGGAATGCAAGAAACTCGACTGAGTCATAGCCATTGTCTATTACACCACCCGCACATCCGAAAGTAGTGAGAAAGAAAGAAAGAACGAAAGGAAAGAAGGAAGGAAGGAATTGAGAACATTGGAAAACGGCAAAGAGATGGAAAGAAGAAAGAAAGAAAGAAAGAAAGAAGGAAAAAAGAAAAAGAAAGAAATACTAAACAAACACGGAACATAAAAGAAGAAAACCAACTGAAAGCAATAAAAAAGAAAAAAGAATTGATAATGTTGGAAAATGTTAAATAGATAGAAAAATAAAGAAAGAAAGAAAGAAAGAAAGAAAGAGAAAAGACAGAAAATTAACGAACATAAAATATAAAATCAAGAAAACCAACCGAAACAGTAAAAAAGAAAGAAAGATAGATAGAAAGAAAGAATTGATAATATTGGAAAACAATAAATAGATAGACAATGAAAGAAAGAAAGAAAGAAAGAAAGTAAGTAAGAAAGAAAGAAAGAAATAAAGAAAGAAAGAAAGAAAGAGAAAAGAAAGAAATTGTAAACGAACATAAAACATAAAAGAGAATCAAGTAAAAACAACAAGAAAGAAAGACCAGACGAATAAATGTAAAGAAAAAGAGCAGCTAAGATAAAAAATGTTTTTGAAAGAATGAGAAGGAAATAAAAAAATGAATGGAACAAAATGAGTAAATAAATGAAACGATCGTAAAAAAATAGCAAAAACTTAAAGTAAGGAACGCTTACATCAAAATCGAGAATCAGTCATCGTTCAAAAAGGCAAGCAAAAGTGCAAGGTAATTGGCGGGCCTCGTCGACCCAGGAACGATTTATACACCTAATTATGCACCAATCAAAAACAAAGTCTAAGTATAGCGTACGCAGCGCCGCCTAGAGGTAGTTCACTTCTCCTGTCACTTTAACCGCCGCCTTTTCAGTATCTTCTCGGGTGTCGCTAACACTTAACGACTGGTGGCAGACAGCAGATGCACTGCTCTATAAAATGCATATCACGTTGTGCATATCCACACTGACTCGGAGAAATATCTGATTCTTAAACTGTTCTGGTTTTGAAAAGAAAATATAGTGTCAATATAGATGAGTTTGGACAGTCGTCTTCATGCAGTGTAGGCTTCACATCTTGCAGGACAGATTCATTCGATACGTAAATTGCGTGTCTGTTTCGTTCGAACTCGTCTTTTGCGCATAGACTTTGTTTTGACATTAACACGTGGTTGTGCAAAATATGCAGACACATGCACCCATTCGCGCGTGCGTGCTTTAGTCGCTTTGTAGTAAGGTAATGGTTAACTAGCTTGTCTCGCAAATTAATCCGATTCTTTCTGGATCTTGTATATTTTTGCAGTTGACTCTCTCTCCATCTTCCTTTTCATCACGCACACATCCATACACACACACACACACACACACACTCTATCTCTCTTTCTCTCTCTCTCTTACGCACACACACACACACATATACACACACGTGATTTAGTCACCTCGTTGTGAGGCAACTAACTGGGAAGTGAGTCAGTTATGTGCCATAAGTGATACACGCTTAGGCGATCATATATCTTTCGGTACATGACTGACGAAGCAGATTTTTTTCCGCAATAGGTTGCCATTTCTTTCTGCGGTAGACCAGTTGCCATCCAAGGCTATAGAACCTGGTCCTTCCTGCTATTTACCCATAGCTGGGGAGGAGAAGAAGAAGATTCATATCCTTCCTAAGGGTATTAGTACGTAAGTGAATATGATAGATTCAACTAGAAAGTCAGTCAGTCAGTTATGTTCCATACGTGATACACGCTTAGGTGATCATGTATCGAAAGATACATGACTGACGATGTAGATTTTTTTCCCCGCAGTAGTTTCTTTCTGCGGTAGACCAGTTGTCATCCAAGGCTATAAAACCCGGTCTGTCCTAAATTGTGAATAAGCGATATTATTAGACATTTTTTGTTGCTTCTGCTGCTGCTTCCAAATATTTCATTGTAAAAAACAATTAACGTTCTTCAATAAGTTTGAATTAAAATGACTGAAAATTTTAAATTTTATAAAAATGTAAAAAAAAAGCCCCCCAAAAACCCGGCATTTTGACGACGTATGATGATTTTCTAAGCTTAGCTTAGATATGTTAAAAAGCGGAAAAATAGAGCAACCAATGACGACCGAACGCACCCAGTCAGTCAGTTATGTGCCATGCGTAATACACGCTTAGGCAATCATGCATCTTTCGATAGATGACTGACGAGGCAGATTTTTTTTTCCCGCAGTAGGTTGCCACTTCTTTCTGCGGTAGACCAGTTACCATCCAAGGCTATAGAACCTGGTCTGTTCTGCTATTTACCCATAGCTGGGGGAAGAAGAAAAGTATTCATACCTTTCCCAAGGGTATTGGCACGTAAGTGAATGTAATGGATTCCACTGGAATTCGAATTCGAATCCTCAGTCCGAGCCGCTAACCATTACTCCACCGTACCTCCTCGGGAAGTGATTACGATACTCATTAGAACCTGTGCACTTCTGCTGTTACACCATACACATAGACACGTACAGACAAACACGATTACACTTACACTCTGAATAATGTTTATGTAGCAGATGTGCGAATGCGACTCAGTGGTGTAATGGTTAACAAGCTGTACTTATACATCATTATGAGTTCCATCCTCACTGGATACTCCATACTTTTACCAAAACAAGCACAGAAAAAGAAACCAGTTAGAATTTCGCGGAGGACTCTTCATGTTTACACAAAACTTATACGTTCGAGAAAAACAGCAGTTGAATTTTCTTACAATGTTTTTACCCCATGCAAGGCTTAAGAGTCACTCAAGGTAGAGCTTTACTGAATGAAGTGGTTGTATGACCGTAAGAATAGAAAGTAAATGTAGGAAAGATAACGGCTGATCCCAAACTTGACGAGATTAAGACTGTAGTGGTCAAGAAAGCATTATTTTTTTAACTGGTATCACCCCATGAAAGGCAGTAACGCCACTAAGGCACAAGTGGTTACAGGGCGTGGAGGAACTAGGAACAAAAATATTAATAATGAGCGGGAAGAGAAAAGAGTAATCAGGAGGAAAGCAGATAACGATTGACATTGCATTTAATTTTTTTCATATTAAAGTTGGTTCGAAACTATGGAACTGGAAAGGAGTTTCACAAGCGAGAAGTGAGAGAAAAGAAACTGGTAGCATAGAACTTACGGCTACATCTAACCAGCTTAACTGTAAATTGATGAGATGTCGACACCAGTCTCGTACTGCACTTAAATTCAAAAAGATTAGGTACCATAGCGAAGATCTCACCTGAACAATTATCATGAAAGTATTTATATTATCTCGGTAGTCAGTACCACAAAGTAGCAGTCCCCAGGAAGAATCTATTTGAGTAAACCTTCTTCTTTACTAATGGAATACGAAGGGAATGAGGATGAGTCAAACTTGTGTGCGTGGCATGGCGGGTCTTAGCTGCAAAGGTTTGAACTGGTGGAACTAAGGTACGTAACTGTTGTGATTCAAGTAAATGGTTAAAGAAATAACAACACACGTGTTACAGATATACCAGATATTAAACAAGAAGAGTATTACACGACCAGTGAGTGTATGTCGGATGACCCAGTGTTCAATCTATGGAACTGTTATATTTAACAGCCACCCCCCCCCCCCCGAAGGATGTATGTGGAACAAGGCCGAGTTTACCGTGGGTTCTCCGAGCCCGTAGGCTCGTACAAAAATATTCCCTTAGAACCCGTATAAACGGGTTCAGGGCCTGTCTGCCTCCCGGACGAAACTTTGCCCTTCGGCAAAGCCTCGTCCGGGTTCCTCTTTGCTCAAGGCAGAGAGTTCGACAGTTTGAACAGTCTGGTCGACTGTTCCCCCAAGGCCTTGTCTCCTACTAAACTTATATTAGGAGGAAAGGAAGAGTCCAACATAAAGTCTTTAGAGAGAGGACACCACAATAGTAACTCGTCTGAACTTTTGCTATGGAAATAGCAAGTAGGGATAGGCTTGCGATGTTTTGTTTGTAAGGAAAGGGCTAAGCTTAAAAATAATTAAAATCACTCGTAATACCGCGTAAACGTTTTTGAGTTCCGTCAATGCTGGAAAGTGAGGATTGGGCAGCTCCGAACCAGGAAGTTGGGTCCGTGTCGTGCCAAAACATTTATCTCATCATCGTGCATCTATTATACATCTAGAGGTTCTTGATAAAATCCAAAGAAAGATATGCAGTGTAATCGATCCTGACTTGTCATCTCGACTCAGTTACTTTCTCACCGACGTAACGTGGCTTCCCTTTGTCTTTTATACAAATATTTTCATGGCAACTGCTCTGACGAGCTTTTTTCCCCTGGTGCACTGACTGCAGGAATTTTAGCATGCTACTAGATTGGCATCTAGGTCCCACTCTTTTACTGTTGGAATAGTTAAATGCAACCGCCACTTCTACTCGAACAATTTGATTTTTCTCGCACTTCCCGCCGTTTACTTGCTTCCCTGATAAATACAATTTTCAAAAATTTAAATGCGATGTCAATCGCCATTTTCTATCTTCTTGACTCCCGTTCATCTTTTGTCCTTTCCACAATTCTTCCTATACTCAGTTTTTATCTCACTTTCACTCTCTGTAACCCCCTGCGTACTAGAGGCATTCTCGCCTTGCTTGGGGTGAAATATTCTGAAATAGTCTGATCTGACTCTTGTAAGGACAGTATAGCAAGAGGAGTTAGATACATTATGGGGTGTGTACAAGGAGACAACCATTTTTTCAGTAAGCCGCAATATTCCACTTGGAAGAGAAAACGTGAGGAAATACTTGTGCAATCCACTCTCTCAAAGCCACTGCACAGGAAGCAATAATGGTAAAATGTTGTTGCACCAAAAGTCAATCTAGACAGTATACAAGATAATTCTCAGTAGTTAATACGCAAAGCTTACAGATCATTGATTGGTCAGTATTCCCTATTGGATAGCCTTGTACCAGAGTAAGATAAGTAAATAAATATAGACCTATATATTTTACTTGACTGTTCCCACTCCCATATGTATAACAGTGTATGTTCCAATGATTCTGAGAACAATGCCGTTGTAAGTTCTAAACTTCTGGTGGGGACACCCTTAACGGCAAGGTCGAAAACGAGGACCCAGACTAAGCGCGACAAATCCCAAACACCCAATAGATCTCAACGGTTGAACAAGCGGGTAAAGAGGGCTGCGCATGACGGACATGTTACAAAAGGCTACAGACAGAATTCTAACAGAGTCAGCAGCAGTCCGTTGAAGTTTCATAATTGGATTCTGTATGTCTCATTCCCTAAATGTGCCGCAGAGGAAGGTCATGAAATCAAGTGTGTGGGTCACTTCCTGGCAAGTTGAGATCCACCTTAAACAAATTCATGTCAATGGCACTTTCTTCTACTCTGATTTTCTTTCACCGCCAACCAAATCTGCCAAAGCAAAACGGCAAAAAGCAATGGAGGAGAGGAGCAGGCTTTGGTGAAACTGGAAGCTTCTCGTCCTGAACCTGCACGTTGGCGGCGAATATAATCATCAACGCCATCATCATAAAGAAAGCGATCAGCAACGAAAAGAGATTAACTTCTTAGATACGACATGAAGCCTACGACAATGTATAAAGAGCGGTTAGAATATAAATCATGCAGGAAAGTTACATGGGTTTTCGATGGAGCGCTTTCGGTTATTCGTTTAACAATTTTAAAAATCTAAAACCATGATGCTTGCTAGAAAATTAAGGATGAAAGTTTATCTTTTTCATTTTAGTTATTGTTTGTGCATTGTAATGACATGCACGGAGCGAGTAAGTAACGAGAAAGTCTTAAAGAAAATGCCAACAGAAAGAACACTTATACTCAAATTCAGGAAAAGAGCTGAAATTCCTTAGACACATGACGAGGAATATTGGAACGTAGTGAGCCACTTACATGACAGGCGTGTGTTAATGGATGGCAGAACAATGGGCGGGCGCCTTGGCATCGGGGAAAAATAGCTAAAAGCCATACGTGCTAGAAAGCTGTGGAGAGCCATGATCGCCTATGTCCTGAAGTGACGCAGCACGTAGAAGAAGAAGAAGAAGAAGAAGAAGAAGAAGAAGAAGAAGAAGAAGAAGAAGAAGAAGAAGAATGACATGACGTATGACTTGAGGTTGAAATTAATAATTAAAAGTTTAAACAAAAACTAATAGCTTAGTTTACAGCTTTTTTCCGTTTCGTTTGGTTTAGGATCATGAAAATGAATAAAAATAATCATAGAAAAAGCTGAACAATTTTTATATACACTGTTTAATGAAATAGAAAACAAGAATGAATTGTTACGTAAAAAATTAAACAAAAATCCTTGACTAGTATAACATATATATATATATATATATATATATATATATATATATATGTAGAAACCAATATATATATATATTTGTTTTTATTCAACAGCGTTGAGCATTCTTTGAGTTTTCTAATTCATTGCAAGGTACAAGGAAATTGTGGAGAGCTATGATCACCAATGTGCTCAAGTGATACGACACCTAACTGATGATATATACTCAGGCGGGAAATTAGTAACCATTAGTATCCACGATTCAAGCTCGAATATATATTTTATTTTATTTTTTTGGGGTCAAGCGATCAGTGATTTTTCAATGTCATTTAGTATATATATATATATATATATATATATATATATATATATATATATATATATATATATATATATATATTTGAGTTAAAGAATTTATGACGAACCTCGATTTATAAAAGTCCAATGGAGTTCAGATCATGCCGATATAACCCTTTTTTTTCTGATTTTTATTTTTTATTTGATAATATAAAATATTTTTCAAATTCATGTGACGTAACTTTGTGCAATATATTTATCGACTAAATACATCACATCATTGAATTAAAAAAGGTAGTAATTCAAATAGTAATCTTAAAATAGTTTTTCCCACATTTGAAAGATTGTCGCCCAACAGATTTCCTGACTAATTTTAACAAATCCCTCCCCGCATCAAATTAGACCATCAGCTAAACTGAACAAATGCCAATATAATCTAATGCATCGGCGTGCACGCACATACACATATACGCATGCGCGTGAGAAGACACAAGTGTCGAATATGTTGTCTTGCCGACACAGATGATCTGTAAAAAGAGCAGACAGGCAGTCTCTGGCAATTAGGCGAATTCCTTAGTAAAGCATAACGAAGACGACACCTATCAGGCTTCGCGCACTCAGGTCACAGGTGAGCACGTGCATTCGCCGTGTGAATCGAGTGCACAACATGGAGAGTGTGTGCTTCCTAAGATCTGCACATAAATGTCAGCGAAAACACCAGGCTTTTATTATATATATATATATATATATATATATATATATATATATATATATATATATACCCAGAGGCGACAGTCTGTTTCATGCTAAACGTGATCGATAGGCTGACGATTGCGTTTAGCATGAAACAGACTGACGTCTCTGGGTGTTGACGTCAATGTCCACTTTTATTTTTACATACGCTCTATCCCTGATATTGAGCACTTTAACCCATAAATACAGCATGCCGTAAAACTATATTTTCTCATATATATATATATATATATATATCGGAAAAGCTTAACATAAATTTAAATCATTTATATTTTCGGTCTCTCTACGGATCTATCTTTTTATTTTTTTATATTAAAAGAACCACTTGGATTATCTTTTCCACTTACGGATTTGATATTATCTATCTATCTATCTATCTATCTATCTATCTATCTATTTATCTAATATATATATATATATATATATATATATATATATATATATATATATATATATGTGTGTGTGTGTGTGTGTGTGTGTGTGTGTTTGGGTGGGGGTGCGTGTGATCAAAAGTTACAAGCGATAATTTTTAAACCAAGTATTTGAATACACAGATCAAAACCGGTTTTGCTCTGGAAATTTTATTATATATGCTTAAGTTATTTATGAAGTTATTTTTTGGCGCACGCACGTACACACACACACACACACACACACACACACACACACACACACACACACACACACACACATATATATATATATATATATATATATATATATATATATATATACATATACATCCCGGTTGTAACAGCAAAATTGTTCAAGCATAATTATCCAGCCAACAAAATGTTTAATATCTAAAAAAACAGTAAACTGAGTCTGTGTTTTCCTGGTTTTCCAATAAAGCATTTAGCCACCTTGACAACATTTGTCGTAAGAATCATCGAAAAGCCCTTTTAGTTATTCAGCTAGAAAGACAACAGGTTTAAATCGTTTTGTGTCAACAGCACTATATCCTCCCAATGGTGAGCGGAAAAATCATTCAGGCCTTCAGTAATGCTACCAACATTCATACTCTGGCTTCCATCTTCAAAGTCCATTCAAGAACCATCGAGAGAACGGCGAATAAGTTGAAAAAAGAGGGAATAGTAGAAAGGGAAACTGGATCAGGAGGTCAGAACAGCAAGACGGATCATCATTTCAACTTTAACTTAACGTTAACGTTTACGTTAATATTGTTCAAAGTAAAGCCCAATAGTGTTATAAAAACCACTAAGAATTCCAGTAAAATATCTTTAATCATTTCTAAGATACAATAGTTCAAACCTTAATCTAACAACTGAACAATTGTGATGTTACACGATTTGGAAATTTTTTTCTGCTACACCCGGTATATATATATATATATATATATATATATATATATATATATATATATATATATATATATATGTAATTCTTAATGATATAAACGTTATTTTTAGTGGGTACACGTGTTTGAATTCTTACACCTGTCCTTTATTATTATTATTATTATTATTATTATTATTATTATTATTATTTACATTTGGACGTTTTTTTCCCTATATTTGTTGTTATTATCACCTATTGCTTTCTGTCTGAGTTTCTGATATAAGAAATTATTATTTACATTAGTACTATTATGAATAATCAAGAGTGGTCTCCCCTTGTCTTGTTTTGTGTAAGCCATAGAGACGGGAACGAATAGAGCCCGAAGGTCCCCGTCTCTGTGGTTTACCCAAAACTCATAAAGTTGGGACACGATTGAGACCTATTCTATGTATGATAGGGTCTTCTCAATATGGCGTGGCTAAATGGCTTTCCACTATACTATAGCCTGTTTTGGAGCAATATAACTCTGCTTGTATTAAAGATTCGTTTGAATTCTCCCATTTTATGCAGCGTTATTCATTGACGGATAAATTTATGTGTTCCAATGATATTTCCAGTTTATTTACTTGCGTTCCACTTGCTGAGACTATTGATATATGTGCTGCTGCCCTATATCGTAGTCAATTGACTCCACCTGTTATTCCGGAGGACGTGTTTGTCGAACTGATGAAATTTGCCACGATGTCAGTCGAGTTCAGTTTCGACGGCATCATGTACAGGCAGATTGATGGTGTTTCTATGGGTTCCCATTTGGGGCCAATTTTAGCAAATATCTTTGTTGGGTTCCAGGAAGATAGTGTATTATTAAAATCTAATAAACCTGGCGTTTATTTCCGTTACGTCGATGACACTTTTTGTCTCTTCGATAACGAGATTAAAGCGGACCAATTTATTTCGTCCCTTAATAATATGCATCCAGCTTTAAAATTTACACAGGAAAAGGAGGTTGATTCGTCTCTACCCTTTCTTGATGTGCTGGTCAGCAGATATGCGTTGGGTTTTATTCTGTTTACCGTAAACCGACGTTTACTGGTTTCTATACCTGTTGGGATTCTTTTTGTCCCATGAAACGCAAAATTAATTTAATTAAAATCCTTATCCTTATGATCTGTTCTGAAATTAAGTTGGATGATGAACTTCTATTCTCTGCAACAATGCCTACCCATTAGGCATTGTTCAAGCAATTATTAAGAATAAAATTGCTGAATTCAACAAAGTTAAACCTGCTATAGTAAAAACTTGGCTAGGTATGATCAGTGATAGATTTGATAAGCAGGTTTCTACCGCAGTTCGACATTGTTATTTTGCCGCTAACATTCGTGTTGTTTTCTCTGCCAGTCCTGTCGTTCCGTCTATGCAGAAGGATGTTCTCCCTCCACATCATAATAGTTCGTTAATTTATTCTTTTAAATGTAGTTGCGGTTCGCACTACATAGGGAGAATGACTCAAAGGCTGGATGCTAGAATAAAGCAACACGTTCCACCGAAAATCCGAAACTTTAAGTCCACTCCCTCAGACATTTTGACCAATACATACGGGTCTTCCATCGCAGAACACCTAATAAATAGCCATAATTGTGCTGTTAGTTTTAGTGTGGACTCATTTACCATCCTTAGCAGGTCCCACTCTAATTACCACCTAAAAGTGTTGGAGGCCATCTATATTCTATCGTTGAAGCCTTCTGTGTAAACAGAAGGACTTTGTATTAGGCCGCCAAATAATTACCATCTAATTTTTTTCCCAATACATTTTGTCCATTTTTTAAAAATAATTTAGTTTATTAACCTCGATTTAGCTCTGTTGAACAAGGTTCGAAACCAGTTAGCTAGCCCGTTTTTCATTTTTACTTTTTTATTATCATCATGAGTGGTAATAATAAGATTAATTTTTGTCTATTTATGGCAGTTATAAAGTTTTGTACCACTAAACATATCTTTATATATATATATATATATATATATATATATATATATATATATATATATATATATATATATATATATATATTAAAATAATAATAATAATAATAATATTCACTTGGGAAAAACCTCGGATAGCTTAACTTGTAGATATGTCAAACAAATCGGTACTCGATGAAAAATTGTAAATAAAAAAAGAAAGAACCAAAAACATGAGAATAAGGCGAAACAAATCGTCCAGTGCCTTAAGTCTTTAGTCCAAAGAAAGAAAAGAAAACAAGCGAGTAGTAAGACTAAAATGTAGAGTTCTCAATACGCTAAGTAGAGCGGGAATAACTAAAATAAATCCTAAAGATCCAGGAAAACCTACCTAGGTTTCAACTAAACGGATCTTCGTTTAAAAATCCCGTTTAGATGAAACTTAGGTAGGTTTTCCTGGATCTTTGGAATTTAATATATATATATATATATATATATATATATATATATATATATATATATATATATATATATATATATATATATATATATATATATATATGCCTCCGCCGGTCATCAATGACCATGGATTTTATCCCACCCTTCTGCTCCTCTGGAAGATCGCCGCCTGTGGGTGAACAGGCCGATGAGTGAGTGGCAGTCTCTGCCACACAAGTCACACCTGTGAATTGTCTGTGTGTTGTCAATGTTGCAGCGTTCTTTCCTGCGGGTCCGCTTCTCTTCTGCTGCGTTGTTGAGTTTGTCCACTCCTGTCATTACTTGTTTAGTCAAGGTGTTTCATATTGTGTTTTTGAGCAGCAATCCCTTTGTAAGAAATATTTCATTAAGAATGACTGACAAGATACTTCTGTAAAGTTTTTTCTATTGTTTTTCTTGTGTGCAAACAAAAATTCCCTGGGAAATTTCTAGATACACTAAGGTTAAAAAAGAGCATTCTTGTTCACATGAAAAACACGGTATTTACTCCGTCTCCCCACTGAGAGGAGATGTGACACAAGATATTTTTAAGTTAGGGACCCGAGCGCGAAAACCCGGGCAAGGAACAAAAATTTCCCGCAGCCTCCGTAACCGTCGGTTGCGCTGGCCGCGGTGCGAGCACCGATCCATCTCTCTGGTGCCATGAGAGGGCGTGGCCTCGGGCAGCTGTTCCCAAGGGCTGGGTACCTCTCAGTATAATTTTACACAGTTGCCACTCTGTCCTTTGACAGAGTAGCCCCTGAGCGCACTCTGCCCAAAGACAGAGACGCCACTGAGAGATGATAAGTAATGTGTTAGAAACTACTCGGAAGAGTAATTTGTATTTACTCACCTCCCCCACCCCACGAGGTCAGGTTGTGACACAAGGTCGGTTTAATGTGGGGAGCCTGAGCGCGTGCACCCGGGCAAGGAACACAAATTTCCCGAGCCGTCGGTTGCGCTGGCCTCGGTGCGTGCATCGGTCCTTCTCTCTAGTGAAACGAGAAGGCGCGGCCTCGAGCAGCTGTTCCCCAGGGCTGGCACCTCTCAATATAATTTTTCTCAGTTTCCACTCTGGCTTTGACAGAGTAGCCCCTGAGCGCAGTCTACCCAAAGACAGAGACGCAACTGAGAGATGATAAATAGATGTGTCAGAAACTACTCGGAAGAGTAATTTACACACTTCACATGAAAAACCCAGGGAAAACACAAGGAGTACCTTGTCAGTCATTTTTAACGAAACATATATTAGAGAAGGATTACTGTCCAAATACGCACACACACACGCATCACACAAACACACACACACACACGCACACACACAAAAACGCACACACACACATATATATATATGTATATATTTTTTTAACAACAGAGATATTTCGATTTCATTTTTGCCTTGAAATAGTCGGAAGAAGAAACGCGTCGGCAAAATCTAGGATTTTTCCAATTGTCATTTTATACCAATCTGTCTTGTCCACAGAATTGATCTGGGAATTTAACTGTATTGTCGACATGGAAAAAAATTTTTTTAAAAATCACTTATTGTAAAGGTAATTTACATTACCCCCCCAAAAAAGAGGCTTCGACAGAAGCGTCTATCTTTTTAAATTTGGATTTTTAATGTAACTATAATAACAGAGATATTTCGATTTCATTTTTGCATTGAAAAAGTCGGAAGACGAAACGCGTCGGCAAAATCTAAGATTTTTCCAATTGTTATTTTATATCAGTCTGTCTTGTCCACAGAATTGATCTGGGAATTTAACTATATATATATATATATATATATATATATATATATATATATATATATATATATATTGAAACTATGACATAAATGCGATGGAATGATTAAATAGGGAACATGTAGGAAAAGCTACATAAATTTAACCTTGTTTCTTTATTCACATTCGGTTTTTCAGAAATTTACTTTGGAAGTGAAATAATACAGTCGGTGTTAAGATTTAAGTTTTAATTTCATGTTGATCTGTTTTCGTTGATTGCGTCGACGCCACGTGTATACCTGAGGGCGTTTATGTTTGTCCTTGCTTCAGCTTTTAAATTATATGTTGTTTTCTTTCCAATGGTTTAGTAGAAGTCACTGCCTGTCAAAAATGTCTAAACATTCTGAAAAACCACCTCACTAAATCTGAAGAAAAACGTCCTTTACGAGTCAACAAAATGATGAGTACATGTCAACAAATTACTAACTATCGCTCCATTTAAAAACAAACAAGAAAAATAGAAAAACAATTTTTACAAACATGAATTCTGTTTAATGATGGGACCTAAGCATCCTTGTACATTTATTCTTAGAATTTTATAAACGTTTGAAAAATATTAAAAGTAATAAATATATTAATGGGCAATGGAAGGAAAAGAGTCAACCCTCCTAAATGAAATAAAAGCTCTCACTTCAGGATTCCCTGTAGGTTTCTCAGATCGATATGCACCTGATGGAGGCCGGATGGCGCAGCGGTCGGAACTTTGGGATAACTATAAGAAGGATGGAAAGACTAGTCCTAATATTATATGGGGTGTTCCAATAACTTGGACCGATTTTAAATGTGAATTAAGTGTAAGCGTGTAGCTGGATAGAGAAGAAATTGATTAACACATCCCCAAAGAGGATTTGTGTGAAAGTGAATACAAAATAATGATTTGACAGTATTTACCTTAGTCGGACTATTGTCCTCATCTTTGTCGCCATATTTGTCACAACGTTTCGGCCGTTGTACGCTCCGGCCTTCTTCAGGTGGTTGGAATTTCGAACCGAACCCTTTATTTCGATCACTGGGGTAGACTGTTCTAGTTCCACGAGCCATGTTTGATGGATGTCAGTTATCAGTTATCTCCTAGTAATTTTCCCTCTGAAAGTTCTCCACTGCCTGAACCGGGTATTGAACTCCCACTCTTTGGGTCTGTCACTGGATCTAACCAACGCCTTTATCCACTGTGCCATGTGTCCAACCACCTGAAGAAGGCCGGAGCGTACAACGGCCGAAACGTTGTGACAAATATGGCGACAAAGATGAGGACAATAGTCCGACTAATGTAAATACTGTACATAATACCACATCTCAGAAATATAGACAGATAATGATTTGAGTAATTATATTTTCTACCACGTTGTAGATCAGACGACCGATTTTAAATGTGAATTAAGTTTAAGCTTCTAAGGATTTTTTTCTTTTTCTTTCACATTTAACAACTTTAGTCTTTGGCAATTTCAACCATGGAAAGAATAACAATCAAACAACGTGTTAAAGTTATCGAAGCCTATTACGAAAATGGACGTTCAAACAGAAATGCAATGAGAAGTTCCCAGGTCGCATCATCTCTTGAAACAGCAAAGTCAATTGGCTACCACGATCGTGTGACTTAACGCCTTTAGATTTCTTCCTTTGTGGTCATCTCAAAAGTAAGGTCTATGCCAACAAGCCAACAACAATTCAACAGCTGAAGGATGAGATAATAAGGCATATTGGTGAGATCGAGGAGCAACTATGCAGAGACGTTATTAAAAATTTTGACCATCGAGTGAAGGTATAGCGGACATTTGGGCTATATTATTTTTCACCCGTAAATGCCATAACTTAAATAACATGATCCAATAGAGAAATAAATAAATATTGACCAATAACACTGATTTATTTACTTTTGACTTTGATCCGTCTTAATGAAACACCCTTTAAATAGTGTAAATATTGATAACTCTTTATTCCAGAAATTCAGATAGAAAATATTAAATATATCTTTTACTTAAATATATCTTACCTAAAATCTCCACTTACCTGAGATGTATTGATGCGGTTTTTATTATATTCAACGTACAATTGAATTAATTTTCTTCACGATGAAGAAATAAACAACTCCCTAGCATTTCTCGATATTCTATTAATCCGAAACAGTAACAAAAATAGATTCCAGAGTTTACCTAAAACTAGGTACCTCCGATGCGTAAAGTTTAAAATTAATTTAGAAAATGAAAAAAAACTTTTCCTAAAGCTTTTATTTTAGTATTAATTACAAGTTAATAGATTAAATTTAATATTTCCAATAAACAAACTAATTCGCTGTATTTCAAAGCTAATTTAAATTGACTGGGAAGACTTTTTATCTTGAAATTACTGAAATTGTAGTTCTTAGCGCCATTCTTAACCACCTTTCATCAGAATGTAATACACTTTAGAAAAAAAAACAACTTTTCTGAAACTTTATTTGAGGAATATTAACTGATTTAAAGTTTAACTATTCTGATTTGAAACGAATATAAGTAATTTAACTTTAAGTTTGAAATATCGCAGAAATGCATTTTTAACCCAACAGTAGAAGTTTAAGATGGTGACAACTTGAATGACAGATAGACGTTTATCTGATGTTTTTCTATATTGGATATATCTGTAAAATATATGAGGAATATAACGTGAACGCCTTTTTTATATAATTTTGAAGTACTCAGTAATCTTAAAAATTTAGGAAAATATTTTTCGTAATCTAATGTTTTATTGTATATTAGATACTTTGGTTTTAAATTTACTTTAGTTATCCCTTTTATTTTCTGATAATGTCGTATATGAACTTCCATACCTACAAAAATAGTGCCTATTTTGTTTATGCACATACGAAATTGTAACAACCTTTTCGATTTATGATTAGTAAATGTAGTTTTTACTTATTAACAACATCAACTAACCGTTACAAATTAATACAGAATTTTAAAAGATTTAAAACTTTATAAATTATTCTAATTAAAGTTTTTAAGAAAATGAAAAAGAATTCTTGTCAAAATTCATTATTCATCGAAAATCTTTTTTCTTAAGACAATAATCACCTTAATATATCTTATTCGAAAAAGAAATTAAAACATTTTCTAATTAAATAACGTCTTAGCTTTATTGCATTTTTACTTTACGATTCAGAGCAGATTTTCTGTAACAGGGGGTCCTGTTTTACAAAAAGAAATTGTTGATGTAAATTCTCTCCAATGAGTTCTGTTTTTAACTAATATAAACATTAAGTGGCACAAAATTTAATTTCTCGAAATTTCCTAAAATTAAATCGGTGGGGATTAACAGATGTAAAAAATATTTATACCAGAATTTTCTAAAGAAAACATTTCTAGAATAATTTTATTCATTTGTTAATAATTCTTGAAAGTTTTATTAAATTCCGACAATTATTTGATTTTTTGCAGGAATTTCCAAATCAATGTTATTTCACCGAAAAAAAGACTCTAAAATTGGCTAAGCTAATTTATAGTCCAATGAAGTCTTATAACGCAAGAAAAACAAGATTTTTAACAAAAAATTCGAACGTTCTAAAAATGATTAAAAATAGAATTAAAATAAATACTTTGTTTTTTCCTCTTAATCTATATATATAAAACAGAAGGTGTCTGTGCGATACCTTTTCACTCGAGATCTATTCAACCAATTTTGACCAAAATTGGCACATACTTAGCGTAAAAAAATCGATAATTTAAAAAAATCAATAATCGATAAAGCCGATCAAAAGTCGATGAATTCAACATTTTTCCTCCGATTTCGTTTAAACTCGGTACGTATGTTATATCATGACGAACTCAACGATACCTCATTTTTATTTCTACGCCTCTGAGTTTAGCGAAAAACCGTGGTAAAAGAAAAATAGATTGCAACACAAATTTTTAACAAAATCTCCCTCAATTTTTAGGCAATCTAGTACCAATTTCACTCAATTGTAGCCAACAATAAGTTGATTGTTTAACAGTCATTTAACTTGGTAAATGTGTCCACCCAAATAGGGAAAAACCAGCATAAATAGCGAAAAATGGCGATTTTTACCGGTTTCTTTCTTATTTTTCGTTGATCTTTCAACCAATTTTCATCAAACTTAAAAATTACTTTATAAATGTATCCTCCTTTACATCCCTGGAAGCACACTGACAAATTGAATTTCAAAAACTCCAAAGTAATTGTTGCCTGTTTTACCCCTTCATGTCCTCGACTAACTTCGATTGAATAAATACAGACTGCTTCTGTTATATCAGTAACTGAATTAATTCAAAATGTTTTTTTTTAAGTAATTGAAGAAGATAGACTGTTACATCTAAACATGATGCTGTGTTTGCACCAATTTAACTGAACGCTTTTTCTGATCGAAGCTGGGTATGGCTTCTAGAAATAAATAAAGGTATTAACGAGAAAAAGAAATTGAAGAGAAAACTTTATTTTAGAAGGTTTAGAGCATTTTTCATTATGGTATGTTCTTTGTTAGCGGATTATTGGAGGTACCTACCTAAAATAACAAATCGAAACGACGTAATTTTTATT
>OZ038498.1:61334832-61354832 GCA_964036315.1 Acanthosepion esculentum | reverse complement strand
TCGGACTATTGTTATCATCTATGTTGTTATTCTCATAGCGTTTCGGTCGTTGTACTTTCCGGCCTTCCTCAGGTGTATATCGATCTAGGTAACCTACGGGGAATTCTTAATGGAACCCTTTATTTACATTCGGACTGCTGTCTTCATTTTTGCTGTTGTCATCACATTGTTTCGGCCGTTGTACATTCCGGCCTTCCTCAGGTGTATATTGATCTGGGTAACCTACAGAAAATTCTGAACTGAACCGTTTATTTAATCCTACGGAATAGACTGTTCTCGTTCAACTGCCAATTAAATAGCATAAATAATGATAAATCCTCACCCCATGAATTCAGACAGAAAATATTAAATATATCTTTTATTTAAATATATCTTACCTAAAAACTCAACTTGATGCGTTGAATACATTTTTATTATGAAATTGCAACAACAACCACTTACCAAATATCATAAAAAACAAAATTATATTTACTGTACAATCGAATTCATTTCCCCCCCCAAAAAACGACTCCTTACCATTTCTAGATTTTCTATAGTAATGGATAGGGGCTCGGTCTGAAGAATCGGAGAAGCCGAGTTCAAATTCCCGTCAAATCCATCACATTCACTTACGTGCTAATACCCTTTGAAAAAGTATTAATTCTCTTCTTCTCCCCCCAGATATGGGTAAATAGCAGGACAGACCGGGTTCTATAGCCTTGGATGACAACTGGTCTATCGCAGAAAGAATTGGCAACCTACTGCGGGAAAAAAATATGCCTCGTCAGTCATGTATCGAAAGATACATGATCGCCTAAGCGTTTATCCTGCATGGCACATAACTGACTGATTAATCCAAAACAGTAACAAAAGTAGAATACAGGGTTTATCTAAAAGCAACAAATTAAAACGACCAAATTTTTTATTTACATCATAGCAACATCAAATCTGAATTAGTTATAGGTTTCTATCTAAGTGTCATTTGCATATAAATCCTGGATAGTACGTTGAAGATGAAAATCATATTGAAAAAAAATTATGTTGAAAAAATTAACTATTTTCCTACAGCCATTATTTAAGCCGTAATTAAAAAAAAAAGCATGCAAAATCCACAAAGGTACAAAATCGGCAACATAAATACGAATAATTGTATCAATAAACTCTTTGTCTTTTGAAATCGAAAAAATGTATTCCAAACATAAAATTATATCCATTAAGGCAGGATTTGCTAAGCGTTATAGAATCAAGAATCAATTTGAATGGATATATAACATCGATAACTTGCAATGCAATAAGAAATATATAGGCGAGATATGAAGAAATTATGAACATGGTAGAGATCTCCGCTGCGAGAACGAATTAAATGATTTAGTATTGCATAAATACTGAACAAGCTATAATTTTGATTTTTAAAATGCTGCCTTATTAAAATAAAGAACAAAACCTATCAGAAGCAAAATAGCTGTGATGGCATATGAATAAACAATCAACATTCAACAAATACCCGCCAAACACATTTCTTCATATTACGATTGTTGACAAAACCAGTGCTTAAAGAATATAAGATCCAAATGTTTGTGAATGACGTAACCTAATATTATGAATACACACCAAGCGTCGACGCGACCATAGCAAACTAAACAATATAGAATTTATAAATTTACTCCGTATTATATCACTTCCAAAACATTTCTGATGAAACTAAGTTTAACAGTGAAACATGTTATATTTATGAAGAATATCCTACTTGATATATATATATATATATATATATATATATATATATATATATATATATATATATATATATACATACAAGAGTCATTCAATAAATAAGGTGAATTTTTCGGTATAAGGACTTCTAATACAGGTAGAAGCTTACTTTTTTTTTCAACGTAGTCTCCCAGCACTGTCACACACTTTTTCCATCTGTGCACAAGCTTCCGTATTCCCTCAGCGTAAAAATCTTTGGACTGATGCCTCAGCCAGTCGCTCACAACACTTTTGACTTCATCGTCAATTTTAAACTTCGTGCCTCTCGTGAACGCTTTCAAGGGACCAAACAGGTGAAAGTCTGAAGGGGCAAGGTTTGGGCTGTAAGGGGGATGAGGGAGCAGTTCCCAGCCCAGCTCGTTGATGGTCTCCACCGTTTGGGCTGCTGTGTGAGGCCTTGCGTTGTCATGATGCATGATGACTCCTTCTGACTGATGACCCCTGCGTTTGTCCCAACAGATAAGCTCAAAGTCCTTGCAATGTCATCCACTATCACCCTTCTGTCAGACTGAATGAGGTCATTGACTGATTCGATCACCTCAGGAGACCTCACTTCTGTAGGCCTCCCAGGCGTCTTCATCCTCAACACTGCTCCGTCCTTCTTTAAACAATTTAGCCCACTTGTAGACATTTTTTGGATGAAACATGTGGCACCATACACAGTTGACATTCTCCTATGAATTTCAACTGGTTTGCACCCTTCAGCAACCAAAAACTTGTTAACTGATCGCTGTTCAATCCTGGAGCATACTTCTTTGTCGGCCATCTTTGTTAATCGCCAAAACTCTCAAAGTTTGTTTTTTTTAATCTGCAAAAGAAATTAAATCCTTGTGAAAAAGAAGTAAAACAAAAAAAATATAAAATAAAAAAAGAGTAAGCTTCTATTTGTATTAGAAGTCCTTATACTGAAAAATTCACCTTATTTATTGAATGACCCTCGTATATCACTGGCGTGTTTATTCCAAAATAAATACGTAAAAATTCACCTTCCTCTCCGTCGGAAGCTGAGAGCTTAGGGGAAAAAACCTCCGAAATCAGTCGGGTTTCGATCCTGGCTTAAGTCAATCGGATGTCTACCACACTAATGAGCTAGTGATACAGTGAAACAGTCTGTCCGTGGATGACAATACACACACACACACACACACACACACACACACACACACACACACACACATATATATATATATATATATGCATAAATTATATATATATATATATATATATATATATATATATATATATATATATACATGAATGATAAAATATAGTTTTAAGATATGCTATATTTATGGGTAACAGATAGAGTTTATGTAAATATAAAAGTGGACAGTGATGTCAGAAATAAACGGTGACAGTCGGTTTCATGCTTGAAGCATGGCCTGAAGACTGCGTTCAATCTAGAGACACCGAGAGAGAGAGAGAGAGAGAGAGAGAGACAGACAGACAGACAGACAGACAGACAGACAAACAGACAGATTGAGATAGATAGATAGATAGATAGATAGATATTGACATGCGTGCGTATGCATTTGATAGACTGATATAAATGTACACTGATAGATTTGTTAAATAATAGTTTAACAGACTATTATTTTTTAGAGGAAGTGTATCTCCGCTCCGAGTCCCTGAGGTTGACCCTACGGGTCAAATACATGACATAATAAGGAAGTCGATTTTGGCTGAGCTAGCGTCGGAATAATAGATAGAGAAAGCTTTTTTCAGAGCGTTGATTCTTAACCGTCAAGCAATATAGTCGTGTTCTCTTTCGTGTCTGAAACGGTTCCCCAGTGAGGGGGGGGACCTCCACTGGATAGTTAGTACATGTCGGTATTAATAAAATAGTCCAGTTATCATTCTCTTTGTTGGAGTCTTTTCATTGCCGAACCAAATCAACTAGCGATCGCCGGTCCAAAAAGACAAGATGAGACCACCTCCACCAGATAGATAGATAGATATGGACATGCGTGCGTATGCATTTGATAGACTGATATAAATGTACACTGATAGATATGTCAACGCCGAAGTAAACTTCATTGATGCTTGAAAAATTTTCTGTTCTTTTCCAAATCATCATCCGGGATAGACATGAAAATAATAATAATAATAATAATAATAATAATAATAATAATAATTTATTAATACAAGTCTCGAAATAGCTATGGAGGAGAGACGTGGATTGATAACTCTCCGAATGGCATTTGTGCGTAAGGGAATATAACGGATCAGATGGAACTGGAACTCGGCTCTCCGATTATAACGCACAAGCTTATGGCACCTGGTATTCACAAGCGGTCACCATGTAGGTACTGAACAAGCACAAAGTTGCTTACCTTCGGTGATCGCACGAAAACATATATATATATATATATAATAGAGAGAGTGAGATTTGAACATATATATATATATATATATATATATATATATATATATATATATATATATATATATATATATATATATATATATATATATATATATATATATATATATATATATATATATATATATATATATATATATATATTATAATTTAGGCTCTACTTAAAAAATAAAGACAAAAATACTAAAGAACTTCGGATTATTAACCTAACGTTTTCTTTGCTATTTTGCTACACACACACACACACACACACACACACACACACATATATATATATATATATATGTGTGTGTGTGTGTATACGCTGATGTGTATATACATATTTATATTTATATAGTTTTAATTTACGTTTGTTTGATTTTTCATGTATATGCGTGTATTTGTAAATGTCTATGTATATGTTTAGTTTATATGCATATATGTATGCGTGCGTATGTATGTATATCTAAATATGTATGTGTATGTGTATGTATGTATGTATTTGTATATATGTGCATCTTTATGTATATATATTTTTATTTGCTTTATTTACTTTTTTGCGTTGCTGTATGGGTCGATATATTTATACGTGCTTCTGTATATGTATGTCTATGTGCGTATGTCTATATATGCGTACCTATTATGCGTGTATATGGATATGTAGGTACATGTGCAGATTTGTATGCGTATGTGTGAATGTACAATTATATATGGAGGTAGTTATTTACTTAAAATTCGTTTAATAACACATTAAGACACGAATATGTTCATTTTAGCTATTACATCTGAACGTCTAGATCAATGTGAATGTGGATGTATGTACCTGTGTTTATTGATGTCTATGTGTAAGGAAAGTGCATGCACGTTTGGTTGTATGTTTGCGTACGTGTGGTTGTGAGTAGTGTAGATGTTCGTTTTTTTTATCAAGGGTCGTGTCTCGTCACCGTATTTTATGTGTGTATATATATCTAAATATGTCTGAGCGCTTATGTATTATAACCTGAGTATGTTCGAATGATTTCGCGTGAGAGGCGACTACCATGTTGAAATGAAACTATAAAAATGTATAGATTTTTGTCTGGGGCTCTGAACATCCTTTTTAACATAATTTCAATGAAAATATAAATTAAATAGCATATATATCTTTTATTTTTATTTTTATATTTTTATATTTTTTCTCCTCGGTAATTCTACAATTTAAAACTTAATAGAGATTTGATTTAGATTTCTAAATAGGTAATTTTTAATTTTTTACTTTTAATCTTAATTTCAAATTTTATAAATCTTTTAATATCTATGATAACCTTACTTAGTTGTCTAATTTTTCGAATTACCCTATACTTGTATTTTGATTGGTCATTCTAGCTTATGTAACAGCGTTTACTCCTAGCTAAGGATCGTTAATTAATTTGAAACTTTTAAAATCATTTATTCTATATCTACATCATCACTTGATAAGACACCAGAAGTGTTGAAACAAAATGGCTATTTTTGTAGTGATTTTATAACATATTTCTGTTATAATATTCAAATAAATGATTATATATATATATATATATATATATATATATATATATATATATATATATATATATATATATATATATATATATATATATATATATAGATGGATCGGAACAGACTGAGATAGATTTCAAGGAATGGAGATAGATAGATAGATAGATAGATAGATAGATAGATAGATAGATAGATAATGCATAAAATGTAATCGGTAAGTCTGTAACATAAGAAACTACTGGACGTGTATGTGTGTGTGTGAAGGAAAAGCGAGGTTTTCAACGTCATTCGTTGCTGCACTCTGGTTCCGAAAGGTTTTGTAAGATTATAAGTTGGGTGAGGAGAAGTGACGGCGAAATAAGTAAACAGTTAAAAGGGTTAGTAAGAATTAAACGTGATTCAAGATAAACAACTTACGCCTACGTTACCCTCCCCCGCATTACGGAGCTCATAGAGAATTTGACTCAGTAGTTGAAAAGGATAAAGTTGTGCAATTTTTTTTTATGCAATCACGTGTGCTCACTGTCTTTGGGTTGCTGCCATGTGTCCAAGGGTGGAGTGTCAGTGTGCATCAAATTTGACATCGCATTGCTAGGTTGCAAGCTTAACCTCTCGGCACAAGCAGTTTGCACTGTTAGAGATGCACCCAGGCGTATGTTTCAGTTTATTAGCAAAAGGAATAACCACTCTTCAAGTTGCTTAGGAATACTTCGACCTTGTTTTTTCCCCGTCGAGTGATACCAGTTCCCATGTCGTTGCACTTTTCGTTGCATATTAGCCCTACCTATCTATCTATCTATCTATATACATATATATATATATATATAATATACTAATGCATATATACGCACATATACAGGCATACATATAATAAATCTTCAAATAAGTAAATAATACTTGAATATATAGGTGTACATATATATGTCTGTTTATGCATATTAATATAGATAAATTAATTATGTTATATATGTATATATATATATATATATATATATATATATATATATATATATATATATATAATAAAAACTGAACGTGAATCACGTTTGTCTTGTTAATGTAGATTTTATATTTGTGAAATAGATTTTTTTTCTGAAGACGCCAGTCAATCGGCGAAACTTGGACAAATAGAATATTCCAAATTTTTATACATACATACATATACACACACACATATACATATACATAATTTTTATACATACATACATATACACACACATATACATATACATATATATATATATATATATGCTTTTGTACGTGTATGTGTGTGTGTGCGTGCATTTTATAAAACAGTTCTATGGTTTTTCTGTTTTTGGAGTAGAAGTGGAATAGAGCGTTTGTAAATATGTGGCCTGAAGATTGCGTTCAAGCATGACACAGACTAACGCTGTTCCGTGTCGACCTCCATCTCTCTCTCTCTCTCTCTCTCTCTCTCTCTCTATATATATATATATATATATATATATATATATATATATATATATAATGTATTTTTGGCCAGAAACCTTTTTTTCAAACATGTTTCGTTAAATATCACGGACAAATAAATTTTCATGAATTTTACTGAGTTTTCTTTCATTCTTAAATTTTTCTGTCTCTGTCTGGTAGGGGTTGTCTCCATTATCCCAATCACTTTCTGTCAATTTTGAAGCTACTTTCAATTAACAACGTACCTCTTGAAAATTTATATAGCAGTGGTCGAAAGCGCTTGGCACAATAGACGCTACAGACAATTTCTACACTCACTGCCTGTTTTGGATTCCGGGATGAAATCCGATATCAATGAATAACAAAAGCCAGGAATGGATAAGGAAAATAAATGTATCAACGTAATAATACAAACTGGTAATACGGGTTAGTAGATCCAGGAATGCGGGTTAGTAGCAATAATATATATACAGTCTTGGTATCGCGGTATGACTCCTTACTGAGTCTACGTGCTCGCTAACTGTGACGCTTGCCGCCGTATCTGTGTGTGACTTATCGTATATGGTACCAAATAATAATAATAATAATAATAATAATTATTATTATTATTATTATTACTATTATTATTATGAGACATTTTTGACTGTACAAGACGAAAGGCTATTCACCAGGAATTATCAGGCAAATTTAAAGAATGTGCAAACCCAATATATATTACGAGAAAAACATGTTAAGTCTCTTGACCACTTAGTACCTGGTTTTTCAATCTTGACATTGAAGGAATAAAAAGGTCGACATGACATTGGAAACTATATTCATGGGAAAATATGTGAGTATATATATAGTGCACAACACACTGAAAAATGGTATAAACTTGATCCTGAACCAATCATAGAATGCCATGAAGTCGTTAGTCTTTGTGACCATTGATAACGACAGACATAAAAGCTAATAGACCAGATATCGCGATCAAACATTACAAAAAGTATGCATTATCATAGATAAGACCAGTGCCTTACGATAATAAAATATCTATTAAATAATATCAGAAAATAAGTAAATATAATGATAATAATTATATTAACCGTTTCCTTATAAGGAAACATTTGGTATTCATTGATTGAAAAGCCAGTACTGCTTTGGTTGAAATTTATAAATCTTTCTATTAAAACAATCTTTTAGGGAAATAGCCTTCTCTAGTCTATTAATTCTTATTGCTCTTTCCAGTATTGATGGGGTTTCCTTCCTAACTTTTTGTTTGAAGTAGTATGGAACGTCATTATGTTTATGTAATTATTATCTTTTCGAATTACATGTGATATCCATTTTATTGATGTGTTTTTGAAAGTCCTCAAGTAACGTGACTTCTATTATCTGGTACAGTTATTTGTGATTATGTAGCGCCAGTCCCCGAGATTCGAGGAAGAGTGGTCCTCACTAAGACATACAGGCTTCCTTCGTTAGTTTCTGTTAATTAGTACAGTTCTTTTTTATTCTGTAGCACCAGCAGACGATGTTCTAAGAAGATTTGTCCATTCTGAGAGCTGTTGTCTTCATTCGCTAGAAGCCATGTTTAATCATTGATCTCAAAACGCTGACTCTTTACATATTTCTGAAGAAGTTTGGCACCATATACGATATTCACATGAAAGTCTCGATTCTGTAAAAATGAAAATAGTAATGGAGGTTTGAAATGAATGACTAATAAAAGAAGATTATTAAAGTACTGCTGCAAACATGACAAACGAATATAAAATATCTGTGTGAAATTTCTAATGATGCCAGTTGCGTAGTGTCTACTACGTTATCAGCGACAATCTCAGTGGATGTTGAACGATATGCAAGACACAAGATTCAGTCACTCGAGACGAGAAATAAACACAGGGCAAGAACAACAAACCCAACGATATCACTTGCTTGTAAAGAAACCCCGCTGAAAGAAACAGACACACGCACAAATATGTAGTCAGTCGAAGCGAGGTAACATTACGAGTCGGAAAGTAGATCGAATCCGTCACGTGTTTGTGCTATTTCTTTTTTTTTATCGTGTAGCAAGCAGACTTTGTGCAGAGAACAGAAACCGGCGCGGGCGGGCGCGCGCACGCACACACACACACACACACACACACACACACACACACACACACACACACACACACACACACACACACACACACATACACATTAAAATATACTACGTAGCCACATATCCACACCCCAAACAAACGTGGGCAACAACGCTACTGTAGTAGTCACTCTCGTAATCTTATATAAACACGAAAATCGAAACTCCACTCACAGGAAGAAATGCAAGTAAATACTCGCAGAATACAAGAGTGGGCCTACTTGTGCAGTAGGGGTAGTTGCTCATTTCAATCGGCGGCAGTGTTCGAACCCAAATAAAATCGTTAATTTTGAATGCTGATTTTCAACGCAGACACGAACTCGCCCATAACTTAGAAAATCCTTACTCCATTTTTCCTACCCAACTTTTATGGGATTAACACGGTATCGACATCGCATCGCTAGTCGGAGACTGAAGTCAACGTCCGGGACGGAGTGTTTCCCCGATGGAATCAACGGGCACGTGTCCGTGATCAAGGCGAACCTTCACGTTGGAGAACATCGGGTGTAGCTAGAGAGATGGGTTCCGCTGTTTATATTTAGCCAAGACAAGCTAGGCGTGAAAGAATACATATCCCGCTCTCGTGTAAGTGTTCAATAGGCACTGCGACTAAAAATAATTATTTTTTTCAATTTTTCTTCATATTACGATAGATTAAGCACAAAAAAGTTATTAAATTTTCTAAAAGTTAATAGGCTGATCCAGTTTGCTATGTAAATTTATTGTAAATTAAACAACCTACGGAAGCGACAACAAAATATGCTCATACCAAATGATTTCTTAAACTACAAAAAAAAAATAGGAGTAGGGATTCGTAATCTGAAGTGTTATTTTGTTCATACTCTACTATTCATTAAGCACTTCAGATTATAATATTTGTTTTGGCTTCCGTAGGGATTACATTTACAGTGAATTTATGTAGCAAACTGGAATCGCCTATTAACTTTTATAAAATAAAAAAAAATCTTGATATTCGTGATCTGGAGTCCTTAACCTATAGTAATATAAAAATAAACTTAAACTTAAAAATAAAGTCTATTTCTGGTCACAATGCCTATTGTACAACGCCACCCCGGCTTTCATTCCAGATATGTGGAAGGAACTGGTCAGGTGCTCAGTTGCGCAACGACCCTACGATCTCAATCAGTCATAGGAAAGATGATGATTATAATGATGATGATGGCTTAAATTAAGTTGAATAAAAAAATAAATGCCATTTGAGCATGCATGGTATTTGTCGATTTCTAGAGGCCAAGGATCTGTGACTGCATATATTTAGAAAAAGATAAACAAAAACAAAAAAAAACAGCTGGTTTTGGAAGCGCAGCATCTTTTTTACCAATCAAGAGCAGGTGAGGCGACGCTGGTGTGCTCTCAACTGGACAACATATTTTTTTTTATTGGAGATTGACATTTATTCATGCAGCACGTCTCCTTTGTCCACACCACCAATAGTCTACAGGTGGGGGACAGAAGAGATACGTCTTGTCACCGTTTTCATCGCAGGAAGTGTCAGAACTAGGTTCGATGCACCGTCTCCAGATTTTATCTTCAGAGTTTACTCTCGAGGTTTTTTCACATGATTTGATACGGCAGCGAAGGTTTGTAATCAGTGTTTCTTCTCTTCGATAGATTGTCTTCCCAAGCCAACGAGTTCTACTTGATTTCAGTATTACCACTTCCATATAAATGTGGCGTTGTTATAAGTAATTATTGTATCCTTAAAGAGTTAACAGACAAAGGTGGTACTCGAGTGAAGGAACAGCAACACGCGCTTAGATGAAAGAAGAGGGGTTTATTGTAAAAGAGAATACACTACTGAAAGACAGGGAATCGGGTGACAGGCTAGTATTTCCCGAAGCAAGGTTATTTACTTTACCTCACTGCGAGGCAGGATGTGGCACAAGGCCGTTTTTTTTTAATGCGGAGAAAAACTGAGCCCGTAGGCCCGAGCAAAAATTCCCGTAGACCCCGTATACTCTGCACTTTGGCATAACCTCGTCAGGGTTCCTCTCTGCCCGAAAGCAGAGATTTCTACCAGTACAGCTGGAGACGAATTTCCAACTAATTGCCGAAGCAAGGATATTTACCAACCGCCCCACGCAGTCAGATGTGGAACAAGGCCGAATTTAACGTGGGGTGTCCGAGCTCGTAGGCTCGGGCAAAAATTCCCTGTATAAAACGGGGTCAGGTAGCTGTCTACCACCCCAGACAAGACTCTGCCCATCGTCATAGCCTCGTCTGGGTTCCTCTCTGCCCGAAGGCAGAGAGTTCGACCAGCATAGCTGGAGACGAATCTCCAACTAATTGCCGAAGGAAGCCCCAGGTATATCCTGTGCCTACCATATATAGCTACTGATATAGTCAGTCCACACAGGCGATAGGGAGGGCGGGACATTCCATTACAATAATAGACATAAATTTACTATATGTGAGTCAGTATTTGTACAGAGCTATATGGATAATTGACATGGATAAAATTATGCGCAGACGGATACACACGCATGTCTTCTTCACACTTACAGAAAGAGGCATAACATTGATTGCACCCATCTCTTCATTAATCACGGTACGACAATGTGCACATATATGACACTTCAGCCTAGCCTCAGTCTTACATGATTGTTTGCAGATTATTTTTCCACCCTCCAAACTCTCTTTCACGGGCGGGACGTGGCGTGCCTCTCGCTATTCTGTTGTTACTTCCATGGAAAGTGCTTGGACGATTCTAACTTTCACGGCTAGGACCTGCCATGCCATGCCACTTACACTCTAGCAAACAATCCATATTCCCCTCGTATTCCATCGGTGCAAAGTAACTTTCACTGGAACAACTTCTTCCCACGAACCACTGGTCTGTGGAACAGATTCCCAAAATGATGTTTCCTCGATCACTACAATCTTAAACTGTACCTCTAGAGTTAATCGTTATTTTCCCCTCTTGCCTGTATAAATTGTTCCTTAAAGTAACCCTCTACCGCTGGGCCTTGTACAGGGTGAACCTTATGTAAAAAAAATATATTATACTTAATTGTCAATAGTTGTTAGGATTATATATTCGTTTTGACAATTGGTTCTTCAAACGGTAATTACTGTACTTATGGTCCAACGTAACACTTGGCAATATAATAATTACACTGCCATCAAATCCCATGAGGTGACATCGACATTTTCTCGTTTTTTTTTATTTTTTTTTTTAATTTATTTTATTTTATTTTTTTTATTTTGCAAATAGACTTCATCGTTCTGTGTTAAGTCTATTTGAAAAGTTTCGGATAGCTCACTGCAGAGTCTTACTTGTCTCCCTCATTCGTTCCATACCATACAAGCCTATCAAGAATTGGACTACACCATCGCTACGCTAGGGTTTGCAGCTGAGGTTTTTTGTAGGTTTTTTTACAGGGTGGAGTTGCCAGCACGGCTAAAGCGGTTCTGGAATTTAAATTTATCATTCTAGATTTGGTTGCCAACCAAGGCTAATGAGTCCAGTCTGTCCTTTTATTTCACCCATAGAGAGGATAGAAGAGATAGATTACGGCTGTTTGTGTGAAAGTGAACGCGACGAACACGACTGGAATTTGAATGCCACATCTCGTCCCGATAAACGGTACGCTACGTGCATATACTAGTCTCATCAATTGCACAGGACCAGGTCAAATCATTCGACTCACCCTCCATGACGCAGCGGTAAGGTGGGTGCCTAGGAAATTGATGGAAGCTAAGTTTCAGGACTTCGATATATGGAGTTTTCTCCTTTCAGACCGGATGTCACCCAGGACGAGAGAAGTCAAATTAGTCTTTAACACAAAACTGTGTTTGAAGTGGGGTGGTAGAAATGGATCCATGCCTTTCCCAACAGTATTAATACCTGGGCTGGAATTTGAACACGTTTTGCCAATTTCACTTCCCGCGACGATAACCGCTAAGCCACAGATAATGTGTGTGGGAAGATACGCATAAAAATCACATACACACACACACAAATATATGTACACGTGTGTATAATAATGTGTGTGTATACTAGTAGAATAACGATTATCCGCTTAGAAAAAGATTTACACACGAACATCTATCTATCTATCTATCTATCTATCTATCTATCTATCTATCTATCTATCTATCTATCTGTATATGTATGTATGTGTGTATGTGCGTGTGTATGAGTGTACGTGTGTACGCATTACACTCATAATACGGGCGCGTGAACTTTGGCATACGGCCACTATTGTGAACCAAATAGAAAGATGAGAACTTTACAAGGACGTACGGTAATAATTTATTAACTATTCAACTGCTGCTGTATATATATATATATATATATATATATATATATATATATATATATATATATATATATATATATATATATGCGTGTGTGTGTGTGTGCGTACGTGCGTGTGTGTTTGTGTGTGTGTGGAAGTATGGATACGTTCGTACACACATACGCACATACACACACACACACATACACACATACACACACACATACACACATACACACATACACACACACACACACATACACACACATATATAATGTTTACTACTACTTCCCTCTTCTGCGCATGTCTGGGCCACCCATTTCCGCAATAACTGATGTCGCTTTACGCACGTGTTCTCAGCTGTATTGGCTTTGACTTGGCTGTATAAATAAATCGACTGGTAGAAGAGCCGGGCTGCGATAGGTGTGGGCCGATGAGGGAAAGAGCAGCGCAAAGCGCTGCATTCAACGTTCCATTCGCAACCTGACGTATGCGCACACGCAAAGATGCGTGTTCGGGTTTCGTCAGCGGAAGCAACGGCGCACGTGAACGCGGCAAACCGGAATTCCTTGCATGCTCTCGCAGAGCTGTTCCTGCTACAGTGGTCGTTGCGACATTTGTAGGCTTCAAGAATGTAAAAAGAGGAAGAAGTTTCGGCTCTGAACGAATAATATGGTAGGCATATGAGGCTAGCAAATTAAGTGTAAGAAAGAATATGTAATTTTTTGTTTGTCGCAGCAAGAATTCATTAGTATTATTCAATAATATTCTATCTATCTATCTATCTATCTGACTCAGGTTGTTCGTTATCTGTCTGTCTATTTTTAGATAGCAGTCTTAAAATTTCTCTGCCTGATTAATTTAGGAAATTTTCACCAAATGATTCGACGATTTGGGGGTAAGACATACTTTTATTTAGGAGAGAATTATTCAGTAACACTTTCATCTCACTAACTCTCACTCTTTGTCTATCTCTTGCCGTCTTGCTCTAATTCTCATATATATATATATATATATATATATATATATATATATATATATATATATATATAAATTGTTGATACTTCCAGATGAGTGGATAGACGAGTCCGTCTACTCAACTCTGGAGTTGGGCAGCTGAAGTTAACATTAATCATCTAAGTGTATTAATTTTCTCGCTCTTTCTATGAGTGCATATATATATATATATATATATATATATATATATATATATATATATATATATATATATATGTATATTTTGTCATTCACAGACAGTACTGTTTCGCTGTATCACAGCTCCTCAGTGCGACTAGACTTCCGAATGCCTCAAGCCAGGATTGAAACACAACTAATTTGGTGTCAGCCAGAGCTATCTTCACTCGGTAGAATTACACAACTAAATCAAGCGTATTGTTTTTACAAATATAAACAAATGCCAATCAGCCAAAGTGCTCCATTCATTTTACTGAAGAGCTTTGCATTAGTGCAGGTGGCTGTTGTTTATAGAATTAGCTTATCACTCAACAGTGCTCAATTGAAATGTATTTTCAAGAGCTAAATTATGTCGTTCACAGACAGTACTGTTTCGCTGTATCACAGCTCCTCAGTGCGACTAGACCTCCGAATGCCTCAAGCCAGGATTGAAACACAACTAATTTGGTGTCAGCCATATATATATATATATATATATATATATATATATATATATATATATATATATCAATGAAGAATGTATATAAAATTGAAGAACTAAACACACTCAAAATCTCGAGTATCAATTCACAACATGTGGCTATAAGCAACACCTAATCAGTGAACAAATAAATAAAACAAGTTCCACGCCTAGAGAAGACACCCAAATGTACAAGATAAAAAATAAATCCAGACGCATCCCTCTAGTAACCACTTTCAACCCCACTCTGCCTCCACTATCCCAGATAATCAAAAGTCGCTGGGAAATACTACATCTCAAACCAGACCTAAAAAATTGTTTGAAGAACCTGGCTTTCTAGCATATCATAGACCTAAGAACCTAAAGGAAATTATAGGTATATCCATATTTCAGAGGATAAGGTAATCCGTAATAAACCAAAAACAAAAACAACAGGATTTTCCCAACCATGTAACAACAAAAAGATCTTATGTTGTTATATTTAACAGACCCCGAGGAGGGTTATATGTAGTACAAGGTCGAGTTTAACGTGGATCATCCGAGCCCGTAGGCTCTACAAAAAAATCCCCGTAGTACCCTCATAAAGGGGTTCGGGTCTGACTACCTCCCCGAACGAAACTCTGTCCTTCGGCACAGCCACGTCCGGTTTCCTCTTTGCCCAAGGCAGGGAGTTCGACAGGAGCTGCGAACAGTCACAGCCTCGGTAGAACAGTCTATATCATTGTTCCCCCAAGGAGTTTATGCTGTAACCACATTAGACGCACCAATTCGTTCACTAGCTCAATCACTCAGTTACTTTCAAAATCTACCACGACTCTAACATAACATAATTTACCTTGTAGAATGCACACTATGCCAGAAACAATATGTAGGAAATCTGTATAGCCGTTTCACTACAGAATTAATAATTATCGCAATCGAATCAAGTCGGCTCCCCACGAAAGATTATTGCCTGTAGAACAACATTTCCGCCTGAAAAAACACGATTTTAAAATCCATGCTAAATTCACTATCATTGAGAAAATAGAAAAGTTCAGAGCAGACAACATTAGAAAAATTTTAGAAGACCGTGAAGGTAAATGGATTCTGCGCCTCAAAACACACCATCCAGACGGGCTTAATTATAAAATTAACAACATAGATAAAATTAATATATAACTCCCCAAATCAGGCCCTACCCACATTTCTCACCCACACAAGACAGGCATGCTTGTGGAAGTATTGAGGTCTCAGACTTATACACACACCCATACTAATATACACACTTACACACATCATACTCACCCACTCCCAGAAGAATTAAATGATAACACACACTTAACACAGGCACATCCTCTTTCCAGGAACCAATAAAACTGTCAAAATGACCAAGGGAATTCAGAGCAGCATGAATCTATCCGGCATCTGTCTTAAATAACAACTTAAAAGAGACTGTTTGACCAACACAAGCAGTGAACCAAATTTATGATAAAAAATAAAAAAAAACAAATGAAAATTACAGATAAAGTTCATTTTCTCCATAAAGTCATTCATTCCTGTAGTTCACTGCTACTAACAAGCAGAAATGTTTTTTTCTCCTGATGATGGCCATGCTAGTCGAAACTAGCCGAGAAATCCGATTGAAATAATAAAATGAAAGAATATTAATATACAACCCAGTGTGTGTAAAAATTTTAAGTTTTTAATATTTTTTTATTGTTCAGAACATATATATATATATGTCTGAGTGTGTGTGTGTGTGTGTGCGCGTGTGTGTGTGCGCGCGTGTGTGTGCTGCGTACCTGTTATTTTAGATTCTTGTGCAATAAATATAGCAAAATTTAAACCAGATAATTATTAATACACATACGCACACACCTACACACACCCACACACACACACACACACACATATATATATATATATATATATATAGAGAGAGAGAGAGAGAGAGAGAGCGAGAGAGAAAGAAAGAAAGAAAGAGAGAGAGAGAGAGAGAGAGAATTAATATAAGTAAAAGTTTGTCACTTAGCTGATTGATGTTACCTTCAGTATCCCGACGCCAGAGTTCCGTAGGCAGATCTGTCCGTCCACTCTTCAGAGTGTATCAGAAATTTACTGCTGATATTTTTTCGATTATGTTTGTACACTTATCATTTGTGTATATTTTTTACTGTATTGATTGTGTGTGCATTTGTGCGTTTGCGGCCTTGCGCCCGTCTGCATTCGCGTGTGTGCTTCCGTCTGCGCGGATGTGGGTAAATTTAGGGTGTCGTGATCATTTGTTTTTTAAAAATACGTTAAATTCGTTTTTTTTAATACTTTACGCTCGCTCTTTAGTTTTTCTTTTTTTTTTCTTCGTGAAAAAAAAACAGAGATGTAAATATGAAATAGAGAGGTTTACTGATAGGACACGCCAGAGAATAGCACAGTCCTGTTTGTCATAGATAACTATTCAGAAGAGTTTTTCTGATGATTTTGATTTGTTAGTTTTGTTACAAAATGCGTAGGCTAACACAAAATAGTAAACACTACTGTTCTGGTCTGATGTCCCGAAAAACTACAAGAAGACAGAATGCATGGTCATCGGCAAAAAGATGAGCCCGATATGCGATTTACAGGTAGGAGACACTAAAATCAAGCAGGTGCGGAAATTTAAATATCCGGGAAGTGTTCTGACAGAGGACGGTCAGTGCAACGCTCAGATCCGAAGACGATGGCCAAAGACGTATTCCAAAATCTAGGCAGAGTACTACGAGACAGGAGGATTTCTTTGGTAACAAAGAAAAGAATACTGAACTTCTACGTAATATCTGTCCTTTTTACGGCAGCGAATGTTGGACGGTCTCCTCAAAGATGAAGAAGAGACTCAAAGCAACAGAAGTATTGTTCTACAGAAGGATGCTAAGGATACCATCTATCAAACATGAGAGCAACGATGCGGTTTTGGAGAGGATGCAAACAAAGAGGAAACTTATACTTAACATCAGGAAGACGCAGCTGAGATTTCTGGGACACGTAACGAGAAAGGAAGGTTTGGAAAATCTGATAGTCACAGGGCGAACAGAGGAAAAAAGGACAAGGGGAAGCAATCTGTGATATACTTCAAGTGGATGGCAGAACAAGGTCTGGAAGAAGTAGCAAAAAGACAAAAGTTATTGAGAACGACAATAGGAGGAAGTGAAGAGCCATGATCGCCTATGACCTGAAGGGTCACGACGCATAAAAGAAGAACTTCGTGGACGTGGAATTATGACTGTGATGGATTGTCTTTGTCTAAGTTTTAATACAAGACTGAAAAAACGCGTGAGATAGTCAGTGTGATTGCAAGAGTGAAGACGCCTAGCAGCTACGAGATTCCTTAGTGGAACAGATCACCTGTTGACATTCATCCTCGATCTTCCTATCGCTTCTTCTAAGAAACGATCCCATGACTACTACTGTGTCCCTTCCCTGAAATAAAGTGGAAAAAATATACCCAAGAATATTGCCCGTTGTTCATTCAGTCTGTGATGCAGCGCTGGGACCGGAAGAACTTCCGATGGATCATGAAAAGCCAGAGACGGTACGACATGCATCGTAGTCTCCCGTCACCTACTTTTTGCTTCTATCCCCTTTTTATTCTCTTTTTTGCTATAAGTTATTGTCCAAATTTATCTATCTTCCTCTCAATCACACACACACACACACACACACACACACACACACACACACACACACACACACACACACACACACCTAATAAAAATAAAATTTCCAAAACGCAGATTCCCTTTTCTATAAATATTTTCACGGTAATTGTTCTGATGAACTTTCCTCTATGCTACCTAGACTTTATGAAATTAAGCGCGGTACTAGACTGGCGGCGAGGTCTCATCATTTTATAGTTGAAATGGCTAAATGTAACCGTAGGTTCTATGTTAACAGTTCCTTCTCTTGAACTTCTCGCTTGTGGAACTCTCTTCTGGCTTCTTGCTTCCCAGTCAAATTTGATCTGCAAACATTTAAATGCAATGTCAATCGTTAACTTCTTTTCTTGTTATTTTACTGGTCTCTCTCTTTAATAATGTTTATTTTCTCACATTCTCTCACAATCAATAACCGCTTGCGTCTTAGTAGCTTTATTACCTTGCTTGGGGTAAAATGATGAAAACAAAAGAAGATATTTGTACCTCTGTCAACTAAGTGGGATAAAGATTAGGTACCCTTGTACATGTATGTCTATTCACAAATATCTCTACATATTCTCAATGAGTCTCAATGATATTTTATTGAAAGTTGGGTTTTTGGCCAAAAACTGATTGATTAAAAGTTGGGAGATATCCATTTTATTTTCGATTAAAAGATATTACATATACTATTTCACTCATATTTTATATGAAATTGATTTAAATACTTACTATTATTGGAATATTTGTTTGTTTGTTTTTTTCTTTTTGAAGAGCTGGTGAAATCTTTCAGAAACATGGATTCATGAAAGCTATTTACATACAAAATTCATCCAGCCATCAGCCTGCAACAATAAAGCAAATCCCACAATCCATCAACTGAAGACTATCTGACTACTTGTCTGATGAAAAAAAAAATCAACAAGTAAAATGGCAAAAGGTGATTTTGGCCAAATTAACTTTAATGCCAAATAAAAAAAAATAAGAGAGAAAAACAGGATCATATTTTTTAATCCATGTATAAGAAAAATGTAAAAACGAATATAGTAAATTATTCACAAAACTCGCCCCCTCCAAAAGCTCCCACAATTAAGCACACTTCACAAAATATTCAAGAGAAATACTGAAAAC
Source organism: Acanthosepion esculentum (assembly GCA_964036315.1). NCBI lineage: Eukaryota > Metazoa > Mollusca > Cephalopoda > Sepiida > Sepiidae > Acanthosepion > Acanthosepion esculentum. The sequence goes on along the minus strand of OZ038498.1, from coordinate 61,334,950 downwards.
ACGAAAAATCCCCCACATAATCTGCTCATTAAATGGTAACTGCCTACAAACCAACGTAATATATCAAGCTACTGTGAAGTCCAAAACTAACTATATATACAGGAATGGCAGAAGATCC
>OZ038498.1:61262332-61329832 GCA_964036315.1 Acanthosepion esculentum | reverse complement strand
CGGAGTTATGTCTACTGGCCGGCGATGGACAAGGACATAATGGAAATGATAAACACATGCAGAGGATGCGCCTTGGCGGCCAAAGCTCCACCTACCACTTTCAAACCCTGGCCAAAAACGGACCAGCCTTGGTCACGTATACATATTGACTTTGCTGGGCCGATTGACGATTATTATTACTTAATCGTTGTTGACAGTTACTCCAAGTAGCCGGAAGTTTTAAGATGCAAGAGGCCGACAACGGCTGTAACAATTAGTTTCCTACATGAGCTGATTGCGAGATTTGGAATAGTGGACTGCGTTGTCAGCGACAATGTCACACAGTTTACTTCAGCAGAATTTAAGAACTTTTGCGACATTTTCCAAGTCAAGCACATAACTACGCCTCAATACCACCCTAGATCTAATGGGCAGGCAGAGAGGTTCCTAGACACGATGAAAAGAGCATTTAAAAAAGCTCAAGGAACTCCTACTGACAGCATTACAGCAGTTCCAGCAAGTTTATCGTATAACCAGAAACATCATCAACTGACTCACCGGCAGAAATCATGTTTGTCAGAAAGGTAAGATCTGTTTTTAACAAACTAATCCCAAAACTCAAAAATATGTAACACCGAAAAAGGAACAAAAAAAACGATTTCTTCCAGGTCAGAAATTTTTTTTTTAAAGTTTTCAGAAGAATATGCCGTACTTGGAGGAGGGCACGATCACCACTAGGATCGGCGAAATGGTGTATATAATACAAGGACCAAGACATACACATAAAAGACATAAATCAGATTAAAAAACGGCATGAAATAGATTCTAACAGCACACAGGATGAAGTGGAAGAACCCATCGAGATCATTTACGACATATTTAACCTCGAGTCCCGCAACATATGCCTGAACAACGAAGGTCGGGGAAAAAAAGGAAATTCACCGAACCTTTGACAATTAATCCAAAGAAGAAAAGGTATTAACCCTTTTACCAAGTAAAAGACTTGGAATCGGGTATTGTGGGTACCTAACATACCTACAAATGGACTCTTCCACACTTATATAATGTGGCTACCAATTTCTAGTAAGGAGGAAGTCACCAGGTGTGACTCCTGTCGAACTCTCTGCTTTGGCAGGGAGGAACTCGGGCGAGGCTTTGCCGCAGGGCAAAGTTTCGTCCGGGGAGGTAGACAGACCCTGAACCCGTTTATACGGGTTCTAATGGGCATATTTTTGGCCGAGCCTACAGGCTCGGAGAGCTCACATTAAACCGGCCTTGTGCCATATACGAACCATGTGGGGGGTTGTTAAATATCGGAAGTCACCAGGTGTGAGTCACCAAGAGTGTATCACCGAGTGAGTGTATGAATGAGTGAGTCAAGACACCAGTGAGACGAAGTACTCTCCAGTCCACATTACTTTGTACTACGTTTCCGTGAATAATATACCGTTTAACTTATATCCGAGTCTGTTTCATTTTTCTATGGCTTCAGCACCATAACAGTTTCATTTTGGGTCAATCTCTAGTTTTTCTGTACGTTTCCTTTTTCTGGTAGCCATATTTGTACGTTCAACGAATTTTTGTGGTGTTGGTACGTCAAAATATCATACAGTACTTGCATGAGTTTTTCCTTTCTTGCAGGCCTTTCTTCAGTAAATCTTTTCTAATGCTTTTTGTGTTCCCATTTATTTCCTTGTAGCATAAATATCATTTTTCTAATTCGTCACCTTATTACGCCATATTCGCGCATTTATTTTCCATTTTTATATTCACTGAAAACACATACTTTCACCGTAAGCAGTTATGGTTCGAGTTTTGTTATAAAGAAACTACCGCGTGTGTAATAAAGCATATTTCAGTCACTATACCACATTTTATTTTCTTTAACAATGAAAGCAATTCAAATACGTATAATACTAAAAATAACGTTTATAGAAATAAAGAAATAATGTCGGTTAATATATATATATATATATATATATATATATATATATATATATTGCTTACATTACAGGTCCATTACTTCAAATTTTCTAAATCAATAACGCATATATATATATATATATATATATATATATATATATATATATATATATATATATATATATATATATAGACATTTATATTATGTTTAACGTTCTTTTTATAGATACTATGTCCAATTCTAAAAAAAAATATATGACGTCATTTGTTTACATTTGATACGCTAGAGCAGATATGAATAGAAGAGATTCATGGAAGATTTAAGTTTAAAGATAGTAAAATCGACCTTGCTAACCAGACGCTCATCTGTGGCCGAACGGTTAAGGCACATCACGCGTTAACGTTCTTTTTAAAGATACTATGTCCAATTCTAAAAAAAATATATGACGTCATTTGTTTACATTTGATACGCTAGAGCAGATATGAATAGAAGAGATTCATGGAAGATTTAAGTTTAAAGATAGTAAAATCGACCTTGCTAACCAGACGCTCATCTGTGGCCGAACGGTTAAGGCACATCACGCGTTAACGTTCTTTTTAAAGATACTATGTCCAATTCTAAAAAAAATATATGACGTCATTTGTTTACATTTGATACGCTAGAGCAGATATGAATAGAAGAGATTCATGGAAGATTTAAGTTTAAAGATAGTAAAATCGACCTTGCTAGCCAGACGCTCATCTGTGGCCGAACGGTTAAGGCACATCACGCGAAATGATGGTTCCGTATAGGATACAGGTTCGATTCCTGTCGGAGAGAGACAATTTTCTATGAAAATTTCTCGGACATTCAGGCCGGTAAATGTTATTTAATACTGTTTATTATAAAACAGAGCATTTGCTTAAATACTTGTATCTATAAAAAGAACTTTAAACATAATATAAATGTCTCTAAATAAATTTTCGGACTATGTCCAATTCTAAAAATATATATATATATATAGTATAAAAAATTAGGAGATCAGTTGATTCCGCTACCTTGGTGTCAATGAATTTTTCATACTTAAAAGCTGTACATGTCAAATTTTAATCTTTTTATATGTGTAGTGAGGACTTTTAATACAACTGTTTCCTGGTCTAATTCAACTCTGACTATTAACTTTATTATTATTATTATTATTATTATTATTTATATATATATATATATATATATATATACATATATATATATGTGTGTGTGTGTGTGTGTGTGTGTGTATGTGTCTGTGTGCGTGAGTGTGCGTGCATATATATATATAAATAAAGAAATATAGTTTTTATTGCTATAAACGTTATTTTTAGTGGAAACACGTATCTGAATTGCGTTCACTGATGAAGAACTTAAAACGTTGATAGCAGCTTAAATGCGTGTATCCACTAAAAATAACGTTTATAGTAATAAAATATATATATAGAGAGAGAGAGGTTTCGGCAATTTCAAAACATCTGTATTTTGATGTAAATCCTAATATTGAAAGTGGGTCGATTTTATTTCAAAATGCAGAAAAATGCTAGAAAATATATATAATTATTGGACAAATAGGTTTTTAACGAACTCATTTCTAATATCACTTTTAACCTAATACCTACGATGAATATAGTAAATACTTAGGATATATTATTTCTATAGAGAAATAAAGAAATGTTTACCTTTACGTAAATATGTTGATAACTACAGCAGAAAATATGCGCAAATATTCTGGACATATTATGAACTTATAAACAAAGCATAATGAGCTTGTCTGAGGAAACTCCAGGCAGCTAAGAGAGTTGAGAGACTCAATTGAGTTTCGAACAGACTTCGAAGAATCCGCATCTGTGTCAAATACCATGTTCAGTTGAAATTGTTAGATCTAACCGTAAGTTCTATGTTAACAGTTTCTTCTCTCGCACTTCTCACTTTTGGAACTCTCTTGCGGTCTCTTATTTTCTGTAAACTTTGAATTTCAAAACTTTACATGCAATGTCAGTCGTTATCGTCTGTCTTCTTAATTCCTGTTCTTTTATTGTCCTCTCTACCTAATGATGTTTTTCTTTTTCTCATATTCTTTCACATTCAGTAACCCATTGCGTCTTATTGGCTTCATTGTCTTGCTTGGGGTGAAATGATTAAAATCATCAATTTCTCATCATGGGTGACATGCCTATCCAAAACAGGCATCGAAGTTGTGTGTAAGCAACAACTCGCAACAATCGGCACGTTTTTGACAATTCTCTGGAGACAGGTCGTGCCGGACCCATTTTCAAACTATTGAAACCTTACCAGTCTTTTTCACTTCGTGTAGGACTGTTGTATGACTAACATTAAATTTCTCACTATGTTCCTTGGCCGGGATTTTCTGTAACATCAGCTTCCTAATCCTCTGATTCGTGTCCTTTTGGATGACTCTCGCTTTGTTTTGAAACCACTTCATGCAACTTCTTTCACTGAATGGATTGACCCCCATAAGAGTGCTGGATGGATTTTGAGGCTCGCGTTGACACCTTTAAGAAACTTATAGATTAAAAAAAAAAAAACATTTCTAACGTGTTCTTTAGTTGAGATGATTATAGAGGGAAAGTTCCGAACTATATTATGAAGAATATTCTTATAATCTGAAAGAAAAATATATAAATTACTCATAGTTCCGTTACTAAACAGCATAAAGAGGCAATACTTTAATAAATTTTGTTTAGTATTTTCACCTAAAAAATCTGACAGAATTACGTTCCAACCTGATAGTTTTTCCCGTTCTTTAACTTTATGACGACGTCATTTCAAAGGCATAATTGGTAGTTAGGATTTACCTGCAGAGCCTAACTACCGATAGTGAGCAAGTATCCAATTAATCGGACATTTAACTGGGTAGGACTGCATTTTCAGATCCTTATGTGCTGAAGTCCATGAACGCGAAGGGTCTTTTACAGTTTATCCATCATCATCTCGAGAAGCGTGCTTCGTTCCAAGACATAATATTATGGCTGGGTGAAAATAAAATCGATCCCTTTGGTGAAAAAAAAAGTTCCAGATATGACTGCAGAGAGAAGAACATATTTTATAGACCTCAAAACATCATAACGAGAGTTAAACACGGTGTCGAAAGTATAATGATTTTGAATCGTTTTTTCCTACGGGCGCATATTTTTCGTACGGGCGCATTACATATAATTGAAGGAACATTATCAAATAATGGGAACGGAATTAAATATTGAACGTAATATATTGGCATGTGTCCAAAATAATTGCATGTTATTTTCTGTTATATTTATCAATAAATTTATGGAGTTAAACATTTCTTCATTACTTCTTATGCATAGTATATATCCCACGTATTAACGACAGTCGGCTCAAGTTTTCGGTCATGAGCGATAATAAAGATTATTATTTCCTTAACCCTAGAACGCTAACCATCAAGTAAAGTTACACCACTACTAACCATGGATATATCATACCCGATTTTGAAAATATCAAAAAAAAAAAAAATTAAATATAAATGTTTATTTGAAATATTTTACATGCAGTCACTTCAAACTTTGTCCTTTGAGTTAACACTAATAGGAACTGAAAAAACATATTATTTAGGTAAGAAAATCAGGTACTGAAAATTGTAATTAAAAATAGGAAAATTTGCGCTGGGTACTATATACCCACGGTTAATGTTCTAGGGTTAAAGACATTATCCAATACTAATTCACAGAAGTGCAAGGAGACGTAACATTGGGCGCTATGGGGCAATATAATATTCGAACCGAGTTAAAATTTTAATTAAAGTTTATATTTATTTCCCACTAATGCTTCTGAGAAAGACATGAATCTACATTAACCTGCATTTCGTCTGATCAACATATATATATATATATATATATATATATATATATATATATATATATATATATATATATATATATATATATATATATAGGGAAGAAGTTATAGTTGTTCTAACGAGATAAAAGTGTATATTTTAAAAAGAAGATTTTTATGTAAAAGAGAAAGAAAACAGAGTATAATATATATTTTAAAATAAAAAAAAATCCGCATTTTAACCAAAAACGTTTGCGGTTTATCTTCTTTTGAATATATATATATATATATATATATATATATATATATATATATATATATATATATATATATATATATATATAATCAAAACATATAAACATATATCCAAAATGGCATCGTTGTGCCTCAACATAGTAACTCATAATAAATGTTCAAAATGTCCTCCGCTTGCTACTACCCACGCATGCAGCTGTTGGATCATTGACTGTCGGACCCGGGCGGTGTCGTATTGTTTCGCAGGCCTCCATGACACGTTGATGAAGCATCTCTGCATTGTTAATGTCTGCTGCATAAAGAAATTGTTTTAGGTCGGCCCACAGATAAAAATCCAAAAGATTGAGGTCGCTAGAACGTGCAGGCCGTGGAATCGATCCTCCCCTACCTATCCATATTTCATTGTAGATGTTCATCGCCAACAATGTGACTAAAATGTGCTGGAGCCCAATCATGCATGAAACATATGCCTCTTTGTATTAGCAGGGATACTTCCTCTAGCAGGTCTGGAAGTGTGTTCGAAATAAAGTCCCTGTAGACAGCTCCTGTAAGACGTGCTGGGAGAATATATGGACCTACCAGACAGTCACATACAATTCCAGGTGACATATAAATCGCAAACTGATGCTGCTATCTAGCCTGTATTGTACCATAAGGATTCCGATCCTCCCGCATATGTTGGTGGTGTAAATTTGTTAGTCCATCTCTTCCAAATGTTACCGCATCCATAAACACACAAGGCTGAAGAGACAAACAACGGATCGGCATTTTGTGCAATAAAAGGTCGGCAAAAATTATGCTGATACAAGAGCTGCCCTTGAAGTGCTCTCCATGCCACTTGACGTGTGCTGATATCTGGATCGTCTCCGTAGATCGTCTCTAGAATGTGTTCTTCGTGGTCAGGTGTACGAGATGATCTCGGGTTTCCTCAATCCATAATTTGTGGTACCAGGGGTCCTATCTCAGCAACGCGACGATAAACATCAGCACAGTTTGGATGACTCGGCTGCCTTCGGTCTGGAGACACAGTCTAATACAGCTGTGCAGCCACACATCAATTGCCATTCACGCAGCCATATATAAAAATCATTTCTGCCTGCTGACAATATATCCTTCCATTGTTAAACGGAACACTTCTCAGTTAACTCACAACAACACACGTTAAACGTTGAAGACAGACTAACCACAAATGTACACGAATGACAAATGTAACCTAGTATAAATGGCAACATAGCGTCATCTAACATAAACTTTCTTTAAACTTAATAACTCAAAAACGAAAGTGTTTGTATGGACTTTGTCCTTGTTTTGCTGTGAAGAACCCGCCCCAAAGTTTTTAATTTTGATACACCATATATATATATATATATATATATATATATATATATATATATATATATATATATATATATATAAAGGGAAGAGGTTATAGGGGTAGAGAATTATATTAGGGGTAGAGAAGAGAAAATTGTGTATAATAAAAAGAAAAGAAATCGCAAATGTTTTTGGTTGTAATGTGGATTTGTTTAATAAATATATTATATTATGCTTTATTTTCCATAATTTTGCTACATGAGTTTCCGGTTTCGCGACCTTCATCTGGTAAATAGTGTATATTTCCACATATTATTAAAAGGAATTAATTTTTCTTCTATTTTTCGATGTTAAATATTCTCGATATTAGACATTGTCTTTTTTGTGTGTTAGTGACCCAAATGTCTTTCTTGAACTGGCAGTGAAAAAGTTCTGCGTGAAGGGTAATAAAACAATTAAGACTGGTCCGAGAAAGGGTGAGAAAGATATCTATGTTCTTATCTTTTAATGACCCCTGTGTGTTCTTAGATCTATTTCCATTTTTTGTGTTTTTGTCAGCATGCGTACGCATACGTATATTCCCTCTCCATATATATATATATATATATATATATATATATATATATATATATATATACTATCTTATTATAAAGAAATTTGTATACACATATGTACACAAACATACACACACACAAACACACATACACACACTTCCTATGTTGCTTAGGATTCGCGTGTGTGCCCGTGAGCAGTTTTGTTTTTGTCAATATATGTATATATATATATATATATATGTTGTGGTAGGATCCACCTAATTTGCATAGTGGAGTACCGACCATATAAATATGGTTGGTACCGGGAAGAGAGGGAAACGAATCAAGAGATTCAACCAGAGACTCTGCCCGACTGCGACTCAGTCAACACATTCTCCAGGATCGGTCTTCCCAGGAATATACAAAAGATTATATGTAAATATTGTGTACACTTTCTTGTTTCAATACATTTTGTTCTAAGTACATTTTGTGTTGCATTATTATTCCATGCATTAGTCAAGTTTCAACAATATAACAGTACGCGCATGTACATGCGCACTCCCTCTCTATACACGCATACTGTCTTATTACAAGTAATTAGTATACACATACATACACACACATATACATCCATGTATACATACATACACACACACAGACGCACATACATACTTCCTATGTTGTGTAGGGTTCGCGCGCGTGCCCGTGAGCAGTCTATTGTTTTTGCTAATATGAGTATACATATTCGTGCTCCACATATACCCGCGTATGAGTGTACGCGCATGGATGCGAGTGGTGGGACCACTGTATTTGTCCATTATGTGTGCCTGTCGTGTGCTTTTGCGCGTGGGGTTATGATCTATTTAGTGTTGGTTTAAATTTGTTTATGAAGTTTTTTCTTGTATTTGTAGGTAAGAATAATTGTTTGGTATATTAGCATAATTTTAAATTCACACTGGTTACATTTATAGAATTGTTGTGATACAATATATATATACATATACATATATATATATATATATATATATATATATATATATATATATATATATATATATATATTCAAATGTAACGAGAACAAAAAGAATATAAATTCAAACGTTCATAGCATTAATTTAAAAGAGTGCTCAATACCAAGAGTAGAGCAATAGCTATTTATTATAAAGATGCTACATACGGACAAACAAGTAGTCACGACAAAGATGCATTTTTGTTTCGATGCAAATGCATCTCGACAGGTGAGGAACCATCTCTTTCAAGGCTCACTAACAAATACAGAAAACGAACAATGAGGCATTAAAAGAACATAAGGAAAATTTATTCCTTTTAAAAATATATTCCTTTTATTTGCCTAAAGAAGGTCACGAAATCGGAAACACGTGTAGCAGAAATATGAAGAATAAAATATAATATATATACGAAAACAAATCCTCATTATAACCAAAAACGTTTGCGGTTTCTCTCTTTTTCTCTCGTTGGAACAACTATAACCTTATACCTACATATATATATATATATATATATATATATATATATATATATATATATATATATGGAAGTGTCCACGCCGATTAGTCTTGTGTCGTACTTAATAAATTGTCTTTCTTTAAGGGTGCCTACTGTTGCCGTCTCGCACCAATGTATGATTAATAAGGATTAATTTTTTTTTAATAAATTCGTATTGCGTGTGTGCGTTGGTGTGGATCCGTATATACATACGCATTTTTGCGATTTAGGTCTGAAAAGAGAATTCCATTTATAAATAACTCCAAATCCATCGATGAATACCGACTCTGATAGCCTCACTGTATTTTGTATTATTTAATCAATCAATTGATCCATGATTGAGTTAACATGGCTTCCAGCCAGCAGGTTCCAACATGCGTCAATGTCTTGCGCTCTCGTTTTACATACACGCACACGCACACACACACACATATATGTATATATATATGTGTGTGCGTATGTATGTGTATGTATGTATGTATGTGTGAGCGCGCTCGCGCGAATGTATGCGTATAATATTATGTACACTTGATCCATGCATGCATAAACTTAAAGTTATTTTTGTATACATGAATAATTCATATATCTTCTCTTCCTGTCCGTGTCGTTGTATGGCCATCATTTTTGCTTGTTTTCTTTATCTGATTCGAATGTCACACTTTCTTTTTTTCTTCTTCTATTTAACGCCTTACATAAGGCGTGTGTAAAATGCAAGTCGATTAATTGGATATCATTAATAGCCCTAAAACAGAATCTATCTATCTATCTATCTATCTATCTATCTATCTCAGCCCATTTCTTTCTTTCTTTCTTTCTTTGTCTCTTTTTTGCTTGCTTGTTCCTTTCTTTCTCGGTCCATTATTTCATTATCTGCTTTTTCTTTCTTTATCAGTCCATTTTTTTCTTTATCTGTGTTTCTTACATTCGTTCTTTCTTTCTTTCTTTCTTTATCTCTCTCTCTCTCTCTCTCTCTCTCTCTCTCTATCTATCTAGCTATCTATCGCAGCCCATTTCTTTCTCTGCTTGCTTATTACTTTCTTACTTTATCCATTTATTGGATTGTTTGATTGTTTCTTTCTTTCTCTGTCCCTTTGCTTTTTTTTATCTGTATGTTTCTTACATTCTTTCTTTCTTTCTTTCTTTCTTTATCTATCTATCTATCTATCTATCTATCTATCTATCTATCTATCTATCTATCTATCTATCTATCTATCTATCTATCTCAGTCCATTCCTTTGTTTCTTTCTTTGTCCATTTCTTTCTTTATCTAGATTTGACATAGGAGAGAGTGGTTCTCCCGTAACTAGTTTCCACACAGTATTTTCATTGATTGATTTTTTTAACGGCTTACCAACTGTAGCTTATTTTAAAGCCGAACCATATTGTGAATTGTACGAATAATTGTTTTTGCGAGTGAATAATGCATTCATAGCAATGTTCTTCCAGATACAATCTTACTATATAATCCATAGTCGGGGGAGATGGATTCATAGCTTTCCCAAGGATATTTGTGCTTAAGTAAATACAAAGAACACGACTGGAATTCGAACTCGGCTCCCAAATTTATCATTTCGAGCTGCTATTAATTACCTCACCTGCACACCCACTATCCAGACAGTAAAATATTTTTAAGCCAATTGTCAACTTTGATATCTCTTTCGACTTATAAGACAAAAGTTTGGAACCACCTTCTGGATTTCGAAGAATCCCCTGAAATTGAGGGTTGCGTACCCTTTTCCAAACTACCGTATTTGACGGCATATAAAACTCTTGGGTGAATAAGACGCACCCCAATTTCAGCAGGGCAAGTCAAGAAAAAATCAGTAATTAGTAAAATTATTAGTAAATGGTACAGCCTACAGTAAATGGTACAGCTTAGGCTATATTTATGAGGTATTATTTTGGTTAAACAAGCCATGATTACAATTAAATGAAAATAATTGGAAAAAAAAACACGAGCCTATAAAAACTTTATTATATCCTTTATATGATCTGTACAACCTGCGTCTTGTAAACATTTTAGTGGAATAATCAGGATATAAAAATTCTGATGGTATTTATACCAATGTAACTGGAAGTTATCGCAAGAAAAATATTAATGAAACAAATATATTTTACAAATATATAATTGGAATTTATTGCATATAATTTTAGTGAAACGCAGTACTAATATTAAACGTGATGAAATTAATATAATGAATATTATCAATGATAACACTTTTAATCTGCATAATAGCCTTTTAAATAATGACAATAGGTATATGAAAGTTACTCCAAAGTCTACGCTAATAGAAGTTGCCAGGTAGCTAATTTCGGCCGACTATCGTGAATTTTAAACCTACATATGGCATATAAAACGCAAGGGAATTTTAAAGATTTTTAGTAAAAAGAAGTGCGTCTTACATGCCGTCAAATACGGTAATTTACGAGCTCACTTCAACTCAGAAGGACTTTCTCTTCCTGGAGAGTTTAATCATATATTCAATAATAGTCATAATAATGATAACGGAATTAACCTATTACTGCATAAATTTTCCTTAAAGTGTTAGCACTTTTTTTTTACCTAATCTACCTTGTTGGCTAATGCTTAAGCTTGGCTGTTTTTAAAATTTGGGTACACCCCTCTCTAAAAAAAAAAAAAAAAAAAAAAAATTTAACAGCATGCACTAATGGGTTAAATAGAGGGTGCCTAGTACAAAAAAGCGTCAAATTTATTATCATTGTTTTATCTTATCTTTCTTGAATATCTGTTCTGGGCATGACGATAAACTACATCTGTGTCCAGGGTAAGACGATAAACTACGTCCAACTGCAAGACCTCTGATCAGGAGGTTTTGAGGAGCGTGGAACAACCTCTTAATTGCTGGCGTTCCCAGGTCCGTAGCACCTGTTATGGGCAAATAGTTGACACCCAAACTTGTTTAAAAATAAGTTTTAATACCAGAAATACTTTGTAATAAAAAAATATTACCAGCAATAATTTTTGAAGGACTAATTATTATCAGCAATACTTTTTAAAAAAGCACCAGCAATACAAACAGCTATACATTCATTGGAAAAAATATTACCAGCTATAGATTTCTTCATGGAAAAATATTCCCAGAAATAGATTTTTGAAGAAAAACATATTACCAATGATAAAAATTTTGTCGGCATTAAATAACCCATTGAGGTTGATATGCCGTAAAACAAACCAAACCAGACCAAATCTTTCTTGAATATTCATAAGCTTGAATAATCATTTGACTCTCGCGTCATTATCTAAATCTGATTATTCTTTTATGATTGACTAATTTGTGCTCGATCTTGTGATTCATCATTTAAAGGTTATTTTTTTTAAAAGAAATTCGCCCCAAGCAAGACGGGAGTGCCACTAGTACACAAGGGGCTACAGAGGAAAAAAACTGGGTATGGGGGGGCGAGGAAAGGATAAAAAGGAGGAGGATAAAGAGTAGAACAGTGAACAAGGCAACAGAAGATGTCGATTGACATTACATTTAAATTTTTGAAGATTATAATTATCAGGGAAGCAAGTAAGGAGAAGGGTATTCCACTGTCGGGAAGTGCGAGAGAAGAAGATGTTGGAGTAGAAGAGGCGGTTACATTTATCTGTTTCGACAGTAAAAGAGTGGGACCGAGATGGCAATCTAGTAGCACGCTTAAATTCATGCAGTCGGAACACCAGTGCAAATAGTTTGTCAGAGCAGATGCCATGAAAATATTTGTAGAAAAGACAGAGGGAAGCCACATTATGTCGGTGAGAAAGTGAGTGGAGTCGAGATGCCAGGTCAGGATTTATCTCATTGCATATTCATCATTAGATTTTGTCGAGAACCTCGAGATGAACAGTCGGGGAACCAGACTATATATGGCAACAGTATTCCATGCCTGGACGAAGATGTAGATTTGTAGATGTGAAGGATGGACTCAGACGAAAAAAAAAAAAAAACTTCTGGCGCGACACAGAGAACCAACTTTCCTTGTGGTAGATGCAGTAATTGATTAATGTAGTTGTTTCACCTCAGGGCATCGGTGTGCATACGACTTACATCCTTCGTTCTGCCCTTCTCTTAATGGCTAAGAAACTCACTGATTTTCAGCGTCAAGTTATCGAACTTTTCAAAGAAGAACATCCGTCGTGGGGATTGACGAAATGTGCAGAAATTCTTCCTGAATTTCTCAGTCGCATCAGTCGTCATCAGTTTTCAACGGTTTTCTCATTTCTTTCTGAATTTACCGTTTTTTCACGGGGTACTCTGTAGTTCTAGTACCCTAGCTTAGTAGGAGTTAATTAATCCAAATTAACCCAAAGAATATATGAAATTTAATAATTATTAAATCCAAAGTGTGAACCTAAATTTTTAGCTTATAGCGTATCTAATGTTCCAAAACGCGTTATTTTTCGTTAATTACAGTTCATATTTTTAGTACCACCGAAGTAGAACTTTCTGTTGCCAAAAGTTGGCTCTGTTATCATAAAGTTAGGAGGCCATTTTATTCACAAAGAATATACGTAATAGATTTACACCCACATAAAGCGCAAAGACGGTGTCGGGTAACCCTGGATAAATATGCATGTACACATTCACCCGCAGCCAGTCGGATCCCAATAGCCTGCATTCTGACACACATTAAATCCAGAACGTATCTGCAGACAACTGCTTCCTCGTGCCGCTTCTGTTTTCTCGCGCCACTTACCTGCTTTGATGATGGGACTACGCGTACTTTCGCCTCTGAATTCGTGGATAATTGCATACCCAAGCGATCCTAGTGATTCTTTGCGCATGCGCACATGGACATAATTGGAATGAAAGAATTTATTTGCGCATGAGCAATGATAGTTTTCCATTCAGCTAGCACTGTGTTCATGCTCAAGCGGTCTTGATGCGCGAACAATGGCGGCGAGCCTTCCGTTTTCTCGGAATACAGAACTAATTATACGCATATAATTTCTCACGTATGCACAAAAACACGCGTGCTAGAACGGAAAGATGTGCACGTGGCTTGTTTATACCAATGCATACTTTATGCAACTGCACACTGCCATGAATTACCATATTAAATTGTATACAAGTTTACACTTGCTGTCAAAAGTGACTGTACCTTTAGCGAAGTCCTTAATATTAATGTGAGTATTTAAATATATAGCCAGCGCAAGGGAGATAATTCTAATAAAGCAAAAAGTAATAGATAATACAGACGAAAAATAACATAAGCAAACATTCGTTTACTACATCGTTATCACATTTGTCAATAAGAAAGGCATGATCACAACAGTGGCTGTGTTGTCTCAACCCTAGTCACCATGTCAATGGTGGACTAAGACGGTTATGGTTTAAAAAATGTGCATTTTTTTTTTTTAATCATTTCACCCTGAGCAAGGCGACAATGCCACTAGAACGCATGGCGTTACAGGGAGTGATAGTGAATTGGAAGATTGAAAATGGGGACGATTGAGGAAAGGGTTTCAAGCCAACGACGACGATGACGACGACGAAAGTTTACGAAGATTCTGGTCGCAGACAGAAAAAAATTGAAAGAAAGTAAGCGCAATGAAAAATAAGTCAAAACAGAGAAAAATAAATTACATAAACGTTATCAGTGATTGCAATAAAAATAGATATGAAATCTTTGATGTTTGCATGTAACTGACTCAATCTACCCAACTACCCACCCTTTCACAAAATAATGACCACAAACAATTATGCTGGGGCATATTTTCCAATTATTATTAAACAAAAGGCGACACACACACACACACACACACACACACACACACACACACACACACACACAAATTGAATTTTACCAAAAAATAAAAAAATAGTTTCTATGCCTGATGATGAACGTCGAAAGTTCTTGCATATTTAAGGAAGACCTAATACAGTTTATAATTTGAAAAAAACAAAGGTCATAATATTCATCGAGTGGTTAGTGGGTTAATGCATCTTTAAAATTTAGTTAGCGAAGGGTTTTCGCCATTTTTTATCATTAACTTTACTAATTTACTTTTTGTATGAATGATTCATTGTAATAGAAATTAAACTGCACCACATATTTGATTTAAAAGAACTGATCCGACGTGCAACTTGTTAGGATAACAACTGAGACATTGCTCAAACACACACACACACACACACACACACACACACACACACACACACACACACACACACACATATATATATATATATATATATATGTCACATAGTGCAGATTCTATTGAAAATGTTCATCTTTGAAACTGAATTCGACCTGCAGTTGTGAAACTATAGTTAATAAAATTATTTTTATATTATAAAAATTTTTCCGAGATAATATTGATTTAGTGATACAAGACTTACTAATTAACCCACATAAGGAAGGAGAAGAGGTGGATTCATGACCCAAGGATATGAATATAATGAATCCAACTGGAATTGGAAGTCGGTTCTCCGATTAACAATTCCAAGGGATCATCAATCGCACCACCCGAAATCCAAGATTGCAGCACTTGGTATTCTCACGCGGTCACCCATCTCGTTACTGTAAAAATTCGACGTTGCTTAACTTCGGTGATTGTACGGAAACCGGTATTTGAATGTGATATGGCCGTAAGTCCGAGAATATTGCGAATTGGAAGAGCGAATATGCATTGTATAACAATGTCCATGGCTTTAAAATCAAATATCAAGCCTAGATGCCGAATTTGGGTTAAATGAAACCATAGTTGTAGCTGCAGGATTTTGCCATTGTTGCTTCATTTCGTGCTTCCAGCCAGCGGCGGCGGCGACGACGACGACGACGACAACGACGACGACGACGACGACGACGACGACGACGACAACGACGACGACGACGACGAACCTTTCCGAAGATTCTGGTCGCAGACAGAAAGAAATTGAAAGAAAGTAAACGCCATGAAAAAGAAGACAAAATAGAGAAAAATAAATTACATAAACGTTATCAGTGATTGAAATAAAAAATGGATATGGAATCTTTGATGTTTGCTTGTAACTGGCTCAATGTACCCTTCCTTTCACAAAATAATGACCACAGACAATTATGCTGAGGCATATTTCCAATTATCTATGCGTAGACGAAAAGCGACGTGTGTGTGTGTATATATATATATATATATATATATATATATATATATATATACTAGCAGCATGGCCCGGCGTTGCCCGTGCTTGATTCAAAAATCGTACGAATCATACAGCAATTGCTATCACTAGACTTAAAATATTTTTGCCCTTCCTTGCCTTTAAAGGAGTGCCCTTTGCCGTGCTGATGTTGCTACATGCCTCACTTCTTGCCTATCTCACACTGCGAATTTTTTCTAAGCTCTATACTAAACATTAAATCTGTTACGAAAAAAGATCTAAACAAAATGAACACGAAACGATCAGCTTTAAAAAAGGACTCGTAACTGGAAAAACCGAATGAAAAAAGAATGTTAACAAACAAATACTTTTTCGCACCCAACCCAGTTCTGCGGAATCAGAATCAACGTTGAGGTTAAGCAAGCGAATGAGCCAATTGGAGTAAAGTGCCATGCAGATTTAAATTTTTTCCCACTTGTGACGAATGCAGCTATCGATTTTTTTGCATGCTAGCATGCTACTTAACATTCGTGTCAGTCAGCTGTTGGCTCTCACGCTGGCCAATAGAATCTTCCTGCCTATTCATGGCAGCCAGCTATAGGCTCTCACTCTGGCCAGTAGAAAATGGCCGCAAACTACATGAAAACTGCCGTAGAAGCATGAAAAATCGATTATTTCCACTATAGATGGGAGTTGGGAAACGCAAAGTCGGTCTTGGCCTTCTAACTAACGTGGAGCATGTGCATGTAGCTTTTGGTGCACATATGTCGAAAATTGCGGCCGTGCATTCGTTACACACACACACACACACTCACACACACACACAAACACACACACACACATCATATATATATATATATATAGGAGTTGGCCGATATATTTGGAACAGGTGTAAATTCAAAATCCTATTATATTAAGAACTTTAACTAAAACTTCGTAATTCCAGGTTATATCTATTGTAAATACGTTTATTTATCTAATTTACTGTCTTTTTCTTATTTATTTTTAGAATTTAGTAAAATTTAAGCTAAATGCGTGACGTCTCCGAGTTTGAAAAAGGGCAAATTGTTGGAGCTCGCATGGCAGGAGCCTCGATCACTAAGGTTGCTAAACTGTTTGGTTTTTCAAGAGCTACCATATCAAGAACTAAGACTCAATTCGAGAAACAGGGCAAAACCTCTAGCAACCGTAGCAATTCGGGCCGGACTTTCAAACTTACTGACCAAACAATGAAATGCAATGTGGCAAAAAATCATCGGACTACTGTGGCCAAAGTGACTGCTGAGTTGAATAATCATCTGAATAGTTCAGTTTCTACTAAAACTGTTCATTGTGAGCTCCATAAGGCTGCATATCATGGAAGAGCTGTGCCGTAAGGAAACCTCTTCTCATCACTCGTAACATTCAGAAGAGGTTGAAGTGGTGCAGAGATCACAGTGCCTGGTCTGCAGACCAATGGAAGCAAGTCATATTCTCAGACGAGTCCAGTTTTTCTCTTTTCCCAACTTCAGGGCGAGTTTATGTGTGGAGGCATCCCAAAGAAGTTTACAACCCTGACTGCCTTCTTCCAAAAGTGAAGCATGGCGGTGGATCAGTGATAGTTTGGGCCGCCATATCATGGAAATGTCTCGGTCCAATAGTTGTTCTGCATGATAGAATCAACAGCAAAGATTACATGAACATTTTGGATGATCATATTCATCCAATGGCACAGACTTTATTCCCCGATGGTGACTGCATCTTCCAAGACGATAATGCTCCAATACATACCGCTTGAGTGGTTAAGAATTGGTATGAAGAGCATGAAAGTAAGCTAGAACACATGGAATGGCCTCCCCAATCTCCAGATATCAATATTATTGAACATTTGTGGTGCATTTTGGAGCGACAAGTTAGGAGTCGCTATCCTCCACCATCGTGCCTTAAAGAGCTGGAGAAGGTGTAATGGAAGAATGGCTGAAAATTCCTCTGGATGAAGTCAGGAAGCTGTATGATTCCATTCCTAGACATATTAAAGCTGTATGTGAGGCTAAAGGAGGACCAACTCCATATTAAATAAATTTTCTTTGAATTTAACAAGTGTTTCAATTATTTTGTTCAACCCCTGTGTATATATATATATATATATATATATATATATATATATATATATATATAGCCATCCACAGACAGACTGTTTCACAGCTCATCAGTGTGGCTAGGCATCTGATTGCCTCAAACCGGGACCGAAACCCGACTGATTTGGTATCAGTCATATATATATATTATATATTTTACCCATAAGGCATTGACGTACGAAGGTGAATTTAGACGTATTTATTTTTATGACAAAATGCAAAATTAGCTATACAGTAATGAAAAACAAAATATATCTCCTTTACACATCCCCAGAAGAAGGAGTTCATAGAAGTTCGTGTAAGTGAATATAACGAACCCAACTGAAATTGGAACTCGGCTCTCCGATTAACAATTCCGAGCCATTATCCATTACACTTACCCGCACATCCAAGCTTACAGTACCTCGTATTCCAAAGCGGTCACACATCTAAATTCTGACCAGGATCGACGTTGCTTAACTTCGGTAAGCGTTCAAAAACAATAATAGATTTAATTAATAAAAAAGGAATGATAGTAACCTAAACCCTTAAGAAGGGATTTACATCTGATATTTTCATCTTATAAAAATATCACAAGAAATACTCTTAAATAGAATCTGTTCCTTTTATTTGATTTGTTAATAGTTTTCTCTTCAAACAAATATCAGCAACACAACCATTTCGGCAATCTACCATCAGGATTCTGTGAATACCATGGACTAAGCATGTGAGCAACGACGAGGTTTAAAGAAAATGAAAACAAAAAGAACAGCATCAGAAAGAGACAGTTGAAATATCTAGGGCACATAATGAGGAAAGAGGACTTGGAAAATTTGACACTGACAGGACATATTGAAGGGACGAAGGACAGAGGGAAGCCGCAAATAACCTACCTAACGGGCTTGAATAAACTTTTGGCAGAACAGGGATTAGGCGAGATAGCAAGATGAAAAAATAGCTACAAAGGTCAGGAAATTTCGCAGAGCCTTGGAGGAACACGGCACATACAAGAATCTGTACATTGGCTCAAAAATGGTAACTCCAAGGATCGTAAAAAATTCTGTTCACGCGCACTGTTCAAATTACTCAAAAGTGTGTATGATACTTGATATATATTAAGTGAAGTCAAATAATTTCCGTTAATATTTTTCAACTCTTTTCTTCAAAGACATAATTTGTTAAATTATTTGCAGTCGGTAGTTGCCATTTATCAAGTTGAAAAACTTTTCAGTAAAAGTCCGCAAGTTTTCGACAAAAAGTTTTGATAAAGTTTCTGGCGAACTCGTGAATTTGGTTTTCATGAGAGAAAAAATTTTTCCCGTTAAAATGTTATTGCAGCGGTAATAATCGGTTAATTCCAGGTTAGGTAAATATGAACGACTGGGATAGACCAGACCAACCGAGTTTCCAATGTTTTTCCTGTTTTATTCTTTGTACGCAGCATTGAATTGTCATGGAGGATAATATTTTTCTTCTATCCTCTGTGTAGGATGCCAATACCGTGCCAAGAGCTAAGGTATGTTAGTTTACTGCAAACTTATTCTTAACTGCCATGGATGATTAATAATTAGGATTCTACATTCGTCATTACAATTGGTTCCTCAAAACGGAAATTACTTATAACTCAACATAATTATATATATATATATATATATATATATATATATATATATATATATATATATATATATATATATATATATAATGATATTATTTGGTAATCAGTATGGATAATTCCAAAGAGGAAATAAATCCAGAGAGAGGTCAATGTAAAAACAAAGCAAATAATAATTATTATGAAAACGAATACTTTAAGAGGTCATTAGTGAAATAAACTATAACCATCGTCTCTTAAAGTCTTCGTTTTCTTAATAATTATACATATATATATATATATATATATATATATATATATATATATATATATATATATATATATATATATATATAGGCCTGACGATTCCCTCTAGCATGAAACAGCCTGTCGGCTCTGAGTGTTGACTTCAATGTTCACTTTTATATTTATATTTACATATGCTCTATCTCTGATATTGAGCACTTCATCCCGTAAATATAGCACACCTTAAAACTATATTTCTTCATATATATATATATATATATATATATATATATATATATATATATATATATATATATATATATATATATATATATGATATCCCCGGAAGAGTGGATGGAGCCATTGCTGGGGCACCCGTCTACGAAATTTTAGTAAGGATGCTGAAAGTAACATCAATCATCTAAGTGATACATTTTATATTTGTACTATTCCTATATACATGTATGTATATATATATATATATATATATATATATATATATATATATATATATATATATATATATATATATATATATATATATCTGTGTGTGTGTGTGTGTGTGTGTGTGTGTGTTACACTAATTATACTTATATTAAAGCCTTCGGAAAGTAATTACCTAATTCACAGTCATGAATTATGAGTGAGCCACCTATGGTTGAGTAGTATGAAAAATAGGTCTAGAATTAGTTTATCATCTTTTATATCCGACAGTATATTGTTTATAGTGCCTTTCCCAGTTTAACCCCGAGGATTATAACTTTATAAGCAATTCATTGGCCATTGTTTACTGATTTAATTCCGAAAAACTAGTAATGCTGGAGAGGCATATACAAAAGTCTGTGCTCTTTATACACATGCAGTTAAAGCTCGTACATACCAACTGCGGTTTAAAGGGCTTAATAAGTTACATCCGGCAAGCCTCGTCCTGGAAAACGACCCATTCTGAATGAACTTTAGAAAGAGACTAGCGAATTGGATCCACATCAAAAGTATCAGAGATTTGGCGCCAAAACTCAATATGTTATATTCAACTGTCTACAAACATCGCAAGTGAAGTGAGGAAATTTGCAAAGAGGGGATTTTGGTTTCCTCATAAACTTTCGCTTGAAAAGCGAACACAGCGTTCCATCTTTTGAAGCCGTCTTTTACCCACCTTTCATTTTTGCATCGGATTCTTAAAGGTGATGAAAAGTGTCAACAGAAAACGAAAAACGCGAGAAACCAGTTCGAACCCCAAACCTGGACTCCATCTACAGAAATCATTGTTTTGTGTCTGGTTGACTTTGAAAAGTGTCATCCATTAAGAGCATTTGGAGCATGGAATGATGATCGTTGCAGATATTTAATGTCAGCAACTTAATGTAAACAACGTATTAGGACGGAAGTATCTTGTGTTGGTAAACAGGAAATGTGTTAATCTTCATGATAATAAAAGGCCACCTTCAGAAAATCAAACCCAAGAAAAAAGATCTTTAAATGGGAGGTTCTTCAATATCATTTATACTCAGCAGATTTCACATCTACAGATTTTCATTTGTTTTGATCAATAAAACATTTTCTTAGCAGAATATTCAGAAACAATAAAGTTGAAAATAATCTTTCAAACTTTTAATCAAGTTTCTTTAAACGTGGAATCGGAACTTTTTCTTCCCGTTGGGATAAAATCGTTGAAAATAAAGATGCTTATTTTTTTTTTTATAAATAATATATAAATAAATTTAACTCACATTTGTTTTTATATACTTTCTGGTTAACGCAATTATTTCCCGAACACCCTAATATACATGTTTATCTGATGTTTTCGATCGGGTTTACATGTAAACTGACGCTTGAAAAAAATGAAGATGATGCTAATGATTGCTATTTGAAGCTAATCCTCGTTACTGAACTTGCATATAGCTGCGGATATATCGGGGATTAATAGGTGCAGGGTTGACTGGTGCATTCCAAAAGAAACTGCTTATCGAATCTTTTTGAAGGGTTTCTTTTTTCTTATTTTTTTGCTTTTAATCTAATATTTGACTTTTTATGAATGGCAGATATGATTGTGTTCAATTCGCGATACAGAAGATCAAAGTCATTGATCCCCTTCGTTAGCTAACCCAAATTTTCAAGTGCAACTCTTATTCTAAAAAACGGTATTTTTTCTTCTAGATTTTGCAGTCAGTTGCAACTCTAAACACGATTTAATTTACTATATACGTACACGGATAGGCGCTTTCATGACTTTGAAGATAATAGTAACATGATCTCTCAACCCATTTGAAAGTTTACTTCTTACTTGTTACAGCAGGTTCTACTTTTTGCCTGTCCAACACTTTTGAATTGTTCAGCGCACAGACAGACACACAGAGACACACACACACACACACACACACAGTAAGAACTATCCAATCAAATGTATTTAATGCAATGAATTTCAGGTAACATTTTACAACTCGATGTTTACACACACACACACACACACACATTCGTTAGTATTATTAATTGTTCGGTATTTATTTAGCTTCATACAGTGGCAGGGTCTGACACATGGTTGGTTTAACGTGGGGTGCCTATATACGTGCATATCCCCAGGACTAGGTTTCTTTCATTACAGAACCATGAACTACCCGAAGATAGAAACATGACTTTAAAGGTGGAGGACAGGCGTGAGACTCAGAACCCAGTCGTAATTACGAGGAACTCTCCACGTTAGGAGGGTGGATCATCTGTTAGGTTTAACGTGGGGTGCCTATACACGTACTTGTAGGCCAAGGATGAAAATAACCAATCCCCGCTACTACAGTCACACTAAGAGTTGGTATCATCAGCTTTACCTGTATAGTTCAATTTTAAAAGCATTTTCGTGAGTTGAAATCGCCGGATCTATGCTTCCTTCTTTATAAAACCGTGAATTGTTCGAAGGGAGAAACAGCAAAGAAAGAGAACAGATACTACAACCTGATCCCAGCGCGAGGGACGGTGAACGCGCGCACTATTATTAGTAGTATCACTGATATTAGTAAGCACAACGCGTAAAATTGATGGAAGTGGGATAATATAATAATGACAGTGGGTCTTAAGACAGAGCGAGTCCACTGAAATCATATGCCGATCTCAACGCTTCACTTGTAAGAGTTGTCCAACACAATCTTTGTCTCGACTTCGTGTGGTCCTTTGCTTGATTGCACTAAGCTCTGACAATATCTCCACTAACGCACACGCACGTACATACACAGAGGCTGACATATTAGGTCTGAAACGTATTCATTGGAATTCAGCTTCAAAATATTACTCTTCTGTCAATCTGATGAATGCCCGCGCAGCGCAGCGGTTATCGGCGGCAAGAGTGTAATCGGCGTTGCGGGTTCACATTCCGATCGAATTCGTTGCGTTCACTTTCGCACAAATACCCTGAAGCTATATCTTTCCCATCTATGTGTTAAATAGCAACGCAGACTAGGTTCTCTAACCTTGATTGGTAACCAGTATAGAAGATGGACATCTCTTAATTCAGAACACGGTGGGTATGGGGCTGGCAACTACACCCCATAATAACTAGCCTGGTGAAGCTGTGATCAGACGCTCTAATGACGTTAAGGAGGGGGGATGGGAAATCAATGTAATTAATTCAATGTAGACCTAATTGCATTGAAGGAGAATGCAATTATGCAGAAAAAATACATCTCTCTTTTGTAAAATAAATCCCTTTTCATCGTAATTCAAGAGACTTATTGATTTATTTATTTACCAATCTATCTATCTATCTATCTATCTATCTTTTTTTTTTTAAGCGTATCACCCCAAGCAAGGCTGGAGGCCACTATCACGCAAGGGGTTATAGAAGGGTTGGAGGAAGAGCATCTATCTATCTATCTATCTATCTCTCTCTCTATATATATATATATACATACATACATACATAGATTGGTAAATAAATAAATCAAGTGAATTCAAAAGTGAATATATATATATATATATATATATATATATATATATATATATATATATATATGTATGTATGTATGTATGTATTCACTTTTGAATTCACTTGTGAATCCACTTTTGCCAACAATCCAGAAAGGAGTTCAAGACTCAGTAACAAATACAGAAAACGAACAATTAGACATTAAAAGAACATAAGGAATGTTTATTCCTTTTAAAAATGTATTCCTTTTATTTGCCTGAAGAAGGTCACGGGACCGGAAACTGGTGTAGCAGAAATATGAAGAATAAAATATAATATATCTACTAAAACAAATCCACATTGTAACCAAAAGCGTTTGCTGATTCTCTCCTTTTTAAAATATACATTTTTCTCTCGTTGGAACAACTATGACCTGAGTGCTGATGTTAATAAGATAGCGCTTGACGTAATATAACACATTGCATTGTGCATGAAACTCAGAGTCGTGCTATCAGCAAGGAAAAATGTATGCTTGTTATAGGTCGGCTAAGTATAATTTTTCTCTTGTCTCTTTATTCATTTTGTCTATTCTACAGATACACTCCATATGAGAATATTTACACACACACACACACACACACACACGCGTGTGTGTGTGTGTGTGTGTCTGTGTGTCCGCGATGTACTTCTCCCTCCTTCTCTTCCTGGCTGGCGAAGACGTGTCGGTGGGCAACTGAACACGTGGGCTAACACGATCAAGGATGACGTAGCAGTACTATCGGGTCCGCAAGTAGTTGGTCTTCGACGATGGAATCGCGAGTGGCTCGCCATATCGTGTGGTCTGCTCAGGATCGGCGGGCGTGGGCAGCGATGGTCCGAGATGCTGTACTTGCTCGGGAGGAAGCCGGTTCAACCCGACCAGGGTGAAAACCGATACAAGTCAAGTGTGTGTCTGTGTGTGTATAACATTTTTTATTGACCCATTAATGCAACTGTTTCACGTAGTGCGATTTTCAGAAGAGTCTGCTAACGAGTAAATGATCATAGAAGGTTATTTGTTATTACAAAGATATTTTAAAAGTCTTTAAAATAGAGCGCTTTTATATGCATAAGAAAATTTTGGTTTGGTTTGATTAACGGCATATCAACTTCTTATCGTTCATTTAATGCCTGAATTTAATTTTATTGGGAGCTTTGCTATTTTTTTTTTTCTATTTTACTATTAAAATCTATTGCTGGAAATTTTACCTCTAAGAATGTATTTTTATACTTTCATAGTGTTTTGACACCATTTTGGTGGTTCACTGCCTATATCGGGGACCCTAACATGTGCTACCACCTTGGGTTACGATGAACCTGGGAAAAACAGCTATTATGATGTGGTTCCACACTCTTCAAAACCTCCCGATCAGGGGCCTTGCTGCCGGATTTAGAAAAGAAAAGGAATATACAAATAATATATATATATATTGTATATTTGGGTAGCAATCTTTCTTTTCTATATATTTTTTACAGTCTTCTGTTTGGAGAGACTAAGGTATTGCAGAAACAGTCTATAATGATTATTGTCACAAGCACTTTCGTCCAATTCATTAGTCACTTTCAAGAGATCCATTGTTAATATGTTTTTAAATATTTGTCTTCAAAGGTCCGTTTGGCTTACGACCATATCAAGTTGAAAAATCTGTTTTCGCCTAATGACCGAAGTTAAGCAACGTTGAGCCTGTTCAGTACCTAGACGGGTGACTGCTAGGTGTTGTAAGCTTGAATGCGCGAATTGTGTAATGGATAATGGCTCGGAATTGTTAACTGGAGAGCTGAGTTCTAATTCCAGTCGAGTTCGTTATATTCACTTACACCTCTTCTTCCCCTCCAGATATCGGTTAAATATTATTACTTGTATCATTAAATCATGTGTGTGTGTGTGTAGCGTCTTCTGTATTTTTTCTATGTAACATTAGTCTCACCTCGCTCGGATAGTTATTAGCAAGCTGGTCTCAAATATGGATAATGAAAAAATATGTTGAATATGACGCATTTCCGGTTCTCACGACCACGAATTTCTTAAACCTTTACGTTCGTAGGGACATCATATCTACTGCAGCCACAGCAGCATTGGTGCTTCCTGGGCAAGACACTCTGACGGGGCCAACCCTCTCCAGGCTAGTTTGAATTTAGAGTTTTCCTTTTCCGAGACTGGTTCCCGACCAAAGTTATAGGGCCCATTCTGTCCTGCTATTTACCCAAAGTTTGCGGGGGGGGGGTGGAATCATACCTTTCCCAAGGTTAATAGTACGTAAGTGAATGTAACGAACTAAACTAGAATTTGAACTCGATTCTTTAACCCAAGCTGTTATCCATTACTCCACCGTGCCTCCTATAATCGGTTCTACTCGATGTAAATAATTATCGTGTTTCCATTTTTTTTTTTTTACTAATGTTCACCCAATACAGAGACCAAGAGCCACTCGAGGTAAGGGTTTATTGTGTGGACTTATATTAGCGGAGGAAAGGGCAAATGTTAAGAGTATAGAGCTAAAGGTGTCTTTAGAAGGAACCGGAAATAAGGTATAAACCTCAAGTCCTATTCAAAAGATCTGGGAGGAGTGTGAACCGGACGATAGGCGAACCTATTTATTCCTATTGGTGAAGGAGAGAAAAAAATAAAATGAAATAAATAGTGAATAAATTTCAGAGTTCAGGAGCAGACATTAGGAGTACAGAGTTGACGCAGATTTTAGAAGGAACCCAATGCTAAATAGGAATCAAGGGACAAACCTCTACTCCTGTTCAAAAGACTGTGGAGGATTGTGAACCGGACGATAGATGAACCATGATAATAGAACTGCAAAAATGGCGGTTCTCTGAGAAAAGCTTACTTGCCAATATAGTACAGGAGGTGCTTGCAGACATTTGGTATTAACATCAGTTTGTACTGAGATTTTCAATGAGAAAATAACTAAAGTGTACAAAGAAATAACTGAAATCTGATTTCTGTTTACTGAATGATTTATATTTATTTATCACCCTTCTGTAAATGTGAACTTTAGCTGCGGTGAGTGTTTGAATACTGAAGGTTAGAAAGACTCAATATATATATTTGGATTCTGTTTGGCTTACATGGTGGAGGAAATCTTGAACAAGCCGAACAACTGGGTAAATATTTGTTCATGGTTAGGTTTATGAAGGCATTTCGTTTAACTATATTTAGAAACACTGGTATTTTAACATGTATATATATCCGAACTCACCTGAATTATAAACGGTTAGAGACCATTTTATTTAGGGAAATAGTGTCTGGCTGACGGATAAATGGAGCCCTACTGGATAGGTGTGGCTCCTTGAAACTGACCCTTCATCCCATGGGGATAGAAAAACAATCGGTATAATTAATCTATAGGTACCTTTCTTATGACATTTTATCAGAAGTGTACATAAAATACTATAATTTTATGTACATTTTACTGTGTTATTTGTATTTCCATTTATTTTATTATTAATTTTGATATTTCATTTATGGAAAAATATCATAACTGAGATAATATAAAAAATAAGATCATATAAGATGATACTAATACTTGTAGGTGCTCTTCTCAGTTGAAATTGAAAAATCAAATTAACTTTTCCACACGTGTTGCGCACGAACAATTCGCAAAAATAAAGGCCCTAACAGCGGAGAACAACGCTTAACGCAACATTTTATTGTATTCGTGTTGATTATTTGTAATTTGAATTACAGCCGTTTTATGGACACAAAAGCCATCTGGAATTATTTTTTTTATACCGTGTGACTCTTCTGATTGTTATAAGCTATACAACTCATAATGTTAGAAGATAGATATACTTAATAACACTATTGACTAAACTAAACAGCGTTTTCATTAATTTTATAATATTTAACAACTTTAATGTAAAAATAATAAAATAATTTAAGAAATAACAAATAATTGTTTTAAAATTCATTTACATCGAAAAAGTTTTTTGCTATCAGACAATATTATCCATATTCATAAAAATAACTAAAAGTAACTAAAAACATTTTAAATTAAATAATATCTTTGTTTTATTGAATTTTATATGTTAAAATTCAGAGCTGATTTTCACTAAGGGGGGTCTGATTAAAAAAAAAAGAAAACATGATTTGCTTTCCTCAAAACCTTGTGCTTTTAACTAATATAGTCACTAAACTGAATAGTATTGGATTTCCAGAATTTTCATAAAATTAATTTGTTAATAAATATAAAAAAAATTTGCCATGACTTTAAAAAAAGAAAACATATAATAATTTCCATCAT
Source organism: Acanthosepion esculentum (assembly GCA_964036315.1). Classification (NCBI taxonomy): domain Eukaryota; kingdom Metazoa; phylum Mollusca; class Cephalopoda; order Sepiida; family Sepiidae; genus Acanthosepion; species Acanthosepion esculentum. The sequence goes on along the minus strand of OZ038498.1, from coordinate 61,301,291 downwards.
TTGTGAATAGTTTCTAAAAGTTTCATTTACATCCGACAATTATTTTTATTTTTGGAAGATTTTCCAAATTAATGTCTCTCATACAAAAAAAGAATGTTCTAAAAAGAAGGAATTTTTTTAAAAAATAATTAAAAAAATACTTTGTTCTTTCCTCTTAATAATAACATGAACATTTAGACGATAAAATTTTGTTTTCGTCAAGTTTGGCGTCTTTCTCTGCATGCTATGCTCTTTTTTAGCGATTTCGTGGAGGTACCTAGATTTACTTAATTTATAAGTCCAGACAAATGTTGGGGTTAAGGAAAATTCCATCTTTATTATTTTAGGGGTGTTAAGATTTAACTTATTTAGAAAACTTTTGTATCTAATGTATTGTAGCTATCAAGTCGGTCAAGTCAAGGTGGGGTTGGAGTATCTGTCTATTGATATAAACTTCCTTTTGTCAAGTAAAGATTTGTGGTAGTGTCTATGTTACAACATATTTCTGAGTTTCAAGAGCAATCTCTGAATTATAAATCTCATTGTTCTTTCCTATTATTTTAATATATATATATATATATATATATATATATATATATATATATATATATATATATATATATATATATATACAGTGTAATATATAAGTAAGTGTAAGATATAAGAGAGTTGTCGGGACCGGATAAGTCTCTTATATCGGGGTTTCTCTTATATCCGGGTCTGATCTATTATATATATATTAACACAGGCTCTAATTTGGGACCAGATAAAATATATCTTATATCCGGGTTTCTCTTATATCCGGGTTTCTCTTATATACGGGTTTCTCTTATATCCGGGTATATTATATCCGGGTTACACTGTATATATATATAACTCTTTATTCTACATTCAACACCATCACTTGACAAGACACCAGAAGTGTTGTAACAAAATGGCTATTTTTGTAGTGATTTTATAGCATATTTATGTTATAATTTTCGAATAAATTATATATATATATATATATATATATATATATATATATATATATATATATATATATATGATGAAATGGATTGTCTGACAATTACTTAATATATTTTCTGTTTATACGTTATTTTTATGGATACAATATATTTAAGTAAATGCTCTGTTTTTAATTAAACAGTATTAATTACATTTACCGGCCTGAATGTTCGAGAAATTTTGCAGAAAATATGGATGTCAGAGCGGGGTTTGGGAGAGATGGCAAAAAGACAAGTTATTAAGAGCTACAAAAGACAGGGAATTGTGGAGAGCCACGATCAGTTCGAATAAACGTTCCGCCGGTATTTTTTTTTTTTAAGTTTAATAAACGCGGAATAAAATAATCATGCCGCGGAGAAAATTTAGTGAAAAATAATAAACGTAATGCCGTAGCAAATATGCGCCGTGCCGGGAATAGACAGGAGAGGCGGGATTCTAGGCAAGAATTTAATCGAGCCGGCATCTGTATTTGCTATGCAGAAGTCATCTATTCAAATGTTCACTTTTTTATAAAGTTTCTGTCTGTTGACGGCATCGGCTGTGCCAGGTTATTTCGATCGTTCTCGGTGTGTCTGTTCATAGGTAGTACTTTTTATGGATGTCTTCAGCCCCCGCACTCGAGTCGTAGCCAGCATGGTTTAGGTCACGTGAAACTTCGCGTGTCACTGAAATTTCGGGCTGACTTTAAGTGGCTGGCTCAGCAGAGGAAGTTACCGCGCTTAGGAACAGAATTAATGGCTTTTAGTGCGTCTGCGTATCTGCGTGTCGATATTTAACAACCCTCCCACGTGGGTCGAATGTGGTACAAGGCCAGTTTAATGTGGGTTCCCCGAGCCCGTAGGGTCGGCCAAAAATATGCCCATTTAGAACCCGTATAAACGGGTTCAGGGACTGTCTACCTCCTCGGACGAAACTTTGCCCTTCGGCAAAGCCTCGTCCGGGTTCCTCTCTGCTAAAGCAGAGAGTTCGACAGAAGTCGAACACAGAGACTGCTCCCGACTCGATTCCGTCTCTGCGTGTCTGCGTGTCTGTCTCTGTGGGTGTCTCTGTGTGTGTCTGTGTGCCTGCCTTTGTGCATGTCTCTCTCTTTCTCTCTCTCTCTCTCTCTCTCTCTCTCTCTCTCTCTCTCTCTCTCTCTCTCTGTAGGAAGTGTGTGAAATGTGTATATGGGTATACGTGCGTGAATGTGTAAATTTCATACGTGTAATTACAATGTGAGTGGTGAGTGGCGTAAAGATTACCAGAATGGAAAGGCATGAGCTTCTCTTTGCATGAATCATGAAAGGCATGAATAACTAGTAACATCATCAGATATCTTTTAAGAAACGTCTCATCACAGGTATGCCACAATCACAGTCATATAAATGATAGAGTGAGCATTTAGGCAAAACATGACCCCATATCTACCAGCCTCATTAAGCATTACTACTGTCTAGTCCATTCGATTCTCTCCTGGACGAGTCCATAAAACCTAACCTATACAGTCAGTTATGTGCCATGCGTGATACACACTTAGGCGATCATGTATCTTTCGATACGTGACTGACGAGGCAGATTTTTCCCCGTGGTAGGTTGCCATTTCTTTCTGCGGTAGACCAGCTGCCATCCAAGTCCTGCTATTTACCCATAGCTGGGGGAAGAAGAAAAGGATTCATACCTTTCCCAAGGGTATTAGCATGTAAGTGAATGTAATGGATTCGACTAGAGTTCGAACTTGGCTCTCCGATTCCTCAATCCGAGCCGTTATCCATTACTGTGCCTCTCCTATTCTCCACTCTGCCTATCCTATACACACGTATAAAAAAAATCATAGAATGGGTGCCTGCCGTTGAGCGATTTTTAGCAAGCTAGTTAAGCCAATGAAATGAATTTAATCATCTCGACATCCTACTATTGTATTTTTTTTATCTCTCAACAACTCGTGTGCGTTTTCTATGCTTATATAATTTTATAGATATATTATATTACTGCCGGATGTATACAACCACTTTGTGAGATCAATGTTTAAAAATGGCCCCGAGAGAATGACTGTACGGGTCTTAGAGAGGACCAATCTTCTCCGAACCTCGTCGACTGGCACTACGGAATCACAAATAAATAATTGTAATAAATAATAGAAACCACGACACTTGAAGATCTTTGACAGCAGCTGTACCTAAAATGGATATTACTTTTAACTCAAAGAGAAAATAATGGTATAATCAAGATAAGATGTTGATATTCCACACTACTTCAAACAAAAGATTAGGAAGGAAACCCCATCAATATTGGAAAGAGCGATAACAGTTATGGACTTGATAAACCTATTTTCATAAGAAATTTCATGAGCGGGAGCAGATGGCGGACACCATAGTCGGACTTCGAGAGGATTGTTTATTTTATTAAGTTTGAAGGATGAGGCTTTCAACGGGATACATGTGAACCGTCAACTGGAAATCATATGAGGATAACTGGGTTACCAGAACTATAGGTATTTCTAACCTGGCCCGATCTGCAACATTATGTGATGCATTTATAAAAACCTGTCCCCATATCGAGCCCATTTGACTGTGATGTAGATGCCTAGTATAGCTTTATCAGACTGTGTGTATTTGGTTTCGTATATTTATACCCCAGCGTCATTTTACTGACGTGTTCACACTCTCACACAACAACAACAACAACAACAACAACAACAATAATAATAATAATAATAATAAAATGAAGGCTATCCCGTAGTAACATACAGTTTCAATATTATTAAATGGAAGTTGAATGACATTAAAAGATTGGACAAGACCAGAAAAATGCTTATCCAAATGAGGATGCACCACCTGAAATCAGATGTTGATCGGCTGTACGTACCAAGAGTTTTAGGAGGCCGATGTCTAATCCAACTTGAACTAACTCTAAAAACTACAACAATCGGATTGGAAGCATGCCTCACAAAAACCAATGACCCTCTCCTACAAATAGTAAAACACCAAATCCACTCCATCAACAAAGAAGCTTCATTCTTCAAGAAAGAGCTTACTATACCTGAAACCCCACCAACAAAAACGAAGCGAATACCATCTACGGCAAACGAGTAAAACAGAAAGCAAAACAACTTAGCCAAATGAAATGACATAACAACTTGGAGAACAAAGCGTTACATGGCAAATACCTAAAAAGAACGAAAGAAGCAGATGTGGACCAACAGATCAGTGGCTGAGGAGCACTGGGTTGAACGCTGAGGCAGAATGCCTAATTACTGCAGCTCAGAACCAAAGCCTCACAATGAGATCCTATCGGTCACATAATGCGCGGAATGAAGACTGAGACTAATAGTAATCAGAACTCTGGGCTTCGTGACAAAATGAATGGTCAATTTTACTAACAGTGTTCCAGGTAACATCATCATACAAGTTGCCCAGAAGAACGTCCTACTATGAACAATCAATATACCAAGAAAAGCGCTATCAATTAAATGACAATCCTCCTATAGGGCCTAAGGACCATAGTTTGGACCTGGTTCTACTGGATAAAAAGCTGGAAACATGCACAAATGATAATAATGATAATATAGTAGCTTTCCGAATATTATTCTGTTTTATACAAAGACGTATTAGAGCGCAGATAAATTCGGTACCCTGTATTGTTGAAGTTGTTATTTGTTCTTCATACCGAATTAGTCTGAAGGTTGTAATTATAAATGGCTGACACGTAAGTCTCACATGATTCCCGTAGGACTCTTAGGACGTTCAAGATACACGTGTTACATTAATTATGTTCGTTTTAATAGAAATGATTATGTTTTATTGAATTCCAGTCGAGTTCATTACATTCACTTTCCATCTCTTCTCCGTACAGCTAAGGGTTAAATAGTTGGAAAAAACTAAGCTTTGTTGGCAACCAGTCTATGACAAGGACAACTCTGAATTTCTGAATTCGAGTAGATGTAACTCAGCGTGAGAACAAGTAGTCGTCTAATAGAAGAAAAAAAAACTAACACAAAACCAAAGCTTCCTCAAATTCGGAGGTTGGCCGTGTGACTAAATTTTTCCCATCCTGACGGGTAATTTAATTACAGAAACCTCGCCTTATGTACCTCGTGGCACTAGGCAGATTGTTTCGATCATTTTAGACAATGAAATAAAATTATATATGAAATTGGCTGAACCACCACACGGATCCATCCCTGCATCCCATTAGAATGTCTGAAGACCAACTTCTCGAGAGCTCCTCTCTGCGGCTGCTCGGTCTCACGCTGTCTGCTGATCTGAGATGAAACAAATACATCGAGTCAGTTGCATCATCCACCGCAAGGAAAGTTGGTTCCCTGTGCCGAGCCAGGAAATTTTTCTCCCCGGAATCGATCCTCCAAGTCTATAAATCGACCATTCGCCCTTGCATGGAGTATTGCTGCCATATATGGTCTGGGGCCCCTGCTGTTTGCCTCAGGGTTCTTGATAAAATCCAGAGACGGATAGGCAACGTGATTGGCCCTGGATCTGTCATCTCGTCTGCAGTCGCTCCCTCACAGACGCGATGTTGCCTCACTCTGCCTTTTTTACAAGTACTTTCACGGTAATTGCTCCGAGGAGCTGCTTTCGCTTGTCCCTAGGCCTCGTGAATTTAAACGTCCCACGAGGCTGGCATCCCGCTCCCACCCCTACACCGTGGAAACTATTAGATGTAGAGGTATCTTCTACTCCAATAGCTTCATGTCTCACACATCTCGCCTATGGAACTCCCTTCCTTATTACTGTTTCCCTATCAAATACAATCCCCAACGGTTTAAGTGTAGCGTCAATCGATATCTCCAGTTGCCTTGATCTATCCACTTCCCTTCTCCACATCCTTTCATTTTTCATTCCTATCTGCTCTCGCTCCAAATCTTCTGTAACCCCCTTGCCTTGATCGACCCACTGTCTTTCTCTTTCTCCACATCCTCTCCTTTACCACTCCTATCTGCTCTTCCTCCAACCCTTCTTTAACCCCTTGCGTGATAGTGGCCTCCAGCCTTGCTTGGGGTGATACGCTTAAAAAAAAAAAAACCTATAATCGCTAAATACAAAGACTTTTGTAATAGTCCAAACTGTACCGCATTCACTCATTTTTTTACAATAATTTTCAAGCCGACAAAATTGATAAAAAAAACAACAATTTTAAGATGTTATCAAAATGTGTCGCAGACTCAGAATGTCTCTAACGGTGTGTCTTCAAAACCTTCCAATTGATTTCCGTTGTCTCTCTATGTCTCTCTGTTTCTCTACATTGCTTCTGTTCCCCTTTAATCGATTATTCCCGACAAGGCTCATGGCAGGCACATGTTCATATGGTGTTAGCTCAGATTCTTAAAAGAACACCACATACTTTTTAAGTGGATGCACTTGTAACGTCATTTCCGCGTAGCAGACGTCAGAAATCCGGAAGGAATGATATAATACTTTGGTACAGCCTCTCGAATTTCAGCCATTTGTGGAATGGACGAACTGAGAGATCCACATATCTGATAAAAGTATGAACAAACTGAATATTCATTCTGCCAAGTGTACATGTGTGTGCGCTACCCTAACCACACGCATCTCGTGATACACATTATAAAATAGAGATTTTTTTAAAAAATCGCATGGTCTTTCAGGACGTAGGTGATCATGAACACATATTCCTTTTCCTTTATCATCTCAGAAATACCATGAGATATAGGGAAAGATAATGGCGTTACATTAGTTGTCTTCTGCAGGATTTTGAATTCAGCGTTTTTCTCCTTTTACTCGTTACCACTCAAGGCTGGAGAGCCCAGTCTACCCTGCTATATAACCCATATTTCTTGTTCCCCAGAAGGGAACAAGAGATAGGTACATATATTCCCCAAGGTTATTTGTACAAAAGTGAAAGCAAAAATCAAACCCGACACACACACACGTACACACACACACACACACACACACACACACACACACACACACATATATATATATATATATATATATATATATATATATATATATATATATATGTTGATTACATTAAACGTTATTTCTAGTGGATACTCATATTTGTGTAAATATATATATATATATATATATATATATATATATATATATATATTTACACAAATATGAGTATCCACTAGAAATGCGCATACTCATATTTGTGTAAATATATATATATATATATATATATATATATATATATATATATATATTTACACAAATATGAGTATCCACAAGAAATAAGGTTTAATGTAATCAATATTTGTGTAAATATATATATATATATATTTACACAAATATGAGTATCCACTAGAAATAACGTTTAATGTAATCAACATATATATATATATATGTGTGTGTGTGTGTGTGTGTGTATGTGTGCGTATGTGTGTGTGCATGTGTGTGTATGTAAGAATGCATATTTCTCCAAAAAGGATACTTATACTTAATACCAGGAAGAGACAGTTTAAATTTCTAGGGCACCTAATGAAAATAGTAGGCGTGGAAAATTGATTGGCGGTAAGAGGGACAGAGGAAATCAATGCCTAACCTTCCTAGCGAGCTTCAGTAAATGCCCTGCGTTAAGAAGGTACCTACTGGAAGATCCTATATCTGGCAACACGACTGTGCACCGTACCACACAAGCAGGAGAACCCAATAGGAAGATTAATGGTGGCATGACGTCGCTATCACTTGTGATCCGACCAAATGCCATGATTTTGATTGGATATATCATCCAACTCTTTCCGAATTCTCTGCACTCTCCTCAGATTAGTAACCAAACATCCTGAAATTTTCGTATTAGAGCTTCAGGTACGAATGCCAAGCAGTACAGCATGCCGTTTCCAAATCTCTGGCGGAGTGAATTGCGTCATGGTGCTCTTTTTCTCACATATTGTGCAGTCGATAAAATGAAAAACAAAGAACACGCATGCGCGAAATTAAAAATATAAATTTACCCGTCGCACCCGCATATATATATATATATATATATATATATATATATATATATATATATATATATATATATATATATATATTCCGCGAAATTTGTAGGCCATATTTATGGCGAATAGATCTTCGGGTGCCTACCTTTAGTTGATGTTTGACAAATTCGTTTGGCAAATTATTTCACATATGTAGTGACTTTGATCTTCAATTGGTGCCTCACTAGTGTGGTCTTGTGCAGAACTTAAATAGTTATTCATAGCATATTGGTATTGTAGATTTAACAAGTATGCGAATGCATTGAAGATTGGAGATTGAATTGAGAAGCCTGTGGTATGTCAATCTTTCACGTGGAGAGGACCATCCTGTTTTGAAAAACCTTCGATTAAAGTCCACGTTTTTATGTCTCTGAATTGATTGGTAAGTAAATATGGACTAAACGTAAACTGTCTATCACATGCCCAGAAGAGGGACCACTCTATAATAGATAGATAGATAGATGGATGGATGTGTTGGTGATGTCTGGTGCTTGATAATTGCAAAGTGGTGATAACATTGCTTTTCAAGAAGGCTGTTCATATATCACCAGAAAGTTTTGTGTCTTACGCACGCAACCTGTTCGTATTTGTTTCTTGCAAACATAGCAGTCACGTTTAGACTGCGCCGACTTGTTCACTTCCTCTTGCAAGGCTCCTTTACTTTCTAATCGTACTTTTTTCTTTATTTGATATTCTGGTATTAAACAACACTTATTTCTTTCTTTCTTTCTTTCTTTCTTTCTTTCTTTCTTTCTTTCGTTTATTATCTGTTTCACTTCTGTCTCTTTCTTTCTATATTTTCTGCTATGTGTTTCACTTCTGATTCTTTCTTTCTTTATTTCTTCTGATGTTTCACTCCTGCCTCTTTCTTTCTTTTTTCTTTCTTTCTTATGCTATCTGTTTCGCTTCTGATTCTTTCTTTCTTTCTTTCTTTCTTTCTTTCTTTCTTTATTTATTTATTCTGCTGTTTCACTCCTATTTCTTTCTTTCTTCCTTTCGTTTGGTTTCAGTTTCACTTCTGATCCTTTCTTTCTTCTGTTATCCCTCTGTTTCACTTCTGACTCACTCTTTCTTTTTTTCTTTCTTTCTTTCTTCCTTCCTTCCTTTCTTTCTGCTATGTTTCACTTCTGATTCTTTCTTTCTTTATTTCTTCTGCTGTTTCACTCCTGCCTCTTTCTTTCTTTTTTCTTTCTTTCTTATGCTATCTGTTTCGCTTCTGATTCTTTCTTTCTTTCTTTATTTATTTATTTATTCTGCTGTTTCACTACTACTTTCTTTCTTTCGTTTGGTTTCTGTTTCACTTCTGATTCTTTCTTTCTTTATTTCTTATGCTATCTGTTTCTCGCCTGCTTCTTTCTTTCTTTCTTTCTTTCTTTCTTACTTTCTTTCTTTCTTTCTTTCTTTATTTCTATATCTCTTTCTCTTCCGATTCTTTTTTCTTTCTTTAAGTCGTTTCTTTTTCTCTTTGATTTCATATTTGTTTTTTCATTTTCTTTATTTGCATTTTCCTCATTTTACTTTCTTCAACTTCATTTAATTTCTTTTTATTCACTTCAATATTTTTCTTTCTCTTCTTTCACTTTTTCTTCTTCATTTCCGTAAACTTGTATGTTTTTATTTGAAACTCTTCTTTTCATTTCCATTGTTTTATTGTCCCCTCCGTTTAACTCATTCTCGACTGTATTCGTCCCATTTTTAGTTTGGTGCCGTATTTTTACAGAATATTTCTTGTTGTGCTAAGGAATAACTTACCAAAATCATTTATTTAAAATTCAGAAGAAATGCCAAATCTCATTATGGTCTTTTGTTGAGGGACGACAAGCAGCAGAAGAAGAAGATGAAAAGAGGGGGATGAGGTGGGGAAGTTGTTAACTCAACAACAACAACAACAACAATAATAAAACATCACCACCATCACCACCAGCAACAACAACATCAACAATACTACTACTACTACTACTACTACTAATAATAATAATAATAATAATAATAATAATAAGAAGAAGAAGAAGAAGAAGAAGAAGAAGAAGAAGAGGAAAAGGAAGAAGAAGGAGAAACAAAAGAGGAACTTGGAGATAATAAGGAGAGAACAAGAAAGATTTGAGAGGGAGCCCAAACAAACAAGCAAAAAAGAAGTATAATAATAATAATAAAGAAGAAGAAGAAGAAGAAGAAGAAGAAGAAGAAGAAGAAGAAGTATGGAAACCGTCATGACAGAGTAAGTCTATATCAAAAGAAATCAAGAAGATAAAAAGGAGTGGAAAAAGTAGAAACTGTTAACCAAACAATAAAGGCAACAAAAAGCAACAACAACAATAATGAATAATAATAATAATAATAATAATAATAATAATAATAATAATAATAATAAGAAGAAGAAGAAGAAGAAGAAGAAGAAGAAGAAGAAGAAGAAGAAGAAGAAGAAGAAGGAGGAGGAGGAGGAGGAGGATATGTTCTGCATGATTTCCATTTGGTTTTTGCCGTGGCTTCCTTACATGTTTACGTAACAAGTGCTATTTTCTTCCTGTTCAGCAGTTGTTTCGCCCAGTAACTTGTGCGGTGACATTCCGGCGATATGAGATGTTGGTCACAACTCAAAACACGTGCATATAGTTCGTCACGTAGGCATTTAAAAGCGCGCGAATTTGCAGGTATATATAGACATGTGCACAGAAACGCGAGTATTAACGGGTAGTAACGGGCGTAGTGGGTCATTACGACTGAGTGGTGAGTACCAGCCTCCCTGAATGCCAGCTATTTCTGGCTAAGCTTAGTATATAAATATTGATAGGATTCTAAAGAAATAAATCTATATAAATATTTATTTAGCCCGAAGCAACAAGAAATTGAAACGGAGTGGAAATTAAAAAGTGTGCATTATACCAATCTTTCGAGCAGAGAGGGCCTACCTATCAAGAAATCCAAAATTGTGGTCTGCAGACTCGACTAGGGCACAAACACAACAACTTCAACCACTGTAGCGGATCGAGGTTTTATACAATGACGTGCAGAATTATGTAACAGTCATAGTGGATGAGTGCTACTGGACCTTGACGCCATGGAAATGATTAAATTTTTATCAGTTGTGCATTGACCTGTTGAGTCAATATGATAAACAAATGTTACTACTCATAGGCGAGGTGAATTATCAGAGTTTGAACGAGACAAATTGATGTCTTTCGATCTGGGGGGAAGAAGTGTATTTACGTGTAAGTGAATACAACTATATCGACTGGAATTAGAACTCGGCTTTCCGACTTCCAATTTCGAGCCGTTATCCATTACACCACCCGCACATCCAAGCATACAGCACCTGATGTTTCCAAGCGGTCACTCATCTAGAGCTCGACGTTTTTAAACTTCGGTGATTGCACGATGTTTCAACCTGATATGGACATAAGCTTTCACCGAATACAAGGTCCAAGAGTCATTTAAGAGGCTTACTGGATAAGGTCGTTTTATGCACGTAAAAAGGAGGAGGCAAAAAGTGCAGATTATGGGATATATAAGTAGGTAACAGTTGACCTTAGATTTAAAGAGATTACGACTGGAAGTCTGTTCCACAAAGCAGTTGTCAGATTGAAACCTCCTTATTACCAGCGGAATACGAATGTTATTAGAATGATTCGACTCTGCGTAGATTACATGGTGGGTCTTAGTAAAGATTGGGTAGTTCCAGCCCAAGCACAGTAGCAATACCTCACGTTTGGATCTGATTTAATTCTTGCAAAGTTATAACAGAGTAGGTGGAATCAGGTACTTTTGGGGGTAGTATAAGTAACTGACCATTTTGCCAACATCTTTAACAATGAGTCGTATAAATAAGGTCTGTTTGAGGCGTAGAATAAACCTGAGTCCTAATAAGCATCCAAAGCAAAATCCTCTTCGAGAGTGTAGCCATTCATCGGGATTGGAGAAAAATAAGGGTCCGCCCAGGGATGATGTTTGGGTTTTTAAGTATTGAAATTTTAATTAGGTTGTTAGGGCTACGTCAAATATATTTACCCGGCCTCCCCACTGAGGCAGGATGTGACACACGGTCGTTTTAACGTGGGGAGCGCCATACACGTACGTATGCATATGGGCCAAGGACAAAGATTTTTTGCCCATTCCCCCCCAACCACTTGTCACGCTGGCATCGATATTCCACCTCCCACCTCCCACCCCTCTTACTGCAATGAAGAAGATGAAAGATGAAGGAGAAACATAGATCCACTTACAACACACGGGCATTAACCACGCCTCGGAAAATCGTCATTGTTAACTCCTGTGCTAGGTAAATTACAGGTATATTTACCCGGCCTCCCCAATAAGGCCGTGTGTGACACAAGATCATTTTAACATGAGGAGTGTCTTACGTATAAGTATGAATATGGTCCAAGGACAAAAATTGCTGTTTTGCCCGGGCACAGTTTGGGGTGAGGGTGGGGGTGTTAAACTATGAACAGTGGTATCATTTGCATAAATATTTACTAACGATCTGATAGAAGCTATTACCGCCTATTGTGGACCCGTCCTGAGTATGACGTTAAACTACATCTGAGTCCTGGGTAAGACGATAAACTACATCCAACAGTAAGACCTCTGATCAGGAGTTTTTGAGGAGCGTGGAACCACCTCTTAATTGCTGATGTTCCCAGGTCCACCCTGACCCGGGGTGGTAGCACCTGTTAGGGTCCCAGCTATGGGGAAAATAGTGAAATCCCAAGGTGTGTCCCCGTCCTGGGTATGACGATAAACTACGTTCAACCAAAAGGCCGTCAATCCGATCAATCGGCTGGTCATGTTATGCCTCATCACATCTAACCCATCCCAAAACAACTACAACTTACAATTAACTTTCCCTCCCAAACCCTACACTAAATATACTAACACCTACCCCTAAAATGTGATGGGAAACAATGATGTTGCCAGCTATACGTTTTTTTTGAAACAATGATGTTGCCAACTATACGTTTTTTTTATATATCTAGTAAATACTGGATCTGGCATTAAATAACCCATAGTGGTTGATATGCCATAAAACCCCAAACAAACAAACAAACCTATTGTGGACAGCGCTGTAGCCTATTACGTGTACTTAATGACCGTGACCAGTTACGTCTTGAGAGAACTGTCTGTGGTAGCTAACAAGCGACATTGGATTGTCACATTCACAATCTATACAGGATGTACTTGACGCATATCTAGCTGGTCGGTGCTGCATTTTTAAAAATCTTTCCTGAAATGAGAAGATCCAACAGTATATTCCTGTTAATACCATGACACCAGATACTGTGATTCACCAGGACTCGTAACCTTGTTAATTAAACTCTGGGGGTATGACAACGTGTGATGTGTTCCGATGATATAGTTATTTCGGGCTAGTAGTAGGATTCTGATTTAACACCAGTAGGGCATGAACCTATGTTGTCAACAAGACACTGTGTAAGCAGGTGGTCTTTCCATATTGGTATGGGGTGTGTTCCTATTTCCAATAATCTGCCTAAACATTTCACTTACAGCTGATTGTTACGTTAAATCGCTTCGTGACCATTTGCACTGATTCAAGTATTCCATGTACCCACTACGATGATGGATCATTCCAATAGTAAAACATCGTTATCGGGCCTAAAGAATGCCGTGGCAACCACGTTCCCCTCGACATGAGTTTAAATCTCGCATTTATATGAAATGAGGTATTAGGTTGGTGCAAAAATAATGTCGTTTTTTGACGTTCAAGATCATGTCAAAAAACGACATTATTTTTGCACCAACCTAATAGAAAAGTCTATCCACGGGGAAGATCCTGTACCTACAAATATCAGAGAGATATTTTTCAGAGGTCTTCCACGTCGAGTAGCTGAAATTCGACAGGCTAGAGGGAGTGCTATACGAAACTAGGGATGACTTTTGGCACGTCATGTATCGAAATATAGATATTTAATGGGATTTTCTTAGGCCGGCATAACCATCATCTATAGGTAAAATGTTAAGAATAATATCACTAAATCATTATAAAAATGATTTTTAATCTAAAAAAGTCTTACCATCTAAAATATTTTTTGGCTTTAAATAACCTGAAAATGGTTGATAAACGTTAAAAAAAAAACCGAATCAATCAAAACAAAAATAAAAATGGCCGACACAAGGAAAGATTTTGAAAATAATAAAGTGTGAAGACTGTATTTTGTTATTCTTAGAAAGAAGAGTCTACTTACCGTGAAAAATCAGGATTTGAAATTCAATCTGACAAATGCCAATAGGCCATACTTATACTATTTGGCGTCTATAAATTAGAAAAGTAAAAATAAATTATATAATATATACATTCATACATAGAAGAAAAAGTAAGGAAGCCTTGTGTTCGGTCTTATATGCTTTGATATTTTATTGAGTGTATTTTAAACAGAAGTCGCAAACGTTTTTGCTTATAATGTCGATTTATTTTTTATATATTATACTTTATTTTCCATATTTTTTGCTACACGTGTTTCAAGTTTTGTAACCATCATCAAAAAAGAATGATTATTTCCACAGATTATTTAAAGGAATCGATTTTTTCTTGTTTTCTTATGTTTAACCATTGTCGTTTGTGTGTGGCAGAAATCCAAATTTTTCTTGAACTGGCGGTAAAATATTCCTTTGCTTAAGGGGTAATGAAATAATTAGGATTGGTCAGAGAAAGGGAGAGGAATGAGGTCTTTGCTTTTATCTTTTTATGTCCTCTGTGTCTTTGTAGACCTTTCTCCCTTTTTGTGTATTGCGTGTGTGTGTGTTTTTTTTTTGTTGTTGTTTTTTTGTTGCTAGTATGAGTATATATATATTCCTTCTCCATGCGTATATATTGTTTTATTACTGCATTTAAAACCATTTTGGGCAACTTTGGAAACTGATAATACGATACATTATCCCGTTAGAATAATCCAACGTTGTTGGAAACATAGAATCCATGAATAGGTGGAAATGGTCACGATGACATGTTTAGGCGAATCAGCGGACATATAGCTTGCCACGTGAACGCACCTCACGTCAATATAGAACTACAAGACTACGCCGATACTAACGGACATCTGGGTCCATGGTTTTGTGCAACGCACAAACCCTACCATCAGCAACTAGAAACGTGACTCATTCGATAACTCCACGCATTGTCATTTTTCTTGGGTTTATTTAGCGACGTTACGAGTCCACATAAGTCCCTATGTCCAGTGTTTAGCAGGGCACCGCTGGGGGATCTTATGCTATGTAAAGAATGCTGAAACTGGACTGTTGGACATGCGTGCGTTAACCTGAACTGATTGCGAGCATGATTTGAACCAATGTCACATAATTCTGACGAGAGGCTTATGCTTCCGATTCGAGACACTATAGCGAGTGCGGAAGTTCGACTGGACATCAAGATGTTTATCTATGAAAGAGGTTTCTGTTTGAAATTCTTATTTAGCATAAAGTTCAAGATTGTCCCGTGGGATAAATAGCTAAGTTTATTAAAACGTTGGTTTTGTAAATTTGGTGACAGTAATTGCCATTTCAAACCTTGGGTCGAGTAATGCATACTTAGACTCAGGGGAAACAGAAATGAGTAGTACTAAAGAGAACAAGACTAGATATCCCTAAAAACATGTCCTGGGTATGACGATAAACTACATATTATATGGGCACGTTAGAACGTTCGCATTCTGACCATGAGAACCGGGTTCGAATCTCATCATGGTCGATTTGACATAAAGGAGACTTCCTGGTGTTAGGAGGGGCCGATCCAAGCCTTGTGAGTGAAATTAGGTAGACGGAACCCTTAAGGCCCGTCGATAGCTGTGCTAACATGAAGTCACAAGTCATCGTAGCCGAGGGCTTGAGCGTGCTGGCTTTCTTCAAATTGTTCATCACACTAGATAACACGCTCTTTCCCAGAAACTCAGCATAGTTACAGAATAAACCACAGGTGGGCTCTGGGTGTTGAATAAACACAAACGCACCTGAGCAAGCGTCTGTAATAGCGATTAGCTAGCCGCCCTAGTAAATGGGAATCCTCGAATGGTCAGGAGATTGGAAGTTTTTAGAAGCCTAATTGCTGTTGTTTCCAGGATAAATAGTGAACCCTCCAAACAAAAACAAAACACTATGGAAGTATAAAAATTTATTTTCATAGTAAAAATACCAAAAAACATTTTTATATAAAAGAAATTACCAACAATACCTATTTATAGTAAAATTACCAACGATACGTATATACTAAAAAATTGTAGCGACTTCATCTAAATCCGTTTAAAATACCACTAACCAACCAAGATGAAAGAACTCTTTCATTACATTAATCCATATAATATCCTACAATTTCTTAAAGAAATCAAACTGTCTTTCCCAAGTATAACTGCAACATAAAAAACACATATCACCGCCTCCAGTTTACACAGACAGGTATATGCACAAAAGCTGATTATCTATCATATATTGAATTTTAATATATTTTCATATTTTTATATATTTTAATATATTTTATTACTTCCAAGCTCCTCAAAACATTAAATTTCGACATTAAATTACACATAAGGAGTTAATGTGCCGTTAAACAAACAAATCATCCAATCCTAAAAATGGTCAGCGGAACGAAAACAATCTACTCCTGTAGATTAAATAAAGGACTCAGTTGGAAATTCCTTGAAGACTATTCAGATCGAAAATCACCTGAAGAAGTTTGGAGGACGTGGCAGTCGAAACGTTGTGATAATAAATTGAGGATAATAGTATGCATATAAATAAATTTTAAGAGTTATATCATTAAGAAGCTTAAGAAGTGTATTAATCGAGTACAAACGTAAGCTGACTTGACGTCAGGAATTGATAGATGTTACCGAAAACAATTCACAAGACCCTATTTGATTGGCCAGTGGGAAAACATTACGCAATCATTAACCAATCAAAGAAACCTGAATAAGGATCGATTTCTGATAAAAGTGATGCCGAACGAAGGATCAGGGAAAGAGTAGGGTGATTTGCCAAAATCGTCGCTGGTGCAGGTTTGCATGCTTGTCACCGCTGTGTTGGGAGGTGATCACGGTCATGACTATAATTAAAGTCCTGAAAACATTCTTTTTTTTTAATACTTATTCAAATGAACCTCCAATTGCTTTATTTCAAAAGTCGCCAATGCCAGCATATGACAAACCGGACCAGTCGGACGAATTTTCTACTTCCCTCCGTCTGATCCCATCACGTGTCTATCTCAAATGCATTTGTGCGAACAACATCGGCCGAAATTTGAACTCAGCGTGCCGATTCAACTTTCCGCATTGATAAGCTCTACGCTACGAGCACAATACATACATATATACATACACACACATAAGAATGAAAATAATTCCTGTTCTTTGTTTAATTTCAACATATAGTCATGGGCAGGCCACCTCGAGGTGGTGTAATAGCTTGTTTCGTTAGAACATTTACGACTAAGTAGTGACTTCGATCCTCACTGGGTGCCCAATACTTTCGGCCTTGTGCCGCAGCTAAGCTACGCTTGGAAAATCACTATAGTCCTGGGTATGACGATAAATTACATTCGGCAGCAAGGCCCCTGATCGGGAGATGAAACTTCACTTAGAAATATTATAAAGAAATGATTTATTTGTTTAACGGCATATTAACTTCTTATGGGTAATTTAATGACGAAATTTAATTTTCTTGGGAGCTTGGAAGTAATAAAATATATGTTATTGTGCTTTCACAATTGACCCGAATAAAAAAAAAATTAATTATCTACTACAAAAAATTTAAAACAGCTAACCTTATCCTCAAAAATGACAACACATCAGCAAAGTCAAAATTACAACGAACGAACATTATCTATAAGTTCAAATGCTCCTTAAGGAACTGTGTTCCAGACCAAACCGAATTCATAGATAATTACATCGGTCACATGACTACATGCCTATACAGACGCCTTACGAAACACCTATCTGACCACAGCTCTATTAGAACCCATTTAAACACACATAAAAACCTACTAGACTCCATCCAAATATACTAGTAGAAAATACAAACATAACCTCATCTAGCTGTAAAAAAACATTAAAAATAATGGAAGCCTTAATAATAAAAAAGAAAAAGCCAACACTAAATAATATTAACTACGAACACGGCCACAATGTGATAACTTTGTTCGATAACACTAAACATCTCTAAACACTAAACATGTTTTCGGAAACATCTCTATAACATTAAAAACATACACATACTCAATTAAACTGAAAAAATGAAATCATCCTTGATAATGGCTAAAAGCATAGCCGAAAGCGCTCGGAATTATAGAAAATTTGGACAGTTTCTACACACCCTGTGTCCCAAAAAGAAAACGCTTGTTCGAACATAAGAAAAATTAAATAAAAAGCTTAATCGTAGTACCTTGTCTGTCGTTTTTAATGAAATATGCATATATATATATATATATATATATATATATATATATATATATATATATATATATATATATATATATATATGTACGGAAATATACGGTATATATATATATATATATATATATATATATATATATATGTACGGAAATATACGGTATATATATATATATATATATATATATATATATATATATATATATATATATATATATATATATATATATATATACCGTATATTATTTCCGCGTATAAGACGACCTTTAGACAAGACGTGGTATAAAAATATAGCAAATTTTATGACTTTATCCTATATGTAAGAGTATAAGAGCTTATTTATTATATAAAGTTGATGTTATTAGATATGTTGTTACTTACTGTAATTCGAAATAAAATAACCGATTCTATATCATATTTTTCCTGCACGCGTTCTCTAAAAAGGAAACCATAGTTTTGTTGACGTTTCATCACGTGATCTCTTACGAATACTGATTCTTCTTCTTCCTCTTCTTTTCCTATATCTAAACAGCCTGGTGTACTAATGACAATTTACTTATACTTCATTGACAACAACGAATTTTTAATAAGAAATGAATGTTATGTTCTCCTAAATATTATTACTGTCGTAATTAGCACTACCATGATGATTATTTAAGGTTTAGCGAAAGATAGAGGCTTGCTGTGAACGCAATCATAACTCGGTGTTTATATTTTCTCAGCTGAACTTGCATGGATACAAGTTGATTTCATTGACATGGAATTATTCCTCGAATAGGCAATTTATTATGAAGTTCTGCCAGTAATACATGAGAAAGAAATGATTTTATTACTTTTATTATCAGTTTATTTGATAATCTGAATCTTTTCATGTACGTTATTGGATATCGCGCCCAGGCCGAGGTTAGACTACCGACAAACATCACTCGGAATTTAAGGTTTCATTTTTAGAATTGTAGTATAAGATGACACCCAATATTTAAGGGGGATTTAAAGGGAGTCTTATACGCGTAAATATACGGTATATATCCACAATACGGACACAAAAATCAACACTACATGGTGACTAACAGTTTTACGCCTTAATTGAGCATTATATTAACTGATTTACAAAAGTTATATCCCCCATATTGAAAACTTCTTAGTGCCATTTGATTCCTATGTCAACAGCTTCAACCACATTAGGTGTTGCATCGGTGCTTTTCTCTAGCAAGTAGATTTATACGAGGGGGAGTTACCAGCCTCAGGCTTAATCGGTTTTGAATTCAGAGCAGTTGTTGTTCTAGACTAGTTCCCAACCAAGACTTAACCCATAACTAGGGAAGAGCAAGAGAAGAATTAAATTCATACATTTCACAAGCGAATTTGTGCGAAAGTGTATGCAACAACTTCAGCCGGAATTTGAACTCGGCAAGGCGATCCAACTTTCCTAGTTGATAATCACTCGGCTACGCGCATAATATATATATATATATATATATATATATATATATATATATATATATACACCGAAGGACGATGATCGATCAAAAATAATTCCAGTTCTTTTTTAATCGCAACATAATAATGAGAATCCCACAAACTATCTCATAATGAACATAAAAATCTCAGTATTCCAAATCTAGTCATCAACCATATTTATTAAAACACAAATAATTTATGTCAAAATATTCTAGACCTCTTTTCAAATATTATTAGAAGAGTTTATGTTAACAGAAGAATTTGTGTCGGAACGGAAGTGAATGATTTTCCCGCTTTAATTTATTATATCTCCCTCGTCTTTGGAATTCCAAATTTGTACGGATACCAAAGTAACGGAACTGTAAATAAACTGAACCGTAATTTTTACCTCAAAATCTGGCCTTAAGATTTCTACTTCTAGTTGAGGACATAATGGTTTATTTTGGTCCAAACCATCTCACACACGACAACGCAAGCTTATATTAAGCGTGTGTATGTAATATTTTTGGAAACCAAAGTTGATAAAAAATATTACATTAGACACACAATTTTATTTTTATAATTTAACATACTAGTCTTCCGCAAAACAAGCTCATGTAGAGACAAGCAACTTCAACCGCCCACCAAAAAACAAAATCAAAATATGATTAAAAAAGAAAACAATTACGGTTATGTGAATCCATATCCTCCTGGAGTCAGTTCAAACTGATGGAGATTTTTTTCCATATATCTAAAGTATATTTAGAAACTAATTTTGGAAAGTGAAAATGTCAATGAAATATATTGGAAAATTTCTAAGTTTTCATCTGAAATCAAGAAACTATGACTTTTAAACAAAATGGCCCCAATATATGGAAAATAAAAGATGGTGTCGATTTAACCTATATCCATTTGACGCCAGTTTTTAAACTGACACTTCCATAGACATGAACAATAGATAGTGCAAATTTGGATAGTGCAAATTTCATTGAAATATATTAGAAAGCTTTCAAGTTTTCATCTGAAATCAAGAAAATAGTAACTTTAAGAAAAATGATGACAATATATATATATATATATATATATATATATATATATATATATATATATATATATATTGAATTGGACAGAGTCCGACAATTTATTTAAAGACATTTTTGATATGTTTAACGTTCTTTTTATAGATACAAGTATACTTGTATCTATAAAAAGAACGTTAAACATATATATATATATATATATATATATATATATATGTGTGTGTGTGTGTGTGTGTGTGTGTGTGTGTGTATGTGTGTGTGTAAAAGAAGTCAGTTTAAACTGACACCAGAGGGATAAGGGTTTAAAGTACACTGGAACAGATTTCATGAAATGCAATGGCCACAGCTGTTACAATTCCAATAAAAAATTACTAGTTGTTGAAATTATCTTTCAGACTTCACTGTTAGTTGAACTCAGTTAACTTTCCTCTCCTATCTGCTGATGTAAATATTGATCCCAATACAAAAAGTTCTTTAATTTTCATATCTACATACTTAGAGATGTTTATGAGCTAAGCGTTCTGTCAGTTTGGCATTTGCTAGACTGGCCGATCAGGAGAAGGACACTTAAAAATCTGTATTTTTTTTTCATTCTGGAAAATAACTCGTAATAGTGAGTTTTTAAGATCTGAAAAACGAAAAAGATAACTCCGAATTTTTTGCTACTTTTCGAATCACCGAATCACATTTTTCACTCTTCTAAATATACAACACAAAGATTAATTTGTAGAGAAAACACTGGAAATCGAAGAGGTATCACTCAAGTGAGGGATAATGATTAGTCGCTGGATAACTCCGAATTGTTTGCTACTTTTCGAATCACCGAATCACATTTTTCACTCTTCTAAATATACAGCACAAAGATTAATTTGTAGAGAAAACACTGGAAACCGAAGAGGTATCACTCAAGTGAAGGATAATGATTAGTCGCTGGATAACTCCGACTTGTTTGCTGCTTTTCGAATCACCGAAACACATTTTTAACTCTTCTAAATATACAACACAAAGATTAATTTGTAGAGAAAACACCGGAAACCAAAGAGGTATCACTCAAGTGAAGGATAGTGATTAGTCGCTGGATAAATAAATAGGTTGTTTGTAGATGGGATACGGATGTGGTGATTGGTTGTGTTCGGGAGATCGACCGAAATTTTAGGTTAGCAGGATCCCGGTCTCTTGAACAGGAGTAGAGGTTTATCCCTTGTTTTCTCTTTAGGATTTGGTTTCATTTCCTTCTAAATTTTCAATTAAGCTCAATACTTCTAACGTGTCCGCCTGAACGCTAAAATGTTATGCATTATTTTTTGCTCAATAGGAGTGGATAGGTTCGCCTATCGTCCAGTTCGCATTCTTCCTCGGCGTTTTGAACAGATGTAGAGGTTTATCCCTTGTTTCTAGTTTAGGGTTGGGTTTCCGGTTCCTTCTAAAGTTATTTTCATTCTCTTTCACACACAGTAACGCCTTGCGTTTTAGTGATATTAACACCTTGCTTGAGTTGGACTGACTAAAAATATACATACGAAGATGTACGGTTTTCTAAACAATAAAGATGTGTATTTATACAATCTCTGTGTTGTTGTTTTTTTATCGCAACTCCCAGATTGTTATTCTACGATCGTTCGTTGGTACCAATGATTAAACTAGTTTATTTTTTCTTATATCAGATCCAGTGATTATTGTATAGTAGTACAGTGAAATTTTTAAGTAGGTTTGGTATTTGTGTTAATTTATTTACCTATTAAGCTAAAGGATTATCCTCAATCTACCATCAAGATGTGACAACGATGAGAAAGATCAGTCGTTTATAGTTTTAGTTTATTTTTTTTATTTTAATTGAGTTTCTCCTAAATAGGTCAAGGCTGGAGAGATCTGTCTTGAAACAGCGCTATCTGTCGTAAGGCCGAGATATAGAAACATGGAGTATTTGCTCTATATACAAAACTCTCAGAACGCATTGTCAATTTCTGAAAGCAGAGTGATCTACCACAAGATTTAATAAATTTAATTATCATAACCCCTTCTTCTTCTTCTTCTTCTTCTTCTTCTTCTTCTTCTTCTTCTTCTTCTTCTTCTTCTTCTTCTTCTTCTTCTCGTTTTCACTTGCGGGCAAAAATCATCTCGAGGATTCTGTTGAACAGCTGTTGCCGCAAACAACATTTTTTTAATATGCCGTGTCCCTTCAGGACGTGAACGACCATGGCTCTCCATAATTTCCTGTCCTTTGTAGCTCAGAGTAAAAATTGTATTTTACCCCCATAATCCCTGTTCCTCCAATCATCTACACAAGCTAGTTAAGTGGGATATGCATTGCTTTTCTCTATCCCTCTTGCTTCCAATATGTCCTATGAGTGTCAAATTTTCCAAACCTCATTTCTCATTGTATACCTTAGAGATTTCAACTGTCTAATGAACACGTGAGAAAAGATGAAGTTTTAGAGAAAACGGAAACCAAAAGGACATATAGTTAACACCGGAAAGAGAAAGGGGAATTTTCTAGGGCACATAACCCTTTACAAATGAAAAAAAAAAATCGTGCTGCAAAGACTACCTGAGCATCTCACTGCGTTCCATTTCGAGCAAAATCCTTGCGAGGATCTGCTGAATAGTTGTTACCATATACCTCATTTCTGCGAATCGGGATAGTTTTAGAGATAATCGAAACATAGCCGAAAGCATCCGACACCGGGGGTAACTCTTTGAGAAGCTTGGATAGGCATTAAAATACCTTTCTACGATTAACCGAAACCCGAGAAGCGCAGCTCGATCAAATGATTTCTAAATTCCTTTTGTAATTACTAAGTGAGCGAAGCAAGTTTGCGTTCTCGTTCACACACATATTAATATTCTTGATGCTGAAAACAAGCTACAGAAGTGATTGATGACAGACAACGCAGGCATGTGTACAAAAAGGCAGCCTATTCATTGTGAAACAATTCTAGGCCCACACAAAAGAATACTATACAGCTGGTCAGAGAACTTCTCTTGTCGGATACTGTTATTCTAGTTATTCAGACAGTTGACTATGCAACAGTCTCCTTTGTAAAGGTCATGTAGCTATTTAGCTTGGAAACCAGTCGAGAAAAATGTGTAATACTTCATCCACCTCTACCTCGACAGTAGTAACACCAACTCCTATCTTCATCGGTGCAACAGAGCTGAAAGCGACCCAGGATGTCTCTTACCTGTGCTATATATTTTGGCAGCAAGATAGGCAACAGATTGGCAAAGCCTAACAAAACCTTTGGTAGATAATGAAAAAGGTTCAATGAACCTCACGAAAGAGTAAAAGTTTAAAAAGCCATCATACTGACTACCATTCTTTATGATACCGAATACTGGATCATATATATATATATATATATATATATATATATATATATATATATTGTCATCCACAGACAGACTGTTTCGCTGTATCACAGCTCATCAGTGTGGTTAGACGCCCGGTTGCCTCTGGCTAGAATCGAAAACCGGCTGAATTCGCGTCAGTCGGAAATTTTACTCTGAAGCCGTTGGCGCACGGCAGAGAAGAAGGTGAATTTAAGCGTATTTATTTTTAGATAAACACACAGTGACTGAGAGAACGCGATTCGATTTACCGAAGAGTTTTGCATCGTTAGCCGTAATAGTCACTGTTTACAAAACCACATATATATATTATTTACATTATTCGGACTATTGTCCTCATCTTTGTCGCCATATTTATTACAACGTTTCGGCCGTTGTACGCTCCGGCTTTCTTCAGGTGGTTGGAATGTCGAACTGAACCCTTTATTTCGCTCACTGGGGGAGACTGTTCTAGTTCCACGTGCCATGTTTAATGGATGTCAGTTATCAGTCATCAATTATCTCCTGTTAATTTCCCTCTGAAAGATCTCCACTGCCTTAGCCGGGTATTGAACTCACACTCTTTACATGGCACAGTGGATAAAGGCGTTAATTAGATCCAGTGACAGCACGCAAAAGAGTGTGAGTTCAATACCTGGTTAAGGTAGTGGAGAACTTGAAGAAGGGAAAATAACTGATAACTGATTATACATGGTACGTGGAACTAGAACAGTCTACCCCAGTGAGCGAAATAAAGGGTTCAGTTCGACATTCTAACCACCTGAAGAAGTCCGGAGCGTACAACGGACGAAACGTTGTGATAAATATGGCGACAAAGATGAGGACAATAGTCCGAATAATGTAAATAGTGTAAATACACACCCACATATCTTCAAATTTCCCAATACATATGACTTTTACCCCAACATTAACAAGGTACATCTAACCAACAATCAACACATGTACCGACACCACTAACTCCCGCAAAACCAATTAGAAATAAACGCACACGTTTCCCGTCTTCTTCCCATTACAGTTTTCAAGAATTAAATACACGCAGACTACCAGAAAGATACAAAATGTCGACACACACACACACACATACACACACACACACATATATACACACACAGACATATTCTCTCTCTCTCTCTCTGTCACACACACACACACACACACACACACACACACACACACACACACACACACACGCGCGCGCGCGCGCGCGCGCGCGATCTACCTGAAGAATGATCACAAATTACCGGAACTTTCTCTTCTATTACTCATTTCAAAAACTTTCTGATGAATATGTTAAATTTATAAATGATTCCTATTTGTTGCTTATTCTATCATTCTGTTGAATTTTCCTCTCTCTCTCTCTCTCTCTCTCTCTCTCTCTCTCTATATATATATATATATATATATATATATATATATATATATATATATATATTTCTGAGATGAGGTAAATGCTCTGTTTATAATAAACAGTATTAACATTTACCGGCCTGAATGTCCGAGAAATTTTCAGGTCGGTAAATATCGTTAATACTGTTTATTATAAACAGCAGCATTTACTTAAATATTTGTATCTATAAAAAAAAACGTATAAACATAAAAAATGTCTTAAAATAATTGTTGTACTTTGTCCATTTCATAATGTGTGACGTCATTTGTTTACATTTGAATACGCATTGACAGATATGAATGTACGAGAGAAAACCATGGAAAATTTTAGTTTAAAAACAGTAAAATCGACCTTGCTAACCGAAACACTCCTCTGTGGCTCAATCGGTAAAGCACGTCAAGCTATATGACGGTTCCGTATAGGATATAGATTTTATTCCTGTCGGAGGACGCATATTTTCTATGAAAATTTCCTGGACATTCAGGCCGGTAAATGTTGTTAATACTGTTTATTATTTGTGTCTATAAAAAGAAGGTAAAAACATAAAAATATCTTTGTATATATATATATATATATATATATATATTTCATCAAAATGTATGTATATGACTCAGTAGATGACCATGGAACGTTTTTAGCAACAGCTAAAATGGAAACTCGAAGACAAAATACTGATACAATTGAGATGTTGAAGATATTTCAAACAAAAGGTTAGAAAGGAAACTAACATCAACACTGGAAAGAGCTATAGCAGCTACTGGACTTGAGAAGCCTATTTCACTGAAAAATTATTTCAAGACAAAAACAGTAGCACTGGTTGCTCCGTCTGTAAATCCGGATGTTTCCTTTTAAGGAAACGGCTACTATTACCATTATCTACAGCAGTTGTAGTAGAACTAGTGTCTCTTTCATTGGCCTTATCATCCATCAGCACGCTTGCAACAAATATAGAACGCTCTCCAAAACATTCGTTCATTAAGCCACGCGACGACGACGACAAATATACAATCGAAATTCTTGACACGCACCGATAACATGCCAACAACATAATTTGGTCTCTGAATCTTTCTCTTTATTCTTTTTTCTACAGACACATTTCGTGTATGTCAGTTTATCTAAAAGATAACAATCAAGATGTTTCCCTTCCGAGATATTCATTTCGTGAGTCCGCATACCACTGCTGTTACTTTGGCGAGAAAACCATTAAAACAAAAATAATCGACGCATACCACAAATATACCACCGTCGCATGACATTTCAGCAGTCGCAGGCATCAGTACAAAGATAGATTTTTATGCGTGGTTGGTACGTCATTCGCAGTGTATATGGTGGAGGTTGCGCTGAAGGAGGTCCCATGCCTCTCGAAACGTAAGTTTTCTACGTCAAATATATCGTTAAATAAGATGAGTTTGATATTCGGGCTCGCTTTCCTGATATAACTTCCTATTGTTTTAAGTCGTTTTCATTCATTCAATCCTGGTTCCTTGTTGAGGGAAACCAGACATGGATTCATTTTTAGAAGTTTCAAGGAGAATAGCACCCTGTCGATTGCGTTCAAGAATACGCAGAGTGCATCCTCGTGCTGAGTGGTAAAACCTTTAAAGTAATGACCACCTGTTTGTCTAACTTTTTTACCAGACCTATATATACCTTATATATATTGCCATTCCTTGTCTTCATATATTTTCTAGGTGTTGATTTTGAGTGAGTGACTAATCCTAATACGTCCATGTTTAGGCGTCGATAACAAGATGTTACTGATAAATTCATCCTTACTTCTCCAAGAATACATCGCCAAATTTGTTCTTCATTACCGAATGACTTGTGGAGTAAATAAGACATCCTCGGTAACACAAATGAACTAGACAAGACACCTTAAATAAAGAACTCAAATTTAGTCAGATGAGGTCCGTTGGAGTCAGTCGAGGAGAATTCTAATGACGTCACTGCGAGAAGCCTAAACTAAGAGCGAGTTATAACACTTGCGAGATGGGCTATGACTCTAGATAAGACATTCGATAGGGTTTGGCATGCTGGCTTTCTACGCAAGATCAAGGGCTACAGTGTCACGGGATAAATATTTGGCTTAATTCAATCGTTCCTAACAAGTTGTTTAATGAAGGTCTTTTTGAACGGGCGCACTTCCAGATCTTTTCGTACTAACGTAGTGATCTCCCAGGGCTCTATCATGGGACCTGCGATGTTTCTGATCTTAATGATTTCCCCGATGTCATCAGTTTCCAACTAAGTATTTATGTAGATGACGCAGCAATCTTCTCTTGTCTTTGCAGCAAATCCGTTAGATCTGACAAAGTAAACCTGGCAACTACTTTTTAAAAAGACCTCAGATCAGTGGTTAAAGGATCTAAGAAATTGCTTGTAAATTTTAACGCCTCCAAAACAAAACTCCTTTCATTTAATCATCATAGAGAACCTTTTCTGACTGCCATCAGCATGGTTGAAACCGAACTCCAAGAGAGCAACACACTACGCCTACTTGGCCTCACGTTTCTCACTAGCATGAAGAGGAATGACTATATCGAATCAATTGTTTCATCTACTGCAAGGAAAGTTGGGTCACTGTGTTGTGCCAGAAAATCTTTCTTCTCGGAATCCAATTTGCACATTTATAAATCTACCATTCGTACATGCATTGGATACTGTTGCAATATCTGGTCTGGTGCTCCTGCTGTATATTCCGAGATTCTTGACAAAATCCAAAGAAGGGTTTAATGTCATGGATCCTGACCAAGCATCTTGACTTCAGTCGCTTTCTCACCGACCTGATGTGGCTTCCCTTTTTCTTTTCTACAAATATTTTCAACTGCTCTGATAAGCTTCTTTTTTTTTCCTGATGCCCCGACTACATGAATTCAAGCTTGGTAAATAGGTCCAACCGTTTTACAATAACTAGATGGAACCATTACTTCTACTTTAAGTTTCTTTTTTCGCACTTCCTACCTGTGGAACTCCCTTCCGATTTCTTGCTTCCTTGATAACAATTTTCAGAAATTTAAATTTGACGTCAATCGCCACCTTTTGTCATACTTGAACCCTGTTCCTTTTTGTATTTTCCTCATCTCCATTCTTAGTCACCCCATTCTCTTTCACGTTCACACCCTGTAACACCCTGCGTTTTAGTGGCATTTCTGCATTCTTGTCGGGTGCTACGTTTTTGTCGGGTGCTGTTTCCGGGATAGATTCAATGCAGCACATAGCGTTATTGAACTTTTCCTGGGACCTAGCACACTTATGTAAAAAAACGAAAAACAAAAAAAACAAAAACAAGCATTCCTTTTAGTTTTAAAACACTTTACAAAGTACCTTTTCGGGATTACGATCAGCTACCCTGTCATATGTTTTTCATCTTGCCTACGGTATGAAATCTCCGCCATTTTAATGGCGATTTCAGATTTTGAGAAAGTCACAAGAAGATGATAGACCTGAAAGGCAAGATATTTTGCCAAAACTCTCAAATGTTATTGCAAATAGTTATTGACGACTCGGTACCGACTGAGTGACCCTAATGAAGAGTTTCTATGTGTACAGTAAGATTCTATCTGACTGATTACTAAGTTAATCAAAGCTGTGGAACCGGTTCTCGAGATATTTAAAATGGCTGGATGCTGTAGATGTGCAGACCTCGTTTGTGCAACCTGAGTACTTCAGGGCATACGTTCTTCACATAACTGATGTGTTGGGGTTAGGATTGTAAATGTTTTGGTTCTTGTTTTGGAGGCAGTTGGCACTGAAAATCTTCCTGGAGCGGAGTCTTTTCCACTTTGGTTATGACTTGAAGTGGAGCTATGTTTATAGTGGGCGGACAAGGCGATCGTCCATATGACACATTACACTGGGCACCATTTTAGAAAGATTGATGTAATTTATATCCCAAACAGCGTACTAGAATATCATTTATGGAGTGTCTGTGGTTTGAACTAGGCTGACTGCCCGTAGATTTTAATATTGTTTTAAAGCTGAAATAGTGTGTTGGGAATGCATAAATTCTGTTCTACACAGAACTTAAGAATGAAGTGGCCATTGTCATTGTATTTTCCTTTCTCAAGAACCAGGACAACTGAGCAGAAACTCGGATGAGCTAGCTAGCACGGAGAGGCTACTTGTAGAGGCAAATATGGTAGCTTTTACTAAATGAGATTGGTATTGTCAAGAGAATCACAAGAAAATGTTCTAGTACAAAATATTAATATTTTGAAAAGGAAGTAGTCATTATTAATGTAGATAAAATATTGACCAATAATGGTGGGATATTTAAAAACAACTACGATGAAAACAAAAATGCGTTGGGAAGCTGATTGATTTGTTTTTGATTTTTTTGTTTTGTTTTTTTTTTGTTTTTTGCGGTTCATCAACCTTTCCCAGGTTATTTAAACCCAGAAAATATTTTTAGATTGTAAGAAATTTTGAGATTATAATTATTTACTGATACAAGTCCTACTAATTAACTCATATCTGGCGGGAGAAGAGGTGGATTCACACCATGCCCAGTGGTGTCTGCGTGTAAGTGAATATAACGCACCCGACTGGAATTGGAACTCGACTCTCCGATTAGCAATTCCGAGCCATTATCCATTACACAACCGGACATCCAAGCTAACAGCACCTGGTATTTCCAAGCGGTCACCCGTCTAATTACTGACCAGGCTCGACGTTGCTTAACTTCGGTGATCGTTTCAACGTGACGTGGCCGAAAGCGTT
This sequence comes from Acanthosepion esculentum, assembly GCA_964036315.1. Classification (NCBI taxonomy): domain Eukaryota; kingdom Metazoa; phylum Mollusca; class Cephalopoda; order Sepiida; family Sepiidae; genus Acanthosepion; species Acanthosepion esculentum. The sequence continues at coordinate 61,271,036 of OZ038498.1, read as the reverse complement.
CAAAAACAATAAGAGATTTAATTAATAGAAAAGGAAATGATAGCAGCCTAAAACCTGAAGAAGGAATTTACAACTGATATTTTCTTATAAAACTATCACAAGAAATACTCTCAAAGTAGAATCTGTTACTTTTATTTGATTTTTTTAAAAATAGTTTTCTCTTCCAATAAATATCAACGAGCTACAACACAAACATTTCGGGAATTTACCATCAGGATGCTGTGAATACCATGAACTGAACATGTGAAAAACGATGAAGTTTTAGAGAAAATGAAAACAAAAAAGGCACTTATACTATTGCGAGACGTTATCCTTTACACCAACCGCACATCCAAATTTATAGCACTTGCTATTTTCCAAACGGTCGCCTATCTACGTATTGACCAAGCTCGACGTTGATTAACTTCGGTGATCGTACGAGAACCTGTGTTTCAACGAGATATGGCCGTAAGCATAGGAAACGGAATGAAATCGACGTCAGAAACTTAACATTTAATAGTTGTTTTGTTTTTTTTTTTGTTTTTGGTTTATTTTTTGTCAGACTGAAACGTTTTCAGCCCCCCCCCACCACATTACTTTTTAATTTAACTTTCTTATTATTAATTTATATTAATGAACAGCTTGCAAAAAGAACTACATTTCCAATCGAGCATAAACCGATTGCCAGATTGTTATGGGCCTGCCAAGGACGCCTTTCTAAGCGTCAACGTTTCTGCCTACACTGAAATTAAAATACTTCACCTGAAAAGCAAAAAAATCATAAGACAGAGTATATCTTATGAAAAAAAAGAAAAGATAATAATAATCGAAAATAACCCATCTGAACAGTACCAATAAAAAATTGGAGCAAACTATGACTTGAATAACATTGCTTTTTAGAAACCGATGTTCGAGACTCAAAAAATAATGCAATTAGTTTATATTTCAAAAAATACATTTTAAAATTTATTTTTTCTGTATAATCGGCCGGAGGATCTTTTATTTTTGTTTAAATTGTGTGAAGTAAAAAATATAATCGTGTCGGATAACAACAATGTATAATGGATCAGGTAATACAGAGAAAAAAAAACGGAAGAAATAATCGAGCGAAGTTGACCTGCTATGCAGATAAAATATTTTCTTATTATGTACGGAAGCCTGATGACGGTGTTTGAACCAAAGTGAAAAATAGTATTTTCAATACTAATTTTCAAGTTAAACAGGCAAGGCAATTTCACATAGAAGATTGGCTCCACACAGTCTTCATAGAATTCATTTATGCAATTTGACCTTGTGTCAAACTAGATAAAACTGGATAAATATCAAGAGTAAATACGTAGGTAACGAAAGAAAGAAAGAAAGAAAGAAAGAAAGAAGCATGATGGCAGAAAGAAAGAAAGAAGTTAGAAAGTAGAAAGAATGTGATGAGGAGAGCGAAGACAAAATGTGTGTGTGTGTGTGTGTGTGTGTGTGTGTGTGTGTGTGTGTGTGTGTACCTGGCAGAGAAAATTAGGTAAGAGGTAAGAAAAAGAGAGTGAGAGGAGGAGAAGGAGGAGAAGAAGAAGAACAACAACAACAACGTTTTAAATCGAAAGAATGAAATAAATTTACATAAAAGAATGGAAGATTGGCACCACATGGTCTTTCAAAACTTCACTTCTGCATTTTACCTTGTAAATATAAGTAAATATAAGTAAATATGAGTAAACGTCAAGAGTAATTAAAGGATAAAGAAAGAAAGAAAGAAAGAAAGACAGAAAGAATTGTTAAGAGAGAAGACAAAAGTGTGAGTGAGTTCATACATATACTTGAGAAAAAGAAGGATGAGAGAGAGAGAGAGAGAGAAGGTTTGAATTCGAATGAATGAAATAAAGAAAAAAAGAAAGAAAGGAAAGAAAGTGAAAAAGAAAGGGCAAAGAAAGAATGCAACAAATCATAAAAAAGGTAAAGGAAAAAAGGAACGAAAAGAAAAGAAAGAAACAAACAAATGAAAAGTAATGAGAAGAAAGAGGGAAGAAAGGAAAATTTTAAAATATTTTTTGAGCTGACGTCGCCTCTTTTTCTTCAGTTCTATTTTTGGACAAGGTCGTCCAACGTTTCCTCTTTCGGTCACTCAACGGCGCTCCTTCAGTTTTCTGTTTACGTGTAGTGAACTGTACGCCGCTTTCAAACATTCGTTGTTTTCAGCAGTTCTCACATTTTTTTAATAACTTAAAAAAATGTTTCGTTTTTTTTATTTTTTATTTTTGGTAATATACTAGGATCTTTTCTGTTAAATCACCCCAAACTAAAAAGTAATTATATTTACTAAAATTCACTCAAAATTCTTCCAAAGCGAGGCCCTTCTATTGCACTCCGGTTAGGCTGACCTTTGCGATTTCCCCAAATGTATGCGACTCGAGTGCGCTAGTTCTAAGTGTTGGGCCAGGGTTCGTGCTCACCCTAATAAACAAACCAAAAACAGATTTTTGTATTTTTTTAACTGTAAAATAAAATCCTTGTAAATGTGAATAACTCCCTGATTTTGGTAAATTTGATTCTGAGGATTGGAGTTGATGGCAAAAGCTGACAAATTTTGATTTGAAATTTATAATTTCAAAAGAGTGCCAAAAATTTAATAATAAAATAAACGAACTTTGATTTAAAATTTATAATTTCATGGAGTAAATTAACATTTGCGATAAGTAACTTTACATTATTTGGGATTAATTAACAAAAAAGATATATATATATATATATTTTAAATTTGGTATCATCTAAAAATAAGATAAAATACTTTTCAGGATTGTGGCTTTACGCCAGACTGATCAATTTTATTAATCACCTTTGGATAATAGAAAAAAGAAAAACTATAATTTCAACTGATTTTCAAAGATCGTTCAATTGTCCCCTTAATACATTTTTCGGTACTACTTAAATAGACTGGTCCACTTGTAAAAAGATAGTTCCAATTTAAAAAATATATATGTAGGTTACCATTCATTAGACCTTACTCAAGACTTTGTCAAAGTCGAAAAACATTGAATTTTTTTATTGATTTAGAGGAGAAGCTCTCTCTATAATATTGATGCATTCTAAAATCGCCCCCTCCCCTGATATTTTACAGAGTTATCTGGAACTAGTTTTTCTACGTACAAAAACAGACATTTTTATTTTACCAAAATATCTCTTTTAAATAAATAACAGATATGTACATTTTTAATTAAAGAACAAAATTCTCATAAATTAATAAAAGTGTATATCTACTTATTTTTCAATTAAGGTAAATAATTATTCCCCCCGCCATGTTTGTGCACGTAATTCCGAGAAAATTCACCTGCCGTCTTCATATATCAGTGATAAGTTTCAAACTTCACACTTGTAAATAACAAGACTCAGGGATTGACATTAACACTATATCGATATTATGAAAAGAACACCCTTCAAAATCGATAAAAATTTTCGATTTTGATAAATGTCTTGACTTATAGAAAATCTAAAGAATGTTAATTAACAGCAATTATTGCCCGCAAAATAAATTCTCTATTTTTTACGAATGAACCAGTCTATTTAAGTAATACCCATTTTTCATATTTGTCCCCCAACCAAAATTGGAGATTAAAGACCTTATGAGTTCAGTAATGATAGATTATAAAATCCCATTGATCAGACGAGATTCTCACTGAACGTCGGTTTTAAAATAAAACTTTCGTCTTTACAAGTTAAGCTTTGTCTTTGTCCCGAACATGAGAAACGCTAAAGAATTTTACATACGCAAGACACGAGTTTATTTCCCGAGATTCGGTATCTGAGAAAAACTCACGTGGTTTTCCCGTCGGTCCGAAGATATTGACTCATTTTAGCGACAACAGATAAGTAACGTCTGCTCCCCACTATGCCTCTTTCTCTTGGGAGATTTTTTTCCCCTTATATTTTGCCCTTTATAGATTTTGCTGGAGAGGAAGGACTGTTTTGTCGAATATCGAATAGGTTATATCTTAACGCTCCTTCTTTACTCACGTACACATGCATACATGAACACACAAGCACACGCATGTATACGCATGCGCACAAACAAATATAAGCAAACAATATGCGTGCAGACAATATGTAATCTATATTTAGGCAGAAGTCTTCAAAACAGTAGCGTGAAGAAGAAGGGCAGATGGGGCGCCGGCTCCGGGTATCCATATCGGGAGGGCATCCAATCAAAGAGAGAAATAAAAATTTAGTTTATATTTAATTTGAATAAAGTGTTATCTCATTTTTCAACTGTTTTTTTTGCATATTTAAAATGTCTTCCTTTCTCACATTTCCCAGTACTAGGTCCAATAGGCCTCTCCATACTTAAGTCTTAGGGCATAGAATCAAGGAGTTGGCCTCGGGAATCAACCAAACCTCTGCACATCACTGCTTTAAAACAAGTTTGATGTAAGACGATCGAAATGTTTTATTAATGTTTGGGGCTTACTTTTCTTGTTTACATACGAAAGATGGCACCCAATGATTCTACATATTGTTCAAATGTTTATGATCGAGTCATTTCAACCATTCTTCTGGGCAATATCAATATCAGGGGTAAATTGTGAATATTGTTTTTTTTTATTTAAAATTCTGTTAAAGTGAACGTTTACTATTTGTAAGTTATGACGACATCACGCACAAGGCGATATATATAAATATTAATGTCTGTAGCTTGCGTGGCACTGCTATTTCAAATAGTATATAGCAAATACTCATAAAAGTACGCATACTTTATAACACTGTGAAAAGAAAAAAAGGCTTATGGATTTCAAAACGTTAACATAGAACCAAGAAACTCCAAACTAAGTATCCTCTCCTTCAGTTTAGAAACTGAGGTTTAAAATGTGTTTAACAATTGACAGATGCATTTAGGTAGTAATAAATTTTCTTTATATACTGCCTTGATGCAGCTTATTGTTTTAAAATGCACAAACGCTCTCAATGGCATCTGACTATCTGTTGAGTAACCTAAGGAAAGTGTCTTTTCAAGCATGCGCAGTAAGGTCATATCTGATTCGTTGTCACATTACATTAAGATCGTACACCTCAAGCGAGGCTTTCCTGACCTTTTCAAAATTGCTGAATACTTTCTAGGCAAAACTTATATATATATATATATATATATATATATATGTATATATATATATATATATATATATATATATATATATATGTATATATGTATGCAGGTGTACAGTGAAATAGGAAAGAACACGTTAGGTAGATAATCCGGTGTTCCTTAATATTAAACTTCAACGGCCGAAACTAGCCGTTTCCATAGCAACAAATGTTCCAATGATACCGTAGTTATAAACACCAGCTAACCAAAAGATAGCTTATTCCCAAATTCTCGCTTGACAAGGAAGCGGGTCCAGACGCCTTAACTCTTCATAACTTAAAAAATTATGTTAGGGGTCTCGGCTCTCGCTTTTGAAACATGAGAACTCTTATGTAGCGGAGGAATCATATTTTTAAAAACTAAAAATATTATTATAATATATATATATATATATATATATATATATATATATATATATATATATATGGTCATCCACAGACAGACTCTTTCGCTGTATCACAAGTCATCAGTGTGGCTATACATACATCATAAATTTGTACCTACTCTGAGTTTCACGGAATCGCATCAACTCTTTAGGGGACTTAATGGTAAATGTAGCATCGTCATGGTATATTTAAAATTTACCATCGAGTAAATTTACAATTTGTTTTTAATCATTTCACTCCAACTTAAATGAATTCATTTCTTCTCATGTTTTCTTGTGTTTAACCATTGTCTTTTGTGTGTGGAAGTAATCCTAATTCTTATTGGACTGGCAGAAAATACATGTAGTTACAGTGTAGATTTATTTATGATCATATATAGTATATATGTATGGATAACGAATATATACACATATACTGACAAAAACAAACTCGCACACGCACGCACAAACACACACTCGAACCCTACACGTTATATATATATATATATATATATATATATATATATATATATATGCAGAAATATAGTCTTAAAGTGTGCTATATTTATGGGGTAAAGTGCTCAATATCAGAGATAGAGCGTGTGTAAATATAAAAGTGGACATGGAAGTCAGCACTTAGAGGCGACAGTCTGTTTCATGCTAGTGCAATCGTCAGTCGCCTGACGATTGCACTAGCATGAAACAGACTGTCGCCTCTAAGTGCTGACTTCCATGTCCACTTTTATATTTATATATATATATATATATATATATGATATTTCCAACACACACACACACACACAATACACAAAAAAGGAGAAAGGTTTACAAAAATACAGAGGCTATAAAAAGATAAGAGCAAATAGCTCATTCCTTTCCTTTTCTGTGACCAATCTTAATTGTTTAAGCAAAAGGAATATTTTTCCGTTAGTCCAATAAGAATTTGGATTACTCAGTCAGTTATGTGCCATGCGTAATACACGACAAGGTAGACTTTTCTCCCGACGAGGCAGATTTTTTCTTTCTGCGGTAGACCAGTTGCCATCCAAGGCTATAGAACCCGGTCTGTCCTGCTATTTACCCATAGAAGAAGTGGATTCATACCTTTCCCAATGGTATTAGCACGTAAGTGAAATGTAATGGATCCGACTGGAATTCGAACTCGGCTCTCCGATTCCTCAATCCGAGCCGCTATCCATTTCTCCTACTGGATTACTACCACACACAGAAGACAATGGTTAAACATAAGTTAATTCCTTTAAATAATACGTGGAATTAAACATTCTTCGCTTGATGAAGGCCACAAGACTCTAAACGTGTGTAGCAAAAAATATAGAACATAAAGTATAATATATAAAAAATAAATCCACATTATAATCACAAACGTTTGTGGCTTCTGTTTAAAACATACACTCAATAAAGTAACAAAACACATAAGACTGAACACAAGGCTTCCTTACTTTTTTTCTATGTATCGTGTCCATTTAGAACATTAGTGATCACGACCCTCCACAATTTCCTGTCCTATTTTATTTTACAGTAAGGTTCGTCCTGTAGAAGTCCCGAAAGCCAATCGACGTCGAGGGTTACTTTAAGAGGCAGTTTATGCGGATAGGAGAGGAAAATGATGCTTAGCTCTGGATCTAAATAAGTTAAAATTGTAGTGATCAGGGAAACATCCTCTTGGGAGTTGGTTCCATAGAGCTGTGGTTCACGGGATGAAGCTGTTCTTACTCCTCAGCAATGGAACAACTACAATCTCTCTCTGATATATATATATATATATATATATATATATATATATATATATATATATATATATATATATATAAGAAATAGTTGTATGTATTAATATGTGGATACAGCTATACATGAAAGGCTTTATGAAGTATATATTCGAAGGTATATATCGATGGGCATCTATATGTGAACATGTATGTACAAGTATGCAAAAGAAAGAAAGAAAAAAGTATATGCCTTGGTAGATGTGTATGTATGTAGATGTGTGTGCAGGTATATATATATATATATATATATATATATATATATATATATATATATATATATATATATATTATTTATCTATCGGCCTGAATATTCGAGAAATCTTATAAGAGAAACATTCAGGTTGGTAGACAAAAGTAAATAAATATATTGTTAAATAAACAGAGCGTGCACACAAAGATGAGCATCCGCCAAAAATAATGTTTAAGTAATAAAATATGTCCCATTACTAAATAAAATAAAAGATCCGCTTTCTTTACAAATTGTTTGGTTTACCTTAGGATACGAAACTGAACAGATATGTCTTTCGAGAGTGAAAGAAAAATTTGTTTAAAGGCACTATTCAACTATGCTTAGTCATCAACGCACTCTGTAGCTGAGAGGTCAAAGCACGTCGGACTTAATGACGCTTGTTCCTAAGGGAACGCAGATTCGAATTCTGCCGGAGAGCCCACATATTTTTCTAATAAGATTTATTGAATATTCAGGCTGGTAGACAAAAATAAATAGATATACTTTTTATTAAATGAACGGAGCGTCTACTCAAATGCGTGTACCCTCTAAAAATAACGTTTAAGTAAAAGAAAATTGTAGAATTAAAAAATAAAAGAATTCACCCCACTATATATATATATATATATATAAATATATATATATATATATATATATATATATATATATGTATATATATATATATATGGGCACTGAAGAAGTATTCGACCGGGAGGGTCCGTATATATCTTTGATAAGATTTCTCGAATATCGAGGCCAGCAAACAAAAATAAAATACTGTTGAAAAAATAAACGGAGCGTCTACTCAAATATGGGTATGCATAGCTATGCATTTATCTCAGGCTATGGTTATTTACTAAATTACTAATCTCTATCTATATAGCTTTCTTTCGCTCTGTTTCACTCTCTCTTCATATATATATATATATATATATATATATATATATATATAAAAGAAGTAGTTATATATATATATATATATATATATATATATATATATATAAGTAATAGTTGTATGTATGAATATGTGGATACGCCTATACATAAAAAATGCTCTTTGATGTGCATATGCGTGTGTTTGGATATATGTATGTACAGGTATATATCGATGGGCATCTATTTGTAAACATGTATGAACAAGTATGCAAAAAATGAAAGAAAAACGCTCTAATATATGTAACTGCTTGGGTGGATGTGTATATGCAATTACTTCTTACTTATAT
>OZ038498.1:61214832-61257332 GCA_964036315.1 Acanthosepion esculentum | reverse complement strand
GCCACAAAGGAGTGTTTCACTGAATGATGACGACTTCGCAGTTAGGATGAAAATCTGTTCGTTCAGCGCAAATGTAAACTTACGGCAGCGATGGCTCGAATTTCGAAATTTCAAATTAATAGGCACGTTACAAGTTTGATGCTTTAAAATGAGTCGTATGGGTAATTTCATGGATAAAGAGAAATGTATAGTAACTGCAAAGATGGCAATGGTGATGGTAATATTAACCGTTTCCCTTTGGCATTCATTGACCGAGCAGCAAATACAGCTTTCGGTTGAAGTTTATAAAATCTTTCTCTTCAAACAATTTTTCAGGAAAATAGGTTTCTCCAGTCCAGTAACTCTTATCACTCTTTCCTGTATTGATGGGGGGGGGGGGGGTTCCTTCCTAACCTTTTATTCGAAGTAGTGTGGAATGTCGACATCTTGATTATGTCATTATTCTCCCATTGTGTTACATGCGCTACCCATTTTAGTTGCTGCTGTTTTTGAAAGTCCGCAAGTGATATGGTTTCTGTTATCGGCTACAATACTTTGTGATTCTGTATCGCCAATTCACAATGTTCGACAAAGGATGATCTTTGCGAAGACACTGACTCGCTCAAAGACATTTTAAGCCATTAATCTTAGAAAGCGGTTGTATACAGCTGACAGATTAGATATTTCTGAACGGGTTTGGCACCATTCATAACATCAATATAAGAGTCTCCTGTTTGACGAGGCTATTTAAAAACACTAGATTTTTTTGCAACATGCTGACGTGTTGAAATCACCACAGTATTTAGTATCGTTGAAGTGATCGCGAACATTTTTGCCGAGATTTACAAACTCTACGTTTCGTTCAATTTCTCAAGCCAAGCGATGAAATTTAAATAAGCGGATTTGTTTGGAAAATACTTTGACAAAAACCGTACTTCACGGTTTAATAATTTCTTTAATTTAATTTAATTTTATAGGACTTAAAGGTAAACAATATTTTTTAAGAATTTTTTTTTCTCTTTTTAACAGAGAAGAATAAATTCTTAGGATGCAACTTACAATCGGTCATGCGTAAATCTTTCTTTCTGGAGCCAAATTTCAATTTTGTGAAGAAAGCATTACCTCGAACCGTCGCCAGTGAGACACGCTGCAAGAGCCACTCCGTTTCACGAGGCTCGTTCCTTAATCTAGACGCAATCGCGCCAATCCTCCGAAGGAACGCCATCGAATGAGGGTCAATAACCCCTGAAGTCTCCACTGCCACAGGAGTAAAAAAAATTGTTTATAGTTACGTTTTTCTGGAATTGTCATCATTGGTCGACATAACTTGCTTTGTTTCAATGACTTTTGTTTTGTTATTATTAGTTACTTTGTTCTATAAATTACTAATTAATTCAACCAAAAAAGAAAAAAAAAATTAATTTTTTGAAGCATTTGGCCTTGTGATTTGTTTATAGTACTCGCAAACGCAGGTCGAACCCGAAAATGGATTCTTGTATATAAAAACTTAAAGAAAAAACAGGCAAAAACAATATTGCATTTTTATTAAATAAGTGTTTGTTTTTTTAAAATAGTGGGAGTATTTTGTTTGTTAAATAATAAAACTTTTAATCTTTCCAAAAATATTAATGAAAATTTATTGTACTACGCTATGCACCTTAGTAAAACCAACTGCACTTTGTACCCCCATATCTGTTTGCACTTCTCCTCAAAATGTGGCTTCCATCGGTCAATGTATGGCTATTTTAGAGGGTGTGATGAACGGACTAACGGAAGTCACAGAATTTTATATATAGATGACTCCAGTTTTCAGGTGGATGTTTTGGTTTTATAGCAATGTGCGGTTGGAAATATTAAAATAATGTATTCATTGAACTTCCTATACGATTCTGATGCAAGTCTGATATGAGCAAGTTGAGAACTTTATCTTGCTGATTTTTGTCCCGAATAAAACAGTGAAGTTACAAATACATTTTAAATGTTACAGCAGCGAGGTAGAGCCAACAATCAGGAGCTATCGGATTCTCAATAAAGTAGCAAAACACATAAGACCGAACGCAAGGCTTCCTTACTTTTTCTTCTATGTATCGTGTCCATTTAGGACGTTAGTGATCACGACCCTCCACAATTTCCTGTCCTTTTTTTTACAGTAAGCTTCGCACTGTAAAAGTTCCGAAAGTCAATCAACCTCGAGGGTTACATTGAAGCAGTTTATGCGGATAGGAGAGGAAAATGATGGACTTAAATAGGTTAAGATTGTAGTGATCAGGAAAACATACTCTTGGGAGTCGATTCCATAGAGCTGTGGTTCGCGGGATGAAGCTGTTCGGGTGGAACTTACTACTCACCAGTACGGAGGAAATGTGAGTGGTTTGCTACAATGTGAGTGGCATGGTGGGTCCTAGCTGTGAAGGTTAGACCTGGCAAAACTAAAGAATGTAGTTCGTCTGAGCATTTTCCATTGAAGTAGCGATAGAGCAGCAAAAGACTTGTCACATCCCAACTGTGAGAGAGAAATTGGCGGGTGGCAAATAATTTGTCACCTACAAGGACTCCGAGATGCTTTTAGACTCTATCGAGGCTGGAAAGTGAGGACTGGGCAATGATAGAATTAACTAAATAAGATAAATATCATCAGGGTCATCAACGTCTTCATTGACTATGGAATTGACAACGAGCTGAATGATCCGATTTTTGTTTGAGGATATACTGGTTTGTTTGTTGAACAGCAAAAACAGCACATCATAGCGTGAATTCTGTCGACGCAGTACTGTTAAAAGGCATTGAAGAATAAAGCAAATTCCAAACCAGTTTGCAGCTTAATAATAATATTGTGGATCTTCGGTCGCCCCCTGATATAAGTGATCCGATTTATTATGTGTGTTACAAATGATGAAAAGAAAATCATATCAACATTGAAGGTAGGAAAATGAGATTATCAACTGTTGCATAAAATACAGTGATTATATCCGTGAAGCAACGATAGCTTTATTTTGTAAAATTATATTTTTACGTACACCCCACCCCACAAAAAAAAACTGCTAATTACAGAATAGTTACTTTTATTTTTTTATTTGCAAATAATTATAATATAAAATCTTAGGTAATTAAAAAACGGAAAAAACTTCTATGTACTGTGTTTCGGCCTCTAAAAGGACTTCATCAGACTAAAGTAATGTTCTTATTGACCGAATTATATATATATATATATGTAAGGGAGCGGAGAATATAAAGGTAAGCATCTGTGGCGAACGCACGTCAGTACAGACACAAAAGAGGTTTCGGATCGCATGCCAACATCAATTACGTCCGTTTTTTTTTCCCGTTAGCAGCGGGACAGTTTAGCATGTCTAGATACGGGCCTCTCTGCAAGTGGACATGATCCAGGTTTTTGTAAGATCCCGCGGGCTAATAAAAGCAGAAGGAAAACCAGCAGTCGCCAAGTGGTCCCGTGGGCATTTTTGTTCCTAAAGTTGCTGTGGTTTCCGAGGCAGCGTTATATCTGTTACATCCCGTCTCTTTCCCTCCCAGTGTATTACCCCCACCCCCGTAGTTGCTGGGAGAGCAATCGGTTAGGTGTTTCCCTCAACCTCAACACACTCTTGCTGTACATTACAACAACGTCGATTATAATTATGTACTGAAATGAAACGCTGAAGATCTAAGGACGTTAAATTTTAATTAATTTTTTTTTGTCCTCCGATGTAGAACTCAGTCGTGCTTATTTAATTTCCAAATACTTTTGTTTTTAATCGATGTTGATTTTAAGTATTCCCATTGCGACAACAGAATATTTGTTGAGAAAAGCGAAACGTAACAAGCTGGATGTAAATTTACCGCGGAAGATTCAGAAATCAGTGCACATTCTATACATTACCTTAATAAATTATTTTCTCTTTAAATTGTATAAATACAATATAAATTCTGTAAATCGGAAAAGACTTGATATTGAGCTTAAGGATCGCTTTGTCTGTCTTTAAGAGACTTTTAGAAAAAAGAACTTTATTTATTCGATGACATATTGCCTTTTATAAAGTTCTTAAACACAAGCAACAATACAGTCGTTATTCATGCTTATATGAAATCGTAAATGGGCAGAAATAATTTAACTTGGAAAATTTATTAGTTTTATACATAAAATGCTAATTTACCTGTACTGTCAATTCGATTTAAAGAATTTAGCACTTTTACCCATAAATATAGCATACCTTAAAACTATATCTTTATTATATTTATATATAAATTCAATAACTTTAATAAAACATGTTGAAACTAATTAAAAATTTAACTCAAGCTTTATTTTCATGTCTAAAATAATCGTTTAAAATTTGACTAAAATTCTCCAAAGCAAATTCGAGTTATTGAGGTTTATGTGATTTGCATTATAAAAATATCATTTGGAAGCTAAACGATTCGGGCTGGATTTCTGTCCTTCAGTCTGTCTTTCTCAATTTATCTATCTATCTATCTATCTATCTATCTATCTATCTATCTATCTATCTATCTATCTAAGCCTGTTCTTATCTATGCAATGAAATTATTCTTCCGAAGATGTCGAATCTCTGGTGAAAGTAATTTTTCGAACATTGCCATATGTATTTCCCATTCCGCTGTATTCTTATCCAACTTTACTATCTATCTATCTATCTATCTATCTATCTATCTATCTATCTATCTATCTATCTATCTATCTATCTATCTATTTAGTCTTGCTTATCTATTCGCTGGGAGTTAATGTATGATAATCTTATATATGTCTACAGTGCATGTAACCAATGTTCGAATCTAGTAAATGGCGGGTAGCTAGAACCTCATACATCCATTGCCACATTCGTTGCCTTCGCTGGCCATCCGTGTGCATCTTCACCACACCATCCTCATATGTCAGCCATCTTCTTAACAAACAGAAGAGACACATGGTCAAGTCATTCTACGAGGAGCGTGCGTTCATTGTCAGGAGGTATCCATGCCGACTCGATACAAATGCCAGCACAATTAAATTATTTCCTTCAGTTTTTTCCTCCTCCAACGGTACAGTCATTATTTGGTACGGCACGCTTATTATTTTTTCGCATAGTTTTCTCCCTGCCCCGGTTATCTGGTTCCAGTTTATTTAACTGAATAAAGAATTATACCGGAGAATCATTTATTTGAACAGGTACACTTATTTAATAGGGATTTCCAAGCGTAAATGTCAGACAAGGGCGAAAGTATGGAGCACCGAGTGAGGATTAAACTCAATACTCAGTCGTAATTGATCTAGCGAGCACGCTTATTTTATAAGTAGAAAAATAGCTTCCAGCATGACTCTTCTAGACGGTACTTAGAACATTTTGACGGTATATGTGTGCAAGGCCACAAACAGGAAAAAAAAATCAAAGCTATTGTCCAGAACAATCGTTTTGGGGATCATGATAGCGATTTTCTAAGCACAGCTCAGATGTGGCACAAGGCCGAAAGTATGGGGCACCCGGTGAGGATCGAACTCACTACTCAGTCGTAATTGATCTAGCATGACAAGCTTTCTAACCATTACACCACCTCGAGGTGCCCTGGGGGGGGGATCATGATAATGGCGAAATGAATAACCGAAAGCGCTCGATCAAAACCGTTTGAGAATTCAGGCAAGAAACACTGGCCTAAGTTCACTTGAGCGGAAACAAGAAAGGTAAAGTAAAATTTCTTTAATTCCTTGTCTGTCGCTTTAATCACTCACACACACACACACACACACACACACACACACACACACACACACACACACACACACACACACACACACACACACACACACAGTTGTTATTAATAAAGTCAAGTAAAAAATATGTTCAAGACAATTAAATTGTCCCTCCCCACTCGGTGGATTGGTGTGATATAATCTTTTTTTAACCATCGAATAGGATGCGTTTTGCCATCAAACACCTCTCCCTGTCTTTCTTTTTCTTTCTCTCCTTCTGTCTCTCCCCCTCTCTGCCTGTCTGTCTGTCTCTCTCTAAGGACCTTCTCGATTTATCAATTCCTAACTCGGTATTTATGCAGATGACACAACTATTTCCTCTTGTCTTACGTGCAAGTCCAACAGATCTAACCAAATAAAACTGGCAACTGTTCTGTTAAGATCGCACTTCAGCATTAAACTGACTGAACATTGCAGGGTGGATTTCCACATCAACACATGCTGAACATTCGAGAAAATCTTATTTAAAAAAAAAAAAAAGAAAAACTCTCCCCAGCAGATTTCGAACCTGCATAACCCTCGGCAGGGGAAACTGTTGTTAGATCTGACGAACTCATACCGACTCAAGTACGAAGTGCGTCGTTGGTCAAGCAAAGTCAAATAGTGGCTTATGAATGCAAATCTTTCTCAGACTCTTGAAACATTCATATCTCCTCAGTTTCGTATCCTCACGTAAACAAAGCAATTTCTAAGGAAATGGCGCGTGCGTATGTGTGTGTGTGTGTGTGGCCTGGCGATTGCGTTTATCAAGAAACAGTCTGTCGCCTCTGAGTGATGACTTTAATGTTCACTTTTATATTTACATACGCTCTATCTCTGGACTTTATCGCATAAATATAGCATAGTTAAAACTATGTCTTCATATATATATATATATATATATATATATATATATATATAAATATAAAAGTGGACATAGAAGTCAACACTTAGAGGCGACAGTCTGTTTCATGCTAGATGCAATTGTCAGAGTTGCCTGATGATTGCATCTAGCATGAAATAGACTGTCGCCTCTAAGTGTTGACTTCTATGTTCACTTTTATGTTTACACACGCTCTATCTCTGATATTGAGCACTTTATCCCATAAATATAGCACACTTTAAGACTATTTCTTCATATATATATATATATATATATATATATATATATATATATATATATATATATATGAAAGGATGTTTTAAAGTAGTCGACGAAGGTAAAATCGATAAATATTTGGTCCGATTTTGGAAAAGTTGTCTGGGCTGAGAACTTTTCAGCACCCCCTCCAATAGGTGTATACGTATGGAGTTAAAACTGACGCAATATATTAAGCATACACAGTCGCATATTCACACGGGCGCGCAAACAGACGAACACACAGACACAGCGGCCTTGTGGCGCGTCGTAAAATCAATAATTATCCGGTCGAGTTCAGAAAAGGCAGTCACGTGGTCAAGCTGCCCGCCCTTAAAATAATCACTTACCTCATTCCATTCTCATCAAGTACACAATATGCTGTACAACAACTCGATTAAAACACGTGCAGAGAGACATGGTTCTGGCCATTATACTCCCTTTTTTTCTTCTTTCTTTTTCTTGTATTATTTTAAACGCAGTCCAGTCACGCTTTTAGAAACAGTTTTACACCTACGCAGACACGATAACCTTTCAACAACAGTAACACTGAGACTCTGTTTGGCACACACACACACACACACACACACACACATATATATATATATATATATATATATATTTCGGGTTTCGTCCTCTGACGGATTTTATCAAGGCCAATGTGAGGATTTTATTTCGCAATAAGTATTTATTAACAAAAGTAAAAATGTTAGTTTTTCGAAATTGTTTAAATTTAAGAAACGTTCATAAATATTCATAAGGTTAACTGAAAAGTTTTCCTTTTGTCTTTATTCATATTGTCTTTTCAAAGATATATTTTAGTTATAGCTGAATTTTTTACAGAAACACGCACACACATACACACCCATACATACATACACACACACACACACACACACACACACACACACACACATATATAGTACAGGTAATAGATGTATAATATATAGATCTATTATATTTATATATATAGATGTATATAATTGGTATAATACCAGGTCGATCATAGTAATAACAAATACTAAAACTGATCCACAGGGAGCTCGATGTCTTTATTATAACAGAGCATACAGCTAAAATCCAAAATTACCTCACATGGGTATAGTCTATTTTAAGATGGCCTGACACCAACCGTCTTAAGCCCTTAAGTATCTGTCTGGGGTTTTGAATTTATTTTCGATATCACTCCTCCTCTCACAGACGTCTTGTTTTTGATAAGGGACTTGTGTTGGTGACTGGGGGAGGACGTAAAGTATCTCATTACGGGGAAGTGGTTTGTATATATATATATATATATATATATATATATATATATATATATATATATATATATATATATATATATATGTATATATGTGTGTGTGTGTGTGTGTGTGTGTGTGTGTGTGTGTGTGTAGATGGCCTGAAAATGTCTCCTCAATGTCTTCTTTTATATTTACATACTCTCTATTCCTGATATCTCATAAATATAGCATACATTGAAACTACATTTGTTCATATATATTTATATATATATATATATATGTATATATATATATATATATATATATATATGTGTGTGTGTGTGTGTGTGTGTGTGTGTGTGTGTGTACGTATGTATGTGTGTGTGTGTGTGTGTGATACTTCAAATTTACTACATTTATCTGGGAAGTGTATACAATATTTGTGATAGGGCGTTTTTATATCAAGATTTTGCGGATGCTTGAAACAGACTTATGTATTGTTGAATTGTTGATTCCTATGTCCACTCTCTCTTTCTTTCTCTCTCTTTTTCTTTCTCTCTTTCTTTCTCTCTCTTTTTCTTTCTCTCTTTCTTTCTCTCTCTTTTTCTTTCTCTCTTTCTTTCTCTCACTTTTTCTTTCTCTCTTTCTTTCTCTCTCTTTTTCTTTCTCTCTTTCTTTCTCTCTAACACTCTCTATCGCTCTCTATATCTGTTTAGCTATATATATATATATATATATATATATATATATATATATATATATATATATATATATATATATATATATATATATATATATATATGTATGTATGTATGTATGTGTGTGTGTGTGTGTGTGTGGACGTACGCGTAGCATCGTAGTTATCGGAGCGGAAAGTTGGCTTGGCATACTGAGTTCGTTGCGTCCACTTTTGCACAGATAGCCATAGGAAATGTATGATTCCATTTCTTTTATGCCTAGATATGCGACAAATAGCAGAGCTGGCTCGGCTCTCAAACCTTGGTTGATGTAAATACTGCCTTTTCTCTCTGCATTCTTACTATAACAGTGGTGAAAACTTCTAGGAAGCCGTCTTTGTTGGGGGTCAAGAATACTCAGATTGCATGACCATGCATAATTTGTTAACATCCGCACCAGAAGGAGCTATATGTTTGCTTCTATATTTTCGTGCAAATTAGTTCTATGTCTACCTTCTTGACTCTCGCGCAAACCGGACCTATATCTACCTTTTTGACGACCGACTAAACTGGACTAATGCCTGTCATTTTGACTCTGATGCAAACCGAAGCTATATCAACCCTTCGTCATTTTTTATTAAAACGACACAAATCGGCAGTAAATAACCCGCAAGCACTTAATATGCAGTAAAACAAAAGTTCCCTTGCGACCCACGTCTCGAAATCATGTTTCTGTTGTTTGGTCAATGAAATACTGATTTTAGTACGTGAATCGAGTCTTGAACCTTTTAGCTCTTCCTCAAATATATATATATATATATATATATATATATATATATATATATATATATATATATATATATATATATATATATATATATATATATAGTATGTTGCATGTTTTGTGCTTGTACGTAATAAGATTGAAGCATGAAATGCCGCCATTCCATGGTTTCGATTTTTATATTCATTCACTCTATATCTGATATTGATCGCTTTTAACTGTAAATATACCATACCTTCAAAGTATATTTATATTACATTTAGTTGCTTCTCTCTGTCGAATTGAGATAGCTCAGTGGTAGAAACTCTGACTGACACCAAATTGGTTGGGCTTCGATCCGGCCTTGAGCCATTCTGATGTCTAGTCGTACTGAAAAACTGTGATTCAGCTAAACAGTATTGTCTGCGAAAGACATTGCGTGTTTGTATATATTTATATATGTATTAATAAGAAGAGAGAAACAGAAAACGTTTTTGGTTGCAATGTGGATTTTTTAAAAAAATATTATGCTTTATTTTCCATATTTTAAAAACAAAACTCCACATTACAACCAAAAACGTTTACGGTTTCTCTCTTCTTTTTAACATATACACTTTTCTCTCGTTGGTACTACCATAACCTCTTCCTCTTATATATATATATATATATATATATATATATATATATATATATATATATATATATATATATATATATATATAGGTACATTTGAATCTGAATCCGATGGAATGGTTAAATATATAAAACAATTTAGTTTAGGTATTTCTTACTTTGTCATATTTCGCTGATTATTCGACTTCACCAGATAAAAAAACTTTATTTCAGAACAAGATCTACATTAGTGAGTCGCAACTTGATTCTCGTTCAGAGACTGAACGATTCATCATTTTCTGATGACGCCAGATAACCAATCTACAGAGTTATGACCCGATATCTACTTTACAGCTGAGGACGCCGGTTAAATTCTGGTATGCTTACAACACAACCTTAAGTTGTATGTGAGTATTCCTCATTAAAAAGAGTTTATACCGTATTTTTACCCGTAGGATACAGAACATTATTCTGGCAAAATGAATCTCAGCAATAGCGAATTGATACAGAAATATATATTTCTATAAAGTCACGTTATAAACGTTATTGATATTTATTATACATAGATTAGTCTGGCACAAGGACACAAGAATAGGGCGATTATATAATTCACCACAGTAGCAATTTTTTCGTAGCGACGCGTCCAAAGAACCATCCTATATACATCCATGACCTTTGACATAACATGGTCGTTAAAAAGTTCGTCTGATTATTAGTGCGCCGATATACTGTTTCATGTTTACTTGCTTCTCCACTGTTGCAGAATGCATAGGCTGTCCCGAAATGATAAACTACTGGTCAGAACTATGACGACCAGAACTGAGGGGGGAGGTTTTGAACCCCGGGGTGTGGTATTCTAACAGTGATTTAAGACCAAAAAGGCGCGAAGACAGTGAGACGGCTGCAAAAATTAGAAGTGTTAAGATGTCCCAGCGAACCCAGTCTTCCTAGTGTGACAATCCAACACATGATGAGGAGATTTTGGTTTACCGGTTAGTATTCGTCCTCGTTATCTATCATTCAATCTCACTCCTTCCTAGAAACGATGATACAACTTCTTTCTCTCATAAAATAAAGCGAGATGAAAAAAAAAAGAAAAGAAAATTATTCTTCGTTTATACAGTCTATGACGTAGCATTGAGGACTAAAGAATTGAAGACGAGATTTGGGATAGGCCAGAAGTTCCGAGCGAGAGTTACACTGTGACTTGGCCTTTAGTAAAGAACGCCATGGATTTGAAGAATTGAATGACAAAATTTATGCGATAAAACGTACATTAAAAAATTAAAAAAAAACAAAACAAAGAGTAGGTTAAAGGAAGATAACTGCTGATTCAAAGTCAGAACATTATCATTGATAACTCTCTCCTCGAATTTGTAGACCCAAGTTACTATATTCTTAATACTTGTTATAATGCAAAAATATCACAATGATAAAACCGGTCAATAATTATTTATAACTATAATGAGAGTCATGCATGCAAATACAAGTAAACCATAATAATATTTTAAATTTTGAAATCATATTTATTTTTGTATATAAATTTTTTTAAACTGTTTCTAAATCTTTTCTTCCAATCATTCTGCCTCACCTGCTATCCTCTTCCGTCGCACCGCTTGGGAACCACTGGTCGGTGGTAAGAGAGAGATGTTAGTGACCCTTATAGACTAAGCTCAACTTAGTAAATGACGAAAAGAAAAGCCAGGACGACTGTTGTAAAACACTGGATAACACTTTGATCTCACCGAAACCAATCCACACTAAAATGACCCATTTTCGTGGCCTTGTGTCAAAGGAGGTTAAGATTAGTAACTAAGTATAAGCAAGACAGGGCTGGGGTGGGGTATAAGGTCCAAATTAAATTTTCTTTGAGTTCACATTCCTCCTATCCAAAGTGATAGTTTAATTCAAATAGGAGACTAGTTCGCTAGCCACTATACCCAGGTTAATGGAGAGACTGGCAGAAAGAAAAAGAAAAGATAGATATAGATATTTATGTAGACAGACAGGTAAATATGAACAGACGGGGGGGGGGGTAGATATTTATGAACATGCGAGAATGACTAGATAGATAGATAGATAGATAGATAGATATATGAACAGATTGAGATAGATATGAACAGACTGAGACAGATAGATAGATAGATAGATAGATAGATAGATAGATAGATAGATAGATAGATAGATAGATAGATAGATAGATATGAATAGATTGAGATAGATATAAACAGATTGGGATAGATATGAACAGACTCAGATAGATAGATAGATAGATAGATAGATAGATAGATAGATAGATAGATAGATAGATAGATAGATATATGAACAGATTGAGATAGATATGAACAGACTGAGATATATAGATAGATAGATAGATAGATAGATAGATAGATAGATAGATAGATAGATATGAATAGATTGAGATAGATAGATATAAACAGATTGGGATAGATATGAACAGACTCAGATAGATAGATTGATAGATAGATAGATAGATAGATAGATAGATAGAGAGATAGATAGATAGATAGATAGATAGATAGATAGATAGATAGATAGATGAACAGATTGAGATAGATATGAACAGACTGAGACAAACAGATAGATAGATAGATAGATAGATAGATAGATAGATGGTTAGCTATATAGATGAATACATTAGTAATAAGAAATGACTTTTGAAGATTTAATTTTAATGTATCTGCGTCCAGCGAACTAATGGTACTCAACTTTTAAAAAGCAGAGAAAAGTGAGAAGACGATTTGAACATGTAATCGCGAAAGAAAAAGTGAAAGACATAAAGAAGTAGAATGAGAGAGTGAGAGAGAGAGAGAGAGAGAGAGAGAGAGAGAGAAAAGAAAGAAAGAAATCAATAGAAAGAGAGAGAAAAAAATAAAAGGCGGCTGAAGTAATTATTTTCAACGGGCAGACGTTTGAGGTGACGCGTACTTCGCAAACGATGGGCGTTGTTTTTCCCGCCTTTTTTAACGTAGTTTTTAAATCGTTATATATATTTTATTTTAGTGTTTTTCTTTGTATTTAGGATTTGCATTTTAAAGCTTGAACAACTTTTATTGTTATTCGTTTGTTCCCAGCCTCCTCTTGCGTCGTGCTATTTTGGTCGAATGTCCTTCAATCTGATGCAGAATACTGACAATTTCTCACACAAAGGCACGAACCTGAAGGAACACATAGGTGTTTCATTCATTTGTCACTACACGAGAGTCGGTTTAATGTAAGGCCCCCATACCACATGGGAGCGGGGTACTAAAACGTAAGAATGTGAACATATAATTGCGTGTATAGAAGTACTTGATTGAATATTGGTTGATTGGTTATTTTGTTTAACGACATATCACCCTCTATGAGTTATTTAATGCCAAAATCAAATTATTATGTACGCAATCCCATATTTTCATGTCAATGTTTTCTTTTTAGAAAAAAAAGTGTTTAGGGTGTTCCAATAACTTGGACCGATTTTAAATGTGAGGTAAGTTTAAGCGTCCAGTGATATTTTTTTCTTTTTCTTTCAGATTTAACAACGTAAGTCTTTGGCAATTTCAGTCATGGAAAGATTAACAATCAAACGTGTTAAAGTTATTGAAGCCTATTACGAAAATGGACGTTCAAATTTATAAATATACGGCCCAGTGATTCCGCTAGCAAAAAATGCACACCAAACAGTGACCTTTAGTGAATGCAGTGGCTTTTCAACAATCTTCCTTGGATTTTCATCAGTCCAAATGCGACAATTCTGCTTATTAACAAATCCACAGGATGAAAATGGGCTTCATCACTAAAGAGATGTTTTTGCGAAAAATCTTCATTGGGTTGTCTTTACTCGTGCACCCAACTGTACGGCGCACCAAATGGTCAGCAGTTTTCTGTTCTTGTGTCAACTGAATTTTGTAAGAGACAAATCTTTTGTCAAAATTTGATGTAACGCTGTTGTGGAGCGGTTCACTTTCTGCGCGCGATGACAAATAGAGGTGTCTGGATTTTCGGCCACATTCTCGTGCACTGCAGCAATGTTTTCAGCTGAACGGCGTAAACGAGCACGCAGTGGTGTTTTCACATCTGCCACCAACCCAGTTTGTTTGAATTTACGAGCAATCTTTCCAATTGCACCCTCGGTTGGTCGATTATGATGACCAAAAATATCGCGATGTGCGCGAAATGCATTTCTGTTTTAACGTCCATTTTCGTAATAGGCTTCGATAACTTTAACACGTTGTTTGAGTGTTAATCTTTCCATGGTTGAAATTGCCAGAAACTTAAGTTGTTAAATCTGAAATAAAAATCATTAGACTCTTAAACTTAATTCACATTTAAAATCAGCCCAAGTAATTGGAACACCCTAGAGTTTGTAGATTATAAAATGTATTGGTAATAGTTGTTTAGAAAAATATATTGGTGGTAACTTTACTATAAAGATGTATTTTATACGTTTTTTGGTGTTGTGTTGATTATCATTTTGCTATAAAAATATATTGTTGATCATTTTTCCACTCGATTGACCCTCAGACATCGACTTATAGCACTTTTAAAATAATAAAAGGTTATGTGATCAGATTGTGAGACAATGCCGTGCTTAATTACATACGTGCAAGGGATTGACGTAACCAGATTGATCGGATCGGATCGGATCTCTCCGACCGTCCGTCTAGCCTAAATAATGACCAAAGAGGAGTCTTGCCCGTCACATGAACATTATATACCCGGGTCGGCAAACAGGTGACCTCATTGGAGGCGGTGTAGGTGTGGGGGGGACTTATCTCTCTGCAGAGGTGCAGTCGTCATGTTTTATAGCTCCAGCCGACCGGACGATTGAATATTAAATAGTGAACCGACACACATATGTATACGCGCGTGCTCCCGCATGAGACGCTCCACCCCCTTTCTCACCGCTCTTTTCTCTCTTCAGATATAGATATAAATATACCAGAATATATAACAACACTTTCGACACGCTCTTTCGTTACATTTGGGTTTAAGATTGGCGAAAGGAAAGTTAATTATCCTTTTCCCCGATAAACAAATTTGCATATATACATACTTATATATATATACTAGCAGTATAACCCGTCTTCGACCGAGTGTTTCATTACTGGGAATTTTTGCCGTTCAGTTGAAGCAGTTTAAGTTTAAAGTCAGCCCACCCAAAAATCAATATTAGTAATAATAGTTGGGTGCAACTGAGACACATCCCCAAATGGGGGGGGGTCTCTGAAAAGGGCCGTTTTTGCGTTCTCAATCTTACAAGGAAGGAACCTCTTCCATGGTCCGTCATAATAATAATATACGATAATTTTTATTTATAGTATAATTTTTTTTATAATTCTAATAATCTTTTGTGCCAGATTTCAACTCTCTAAATTGATTGTACGCTGTTTTTTTTTTATAGACATTAAATACTGCCATTGATTTTTGCGCAAAATGTAAAAAATGAGTTTTTTTCGATTTTTCACCTCCAAGGTTGTAATTTTTTCCAGCCAATTTGGACTCAAAAACGGCACTGAAGAATTATCTATCAAACAAAAAAAAAATTAATCGAAATCGGATGTAGATCCAGTAATAGGACCCAAAGAGTGTGATTTCAATACCTGGTTAAGGCGGTGGAGAACTTGGAGAGGGGAATTAACAGGAGATAACTGATAACTGACATCCATTAGACATGGCACGTGGAACTAGAACAGTCTATCCCAGTGAGCGAAATAAAGGGTTCAGTTCGACATTCCAACCACCCGAAGAAGGCCGGATGGTACAACGGCTGAAACGTTGTGATAAATATGGCAACAAAGATGAAGATGATAGTCCGAACAATGTAAATAGTGTAGAAAGAAAACTGTAACTATATTTTTCTATCAGCAGGTTGCATTTCTTATCCGTTGTTCCTTACCACCCTACCGACTGTTAAACGGAATTGTCAAAATATTATTACCGGTTTCTTAACCGTTGTCGTCAATGCAGCAGAAGTTGAAAGACGCTTTGGCGTTTTTACTAGACAATTTCCTTACTGTTGTAGAAGAGACTCGAAGAGGAACAGAAGGATGCTGAGAGTATCATGGATAGAAATCTAGGACGCATTATAAGTAAAGACGGCATAGAAAACGTTACACTCACAGGACGTATTAAAAAAAAGAGAAGTAAAGTGAAACAGCGTTCAATTTACCAAAGAATTTTGTGCGGGTGGATGGCAGATTATGTACAAAGATGGACGTTAACGAGTTAAACTTTGTTTAGATCGACAAGGGAGAAGATGGTGTGGAGAGCTGTGAACGCCAACATCATGAACACGGTACATAAATGAAGATGATAATGATTGCATCTATTCTGTAGCCTTCCTCAATGCAGCTGATTTCTGGACAATTCTCTTTAGGTATATTTTAGGAATAAGTTTTCAATTCTCGACACGTGTGGACCAGCCCAGCGGAACTCAGTCTGGTGGAACTTGACATCCTTAATACTTTTGGCTTTTGAAATCTTGAGGACTTCCGTTTGAGTAATGAAGTCACGCCAGTGCACACCGAAAATAATGCCGAGAATTCCCAAGTGAAACCGTCAAGCAGGTGTATATGATGACATTAAATCAAACATGGCGGAAGAGTATTTTTATATACACATAAACACATATATCTATCTATCTATCTATCTATCTATCTATCTATCTATCTATCTATATATATATATATATATATATATATATATATATATATATACGATGCAGTGAAAACGAAATTAATATATAAATTCTAACGTTCACAGCATTAATTCAAAAGAGGGCTCGATACCGATAGTAGAGCGATAATTATTTATTATAATTTTATCATATATATAAAATGATTTTGTCTATATGATAACATTATTATATATATATATATATATATATATATATATATATATATATATATATATATATATATATATATATATGTATGTATGATAGAAATATAGTTTTATGTGTGCCATATTTATGTGTTAAAGTGTTCAATATAAGTGATAGAGTATATGTAAATATAAAAGGGGACAGCGAAGACAACAGCCATCGGTGACAGTTTGTTTCATGCTTAAATACAATCGTCATGGTATAACGATTACGTTTAACCATGAAATAAACTGTTGCCGCGGGGAATTGACCTCAATGTCCAGTTTTATATATATATATATATATATGTAGGGAGAGAGAGAGATAGACACACAGATAGATGTGTGTAAAAATTCAGATAAATGAAAATATATCAATAAAAAAGATGAATAAAAAGAATGGCAAATCACGCCTATGTTTCTAACAAGATTTCTCGAAAATTCAGGCCGGTAGATGTAAATAAATAAATAATTACAGATCATCTAGTCAAATATGAGTATCCATTCAAAAATACGTTTAAACAAATAAATTAAACATATATATATATATATATATGTATATATATATATATATATATATATATATATATATATATATTTATATTTATATATATATAAATATATATATATATATATATATATATATATATATATATATATGTATGTATATATATATATATATATATATATTTGAGAAAAAGATATATCTATTAGTATATATCAAGAACAATATTGAGTAAAAATGTATAACAATGTGGAAAAAGTTTTCGTGTAAAGTTCTGAAGGACAAAACACTTCACCGAAAACTTTTCCCACTTTATCATATATATATATATATATATATATATATATATATATATATATAGGGGAAAGTTTATAGTCGTTTCGACGTGAGAAAAATGTATATTTTAAAAAGAGAGAAACCGCAAACGGTTTTGGTTATAATGTGGATTTGTTTTAGTATATATATTATATTTTGTTCTTCATATTTCTGCTACACGTGTTTCAGGTCTCGTTACCTTCTTCAGGCAAATAAAAGGAATAAACTTTTAAAAGGAATTAATTTTCCTCATGTTCTTTTAATGACTCATTTTACGTTTTCTGTATTTGTTTGAACTCCTTTCTGGACTGTTGACAAATCAGAAAACTGGTTTATTTATTAAAAAAAAAAATAAACCAGTTTGTCTGATGATCGCAAAAGCGTGAAACCCAGGGTTACAAACTCATATCCATATAACTGAATATATATATATATATATATATATATATATATATATATATATATATATATATATATATATATATATATATATGCAGCTGAACCATTTTTAATTTTAATAAAAACTGAATATAATTATTCACTCGAGGATGTATTCATTATCAATGCCTCTTCTTTCCCTTTCGTTAATGACGATGTTTGTATTGAGAGGCACGATAAAATTAATTTTCTGGGCAAGTGCATTTCTCTGGACGTGCAATAACACAACTATATTCAAGAAGACGCAGCAGCGACTCTCGTGAAAATTCTCAGAAAAAATGAATTTTGCAAAAGAAAGCAGCTGATGACCTTCTACCGTTGCTCAGTTGAGAATGTGTTGGTATATTACGTCACTGTTTCATGTGCCGGCTTCTCGTCAGGGGACAACAGATCCCTGCCAAACGATTATAGATATTGCCCAGAAAATATTCGGCTGTTTGCTGCCCACCTTGGAGGACGTTTCTAATTTTTGTTGTCGCAGCAGAACAGAAACAAAATACATAATGAATGACAGCACGCATCCCGGGTATCACTTGTTTGAAATGATACCCCCAGAGTGACGTTTTTAGCTCTATTAATTCCAGGACAAAGTGCCTGAGGGACAGCTTTTATCTTTGGGCTCTGCGTAAAATGAACGATTTTCAATTTATTTTAAACGCATTACTTTTCTTCATTCGATACTGTGCGTGTTTTTCTTTCTTGTGTCTGTATTGGTGCACCTGACGACTGCGGTCTAATTCCATTGTACATTGCACAGTGACAAGAAGAATAAATATACATACAATATTCGTATTTCAATATACGTGGGTAAATAAAAAATTATCTGCATTTTCATCATAACATATCACACTGTCTTCTGCTCATGCGCGCTGATAGTTGATACTATTGTAGTCATGAAGTTTGAGTTTGATCGCACCATTTTTCTTGCTGCTGTTACAGTGTAAACATGGTCGCTCCGCTAGAAGTGTGTTCCAAGGAGGAACAAAGAGGATTGATCCAAATCTGCAGAGAACATGCCACCTCATCGCCATGATCATCTTTCGAGCAGTGGTGTAGGTTGACGAGCGTTCTGCTTCTACATCGCGCTTGACGATTTCCCGGACACTTTTAAACTTCTTAATCCACTCATACACACTTCTACGCGGTAGTTCCGTAAGTTGTTAAACGCCTCCGATGAAATTTCATCTCCTGGCACACCTTCCGACCAGAAAAATCGGATCATTGCTCTGTGTTCCTCCTTGGTGCACACTGCTAGCAGAGCGGCCATGTTTACATTGTAACAAGAAAACTGGCGCGATCAAGCTTAAATATCGATCACAGTAGACACTGTAAGCACGCACGAGAAGAAGGCAGTGTGACAAACTTAAAGGTGTGTTATGGCGAAAGTGAGGATATTTTTTTCTGTAATATATGAGTATGTCAGTGTCAATGGGAAGCTAACAGTGTAAGTAAATCCACTCAACATCTAGATAAGTGAATTGCTCACCATATCCCGTCATTTATAAGACAGGGTCGACTGGATAATTTGCATAAGTGAGCCCATAAATCCGGTTGGACAATCCCAGAATATATTGTAAAACTTCAAGCGTGTGACGCATCCTTCCGCACGGACATGTCTCTGTGATGTGTGGATCGCATTCTAGCTGCCATGGACACTATTTTTATCAAACCAAATCAACGTTCCCGTTGTAATCAGAAGAATGTCATCACTTTATGAAAAAACACACACGTAAATAAATTAAACGAGTGTATTTTCTTTTTGGTAGTGTTCTTTTTTAGTCAGTGTACACAGTATTTTTATTTATTTAACTCGATCGAGCTCAGACGAGTGGTTACGTCTTTCCATTTTTTATTTCTGCTGTTTGTTCCTTTTTCCTTAATTTTTTGTTTTTTTTTTTCTCTTTTTTTCTTCGACTTGTGCTCCAATTGTCATGCCAAATACTGTTGTTATTTTTAATTGATACACACATTTGAGTAAATGTTCATTTTTATTTATTATAATAAAAAGCGGCCATGTTGGCTACACTGAAACAACAGCAAGAAAACTGGCGCGATCAAGCTTAAAAATCGATCATGTGACCACAATATTAGAAAATATAAGCACGTATGAGCAGAAGGCAGTGTGACAAACTTAAAGATATGTTATGGCGAAAGTGGGGATAATTTTTACTTATCCTCGTATCTCCCTTATTAAATTAATGCTGAAACATTGTGAAACACTAAAATAGTATAAAATAAATAAAACAACATAAAAACAACTGAAAAAAAATCAGCCTCCAACAGCTGAGCAGGAATTACGTTTCGTCTCGTTCATGTTTATTTTGTTTTTGTGGAAAAAAAAATTTTGATGATGAAAGATCATCGGTGAAAGATTTCAATTTCGAAAGTGTCCAACATATTTCTCGCGTCGACACTAGGGTTCAGACAAAAAGTTCACAGTTGAATTTTGATCTGAAAGTTTTTTCTGGTGAAAACGAACACTTGTTGCCACTTTTGTGATGCCAACGAATATTCATTGTCACTTTCGTAATTCTCGTTGTAGTAGAGACTGTGTAATCTCAGATACAACTTATAGTAACGCCGTTGAACAACACTGGTGTCAGACGCTTTCGAATATCACTCGCACTAATAGTACTTGCTCGATAATACTCGCTCGAATAGTACTCCGCATAGTGAAATAGTATAACGAATAGCGTAGAGAATAGCGGTCCGAATAGTAATAGCAGATAGAGTAGGAATAGAGATGTATTAGACGTCACTCGACTTCCTACTTGTGGTCACGTGATCTACTTAATTCAATAATGGGATCGCCTGTGTTTGCTACTGGCGATCTATTTTCAAACTCAAGTGTCGGCAGCGACACTTTATTCCTATATAACAAAGTTTCACTGTGTAATGCTCAAATCTGATTGTCATTGTCCGAAACGTACCGAGAATCTCGCTGCTCTATCCTTATTTCCATCGCTTGTATTCTCACGAGATGCATTTCTTAGTTCAACCACCCCTGACCTTTACAACTGGGACCCGCCATTCCACGTGCACAGGCGTGAATCATCCTAATTCCCTTTTGTATTCCATTAGTAAGAAGGAATTTCCACGCAGACAACTTCTCCTCCCCCCACCAAAAAAAACTGCTGCTTTGTGGAATAGACTCACTACAATCTTGAACACCTCAAGTCTAGGGCTAGCCGCTATCTTGTATAACCACATGAACACCCACTTCTTGCCTTTTCTTACGCTCAACACCACACAGTAAGCCTCTACCTTGTGTGGCTCTTGGGCCTTGTATTGGTTGAACATTAGTATAAAAATGAGCACTGACAAGAAAATAAATTTTTGTTGTTAATGCATTTTTTAAAAACTTTGCGTTTAAAAATATTAAATATTTGATGTCAGAAAATGTTTTTTATTATCAGGTTACGGACTTATTGATATATCTACGCATATATCAACATTGTAATATGCTATATGTTGTATCTGCACACACACATACACACACGCAGAGACTAACACACACACACACACGCAGAGTCTAACACACACACACACACACACCGACTAACACACATAGAGGCTAACACACATATCCGCGTAGCGTTCTATCTATTAGAAAACTCACGTACAAGTACCGAGAGAATTGCCTTCAACCGAAAACTCGACCAATGGGAGACTGTACATCTGAGGCTTAAGCGAACAAGTGACGCTGAAAGAAACAACAAAAAAAGCATAATTGAAAACACGTGACTGTACAGTTATAATCATCATTATCAGCAGCAGCATCAACAGACATAGCAACAGCAGCAGCTGTTACTTTCGCGCTCATCGCCTAGACAGCAAGTCACGTGTTTAACAGTGTCATGGCGTCGATTAAAGCGGATAGAAGCAGTTTACTTCGTCCTTCGCCAAACTACGCACTCTAGAGAAGATTTTGTTTGTGTTTTTTTTAAGTAAGTTTTAAAAACTATCTAAAAGAAGAAAAATAAATAAATGACTATATTTAATAATTAGAACCGAAGTTGGAACTTGTATCATTTTTAAAATCATGGATAATTAATGGTTTTTCTTTTTAATGTTTTATGAAGTGCAAAGATTAAACTGTCACTTCATTGAATGCACATGTGTGTGTGTGTTTATCTTTGTGTCCGGGGGAAAAGCTGCTAACCCGTACATCAATTTAAGTTCGCTTCTGAGGTGGACGAATTAAATATGAAATCGTTGGTCTCAAAATGAGGTCATAATTCAAACTACCTTCGACTTATTTTTATTACTCTTTAATGTTATTTTTGTGCGTATACGTAGCGTAACGGCTAACAGCGCTGTAAATGTGATTGGCAAGCCGATATCGTGTTCGCGTCTAATCTGTTGCGTTCCTTTTCGCATAAATGTCATTGGAAAATGAGTGAATCCATCACTTCTCCCGCCATCGATAGTTTACATAGCAAGGCAGAATGTGCTCACTAGTAAACTTTTGGTGAAGGACCAAAAAAAAAAAAAAAAAGAGAAGAAAAAAATCTGTGGAGAGGCATGACCGGCCAAGTCCAGAAGAGACATGGCATTAAAATGATATTTATCGTGGTTCTCGCGTAATTAGAATTGCTTAATTGAATTGGTAAAATTATTGAATACAGTATCATCGTCGTCATCACCACCACAGCCATCATCATCATCATCATCATCATTCTCCTGACTGGGTGTGGTCGTAGAGACGCTGTGCAATTGGCCACCTTACTACTTCACTCCACATATATGGGTTGAAAGCTGGAGAAGTACTCATTCATGCGTAACTTGTTTTGGGCAAGCGGACCTGGCGTAGCCCATCCCGCTCCGGGTCAGACCACAGCCGATGTCTTCCAGCTTGAAAACTCACCTTGTTGACAGCCGCAAGAGACCTTCCGCCCTGGTCATTGACTTCAATCTAGGATGATAACGATGTCGTGTTATTATCGCACTGGCTGCATATATAACGATGGGACCCAGTCTCCCCCGTTCTGCTAGATAGCAAGAAGATTCACCCACCTGTTGACAGGTATAGTTTTTATTCCTGTCGGGTGTTTGGTCGCCCTCATCACCAGAAAAGCCTGGAGGGGAAACAGGTTCAATCACCGATGACCCGACCTTCAATACAGAATAAAATAGCATATTTAGTAATTCTTTTGAGTAAATTTTACGTTTTCCTTTTCTTCTTAAGCCAAACTGATGCTTAAAGATTTAGTCAAATTGAGTCACTTCGCTTAAATTTTTTATGCTCGGGTCAAATAAACAGAAAATATATTTCAATGTAACTAAACTACTTTAAATTATCTTACATGCAAGAACAAACACGGGCACCCCGAGGCAGTGTAATGGTTAGCAACCTTGTCTTGCTAGAACAATTACGACTGAGTAGTGAGTTCGAACCTCACTGGGTGATCCATACTTTCGGCCTTGTGCCGCATCTGAGCTACGCTTGGAAAATCACTTTGGGTACCTCGGCGTTGTGTAATGATTAACAAGCTTGTCTCGATAGATCAGTTACGACTGAAAAGTGAGTTCCATCCTCACTAAGTGCTCCGTACTTTCGGCCTTGTTCCAC
Source organism: Acanthosepion esculentum (assembly GCA_964036315.1). Taxonomy (NCBI): domain Eukaryota; kingdom Metazoa; phylum Mollusca; class Cephalopoda; order Sepiida; family Sepiidae; genus Acanthosepion; species Acanthosepion esculentum. The sequence continues at coordinate 61,233,530 of OZ038498.1, read as the reverse complement.
ATCTAAGCTACGCTGAGAAAATAAACATACAAGCAAGCAAAAGAAATAAAAATAATACAGTATATTTATTCTTGTCTAAAAAGCCCCGAAAAACTATTTTGGCCTCCATCTTACGCGTCGTCATTGCTTTGATCATCGATGGCGAAGGTGAAGAGTCTCACTTCTCGGGCTCAACAATTATGGAATGTTACATTAAAATATTCATACGTTCTAAAGTTCAAAATTTCATTTCTAAATCATCAACTCATGATGTATGACAACGTTTCATCATCTTGGTAGATCAAAATCCTGTTTCCTATTAAATGGTGAAAATCTTGAATAATAGAAAATAACTTATTTAGCAACAGTAATTTTTCGTTTTTCTTTCCTTCCTCAACTTTTCTTTATTTTCGAATTGCGCAACACAAACTGACACCATCTGTTTCAATTTTTGTTTATATCTAGCTTTTCTTCTGAAATAATCTTTTCTTAGATATGAATATTAAGTGATTAACAAATAAACAGGACTTTTAAACGCGGTTAGTGAGTACAGACGCACATCCATAGAATAATTCACAAACAAGATAATGAATCCCATAAGCCATTAGAGTTGTAGGAGCACTACATCTACCGCAGACGTAGTAGCAGTAAAGTATTTAGGGCAAGATACTCTAATGGAACCCCTTCCCTTTCAGACTGGTTTTAAACTCACAGTTGTCCTTTTCTTAAACAAGAGAGCGCATTATATACTGCTCTTCAACACATAGCCGGAGAAAGATAGAGTAATCCGTTTTCTAAGGGCGTTAGGGAGAAATGAACGAACTAAACTCAATCAGAATTTGAACTCGGGCCGCCGAATTCACTTTCCACAATGAATAATTATGCAAGTTTATTTAACGAGTGTAAACTTACATGAAATTCTATCGCACTCTTTATATTTTATCACCAGAAGAGTCCACTACATACGGATGGGCGGCTAGGTTCGCAGAAGAGTTCAGTCCATAAATATGGTTAAATTTTGTTATCGTTTATTTTTCGGTCACATTCACCTGTAAAAAAATCATTTGAATGAGATAAAGCAAATGCCAATTAATTTTAAGTTAAAAATTTTAAAATACTTGCGTATCCATATAGTTATATACTAAAACGAATATAGTTAGGCACAAGAACAGAAAAGCGGAGTTTTCAATAAAAGACTAGCTTAGAGAAAGGACTATTCACAATTTGTATTGTACTTGTATGTAGGATTTTATTACAGTTCAAACAAAATGAATTATAAAAAGTCATCAAATTAATCATTATATATATATATATATATATATATATAGAGAGAGAGAGAGAGAGAGAGAGAGAGAAAGAGATGGGGACAGACAGAGACAGACAGACGGACAGAGAAACAGACAGAAAGAATTAATATAAGTAAAAGGTTTGTCACTTAGCTGATTGATGTTATCTTCAGCATCCCGACTCCAGAGTTTCGTAGATGGCATAACGATATAAAACAAATTTATATATGAAGACTAATATTGGAGGACTGATGTATGACAATGTTTCATCATATTGGCAGATCTTCTATTATCACAATGTCGGGAATTTAATAAGAAAGATGTTGGAAACAAAACGAAAAAGAATCTAAATAGAATTGGCTAAATTATATATCCAAAACACATAAGAAATTATTTTAATTTTTAGACTAATATAAAATTTAGTCTGATGAAGTCCTAAGGGACAAAACGCGTCACACGAAAACCTTTTCCACTTTGTCATACATCTTTCCTCCAAATATATATGTGTGTGTGTGCGTGTGTGCGCGCGTGCGCGTGCGTGTGTGTGTGTGTGTGTGTGTGTGTGTGTAATACTAAAATTCGCATTATGTAAGTCTGTATATAACCTCTACTCTAAGTAACGAAAACTGAGCATTGTAGCCAGGAGCGCTGAATTAGATGGCCTTAAAATGCGTTCCCAAATTTTGTTCGTGTCTCATAAAATTTTATGTCATAAAATACATTTAAAAATAAAAAAAATAACAAAGAGTGGGTTAAAGGGAGATAACCACAGATTCGAAGTCTGAACATTATCATTGATAACTCTCTCCTCCAATTTGCGGAGCCTAGTTTCTATATTCTTAATACTTGGTATAATGCAAAAATATCACAATGATAAAATCGGTCAATAATTATTCATAACTATTTATACTGGGACTCATGCATGCGATTACAAGTAATCCATAATGATATTTAAAATTTTGAAATCATATTTATTTTTGGCATATAAATTTTTTTAAAACTGTTTCTAAATCTTTGATTGTTTTCCTATCATTCCGCCTCACCTGCTATCCTCTTCCGCCGCACCTATGAGGCACATTGTGCTATTTGGGAAACACAGACTTAAAGTATGCAAAAAAAAAAAAAAAATCGTGCGTGATTTAAAACTGAATAATATTGGAGTATCAGAGATCGGGCTCAAGTAAAAAAAAAAAAAAAAAACTTTTTTCAAGGGAGATAAATTAAATGATTATGGAGGTGAAAGTAGTGCAACAGCAGCTCGGAGGGGAGCCGATTTTGTTAAATACACTGTCGCGCAAAATCCTTGAGAAAGGTATGAATCCATCTCTTCTCATCGCCCAAGCTGTGGTTTATTGCCAGCCAGCCAGCCAATTCTGAATTCAAAACTGTATGGTGTTCCGTCATCGCACATATACAGCCATCGACAACGTCATCGTGCTCACAATAAATCTATAATTTTGTTTGCGATTGGCCTTCGAATGGGTCGATGTATTCTTCTTCTTAATAAATGTTATATAAAAGGTAATTAATGTATATTTATTTAATTAGCTCTTTACATAATAGTAAAAAAGAATGCAAATAATAACGTAAACAAAAAACACCTTACCGTTTTTTTTACGTCGTTTTGTGGGAAGAAGTGAACGCGTCACCAGCCGGGGAAAGCGATGGTGGTGGTATAGCTCGAACAGCCGCGTGGAAACACGACGGTGTCGCAGCAGCTCGTTCGAGGTTGTCTGATTTATGACTTTAAGGTGGGCTTATCCACAGCCGCATCAAATTGCCGAATATGCCAGGCCTTTGAGGATAATGATGCGAGTGACCGCACTACCAGACATTGTTCAGAAGTCCAGGTCTGGAGATATTTCCCCTTGTGATGAACCCTGGAGTAGCCAGTCACAGGCCTTGGATGACGAGGCTCTCAAGGCGGATATAGAGTGGGACAATAGCCAAACCTGTGCTGAGCTTGCCGAACGCTTTCAGGTTTCTGATGAAACAGCCAGACTTCACCTGCACCACATGGGAAAGGCATAAAAGTTGAACAAATGGGTACCCACACAGTGTCGGAGCCCACAAGCAACAGCGAATGTCTGTCTGTTTCTCGTTGCTTTCTCGGCAGCGCAATTTACCTATATTTGATCGAGTGCTCACCAGTGACGAAAAGAGGGCCCTGTATGACACTCTGAGGCGTTGTCAAGAAGAGATCCTGTGCCTCACACCAGAAGAGCATCTCTACACACACGCAAGATCGTACTCTGTATCTGGTGGACTAGTCGACAAGCGGTGCACTATGAGCTGCTACCAACGGGCTAAACCATCACCGCGGACGTGTACTCGCAACAATTAGAACGTGTGCAACAGGCACTGAAACAGATGGAGCCAACATTGGTTAATCGCGTGGATGTACTCCATGAAAATGACAGGACACATATAGCGTGGGTGCCCAGGAATACTATACGGCATCTTGACTGGGAGACACTGTGCCATCTACCCTACCTTGCGCCAATAGATTATCATCTCTTCCATTCCCTGGACAACCACATTTTGTGAGAAATCTTTCCCAAATTAGTCGGACTTGCAGCAGGCACTCACAGATTTCTTTGTGTCCAAGACATCTGGTTTTTAGCGCCAGGGAATTTCGCAGCTGGAGGGTTATGGATGCGGATGGAGATTACTCTGATGATTAATTGCATGTCAGATTTTCTGTATACCTTTTTTTCTAATGAATCAAAAACGGCAAAGACCTAGTACAAATTACCTAGTACCAAAAAAAATCTGCAAGTATAATTTCTCTATATTCATTGCATTTTTTTTCTTTTTGTATTATAAGAAAATCTGATAATTGTCAATTTATTTTCAAAAAGACAATCAGTCTTGAAATATTTTTGACTTTGATAGCCCCCTTAACCAAACAGTCGGTTTTTATTTATAAAAAAAGTTCAGTGTTCAAAACACGCAGTCTCGCAATTGCTGCTAATACTACATCAGTCAAAGACGAATATGAACGACTTTATTAGTATGACGGTTAGTAAACTAATTTCGCCAGTGAATTTGAACATTGATTTTCCAATATCTAATACATTTCTCATTTGGTGCTCATCTTTTCAGTTCCTGAGCCTGACTACCAGATATCAATATTTTCAGTCAGTTTCCGGTTAATTGAAATTAGGTCTTTAATGTGGGGAGACAGAAATATGGACATCTGCCAGATGTCCAGTTGCATGCTTTAAGAATTGGAATCCACAGACGTTCGTCATTGTGTGTCTTATGATCAAAGAAGAACTTCCTTTAGAACTTTCGTTCCAGTGGGCGGTTATAAATCTTGTTAACATGAGTTTATATATATATATATATATATATATATATATATATATATATATATATATATATATATATATATATATATATGTATGTATATATATATATATATATGCTTGTGTTTGTTAGATAAATGGATTGGTTTATGACATGAATATATTTGAAGATTAAAAAGATGCTAACGAAAGAAAAAATAATAAAGGAAAAAATCAACGCACACACAAAGATGAGTGTGTGTATGTTTGTGTGTATGTGTGTGTGTGTGTGTAGTAAAGGTAATAAATCCGTTGATATATAATCCAAGTGGATCTTAGTAATATAAAATATTAAAACTGATACACAAAAAGACCTCAATGTATTTATTATTACAGGGCAAAAAATAATGCACAATAAAATCCAAAATCACCTCATATGGTGAATAAGCTTATTTCGACCGACGAAAATATAATTCGTCAGTCTTATTTAACCCCGTTACTGACGAATTACATTTTTGTCGGCCGAAATAAAGTTTTTTCCCATATGAGGTGATTTTGGATTTTATTGTGTATTATATACATATATATTGTGTATACATACATATATACATACATACATACATACATACATACATATATATATATATATATATATATATATATATATATATATATATATATATATATATATGTATATATATATATATATATAGATATATATTTGGAAAGCAACCTTTCCTTCAAATATGTGTTGTTGAATATGAAAGAAAAGGAAATGATAATATTTTTATCTAGTTTTCCTAATATTCTTACATTTTTTTTTTCGTTTGGTAGAAGTAAGTGAGCGTAAAAATTGTCCGTATTATCTATTGTCCGAAGTGCTTTCGGTCAATTTTTTAGCCATTTACAAGGGTTTCTTGTTAAGTGTTGTTAATTTCTTTTCATATTTGTCTCTTTAAGATGTAGTTTTCATGGTGTCTAAATAGTAGTAGGTTTATTCCGAGCCGAGTGAGTTGAGCTTGGCTGGAATTCTATTAAAAAAAAACTTTCAACACCCCCAATTCCGCTGCTGAATAAGATGAGATTCATACTGGTTGCCCGATGTTTTATGTAAAAGGCTTCTCGCACAGCTTGATGTTTTCAGTAACGGACCTATATAATGTGTGTGTGTGTGTGTGGGTAGAAATTCAATTTTAAATAGAATATATCTGTAAAGACAATATAAATAAAGACAAAAGGAAAACCTTTCTTTGTCAACACTTTCGTCACCTAAGAACTTTATCAAGTTAAATGTGTCCTTCAGCTTATGAACTTCCTAAAATCACCTATGTGAGGAATATTTTTTTTCACTACCGCTAGTTCAGGTAACATAATTATGAAGATAGTGATTTCCTCACCTATCCTTTTCTTTGTCAACAAATTGAGACGTAGATTAAAGTATTTTTCAGTAACATAATTGAACTCAACCGGAATTCGAACATATTTTGCCTAATTCGTTTTTACTTGTATGAACATTACACTAAGCTCTACTTTACATACACGCGAACACTCACCCCCCTCACGCATAAAATGAAAAATGGATCGATTTTAGTAATCCCAATGAGAGAAATAAGTGACTTAGTTTCGGCCAGGCATCAGAATTTATTGGGTGTTTTAAATAGAATATATATATATATATATATATATATTAAATTAAATAAACAAAATGACCAAACGCCCCAAATCTTGAAACATAAATAGAATAGACCTTACTATCCACAATGTAACACTGACCAGCATATATGAATAGTCGATCTATAACGCAATACACATGGTCTGACGATTGCGTTAAGCATAAACAGGTTGTCCCGCTTGGTGTTAACATCATTGTCCATTTTTACATTTACATTTGCTCTGTCAATGATATTGAGCACTTTAACCCATATCTATTGCATACCTTAATACTATCACACACACACACACACACACAGACACGCACACACACACATACATACATATATATATATATATATATATATATATATATATATATATATATGTGTGTGTGTGTGTGTGTGTGTGTGTGTGACAAATTGAAAAGGTTTTTTTGTGACGCGTTTTCTCCGTTAGTATTTGATCGGATGAAACGCGTCACAAAAAACCTTTCCAGTTTTTAATATTTTTTCTAAATAGGATTTGTTGATATATAAAATTACAGAAAATTATATATGGTTATAGCATATATATATATATATATATATATATATATATATATATATAGAGAGAGAGAGAGAGAGAGAGAGAGATAGATAGATAGATAGAGAGAGAGAGAAAGAGAGAGAGGGAGAGAGAGAAAGAGAGAAAGAGGGAGTGAGAGAGGGCGAATATAGTTGTTCGTGTTTGAGCGCATGCGTATGTACGCACAGGTTTGCTTGTGTCAGTTTATTTCAAGCTTGCTATATTCGTAATATATTGCTCGTATACAACGCATATGTCAAAACAAATCTCATACTGTAGATATTTACATCTGTTTTTCGTCTATATATATATATATATATATATATATATATATATATATATATATATATATATATATATATATATATATATATATATATATATATATATGATTCTTCTAGACTTGATGAATTACTATAAATTATTATTCAAATCCCCCAAATTTCTATCACTTTTATATCCTTGCTTCATCCAGCTTTTAGTGCTCTGTAGTGAGCGGCTTCGGGAAAGAAAAAGGTTACGTATACTTGGATGAGTATCACCACCTGAACTTAGTGAATAGCGGCGCTATATCGAGTCTAGTCATCACCGAGGCCTGCTGGTCCATTGGTGTGACGGAACGGTCCGGGTTCGATTCTCGGCAGTGATTGCGCACTGCTGATGTGTCACAAATCGGACGAAACTGCCATCCAGTGGTTTTTGTATTCTGTTGAGGATTCTTCTAGACTTTATCTATTACTATATATATATATATATATATATATATATATATATATATATATATATATATATATATATATATATATAATAATGGACTCTCCCGTCAGCCTCGACGTATGAGGGTCAGACAGATCAGTTCCCAGAAACTGAAAGTCCGACACCCACACAGGATTTGATTATAGTGGTGAAGGCTTTGTGCAGGGCCATCCACACTTTTTGGAGGGACGAATACAGGGACCTGGTGCAACGAATATATATATATATATATTGTTTAAAATCTGCTATATGTATTAAGTATACAAGAAGAGTACTCAGTATACAGAGATATACCTTATATATGTCGCTGGTCAGATGTTTACTCTTTATTTCTCGATTTGAACATTGAAGTGTCTGTCTCCTTTTTTTGTCGATGTTTCATTTTCTTTCCAAAAAAGAAACTATGTCCTGTAATTGGAATGAAAGCAGTGATGGCACCTACCCTGAATCCATCGTAAAATTCAGAATGTCTCTTTAGTAAATAGTAAACACTTCGAATACCTCAGGTGTATGGATCAGTTATAACAAATTTAATAGGTAGAGATAAGGAAATTGAACATATAATAGGCTTTGCTCGGCGTAGTTTCACTCAACACCGCAAATTGTTACAAAATTTCATTAATCTGAAAACTGGAGTCATGTTCTTAAATAGCCTCGTCAGATCGAGACATTCATATAGATGCCATGCATTGCTCCAAAGCCGTTCAGTAATATCTAAACCGTTAGTTTTATATAATCGCTTTCTAAGATCAATGTTTAAGAATGGCTTAGATGAAGACCATACTTCTTCGAACCTCGTGAACTGATGCTATATAATCGCAAAAGAACTACCAAATAACTGAAACCACATAAGTTTCAGAGCAGCAACAGCTAAAATGGATATCAAATATAATCCGAAGGGAAAATAATGGCACAGTCGATATATTTACATTCCTCACTATTTGAAATAAAAAGGTTAGGAAGGAAGGTTCCATCAATACTGGAAATAACGATAACAGCTACTGGAGTATGAGTTAGCTGTTTTCCTGAAAAAAATGTTTTAAGAGAAAGAATTTATAAATTTCAACCGACTGTAGCACTGGATCCTCGGTAAATGAATGCCGAATGTTTCCTTATCCGGAGATGGCTAATCTTAACATTACTTTTTTGACTTTTTCTGTTGGTTTTGTTATAAATGATCAAGAGTGGTCTCCTCTTGTTTCGTTACTCTCCTCTTTGAAAGAGCTACTTCTGTTTACTGGGACTATAAGCGGACACTATACGCGAACCTTGTATTCTCAGTTGAATAAGCGTCCTGGGTATGACGATAAACTACATCCGCGTCCTGGGTATGACGATAAACTACATCCGCGTCCTGGGTATGACGATAAACTACATCCGCGTCCTGGGTATGACGATAAACTACGTCCAACCAAAAGGCCGTCGATCCGATCAATCGGCTGGTCATGTCATGCCCCATCACATCTAACCCATCCCAAAACAACTACAACTTACAATTAACTTTCCCTTCCAAACCCTACACTAAATATACTAACACCTTACCCCTAAAATGTGATGGGAAACAATGATGTTGCCAGCTATACGTTTTTTTTTAAACAATGATGTTGCCAGCTATACGTTTTTTTTTAAACAATGATGTTGCCAGCTATACGTTTTTTTTTTAAACAATGATGTTGCCAGCTATACGTTTTTTTTTTTAAACAATGATGTTGCCGGCTATACTTTTTTTTTTTTAAACAATGATGTTGCCAGCTATACGTTTTATTTTAAACAATGATGTTGCCAACTATACGTTTTTGATATATCTAGTAAATACTGGATCTGGCATTAAATAACCGATAGTGTTTGATATGCCATAAAACCCCAAACAAACAAACAAACAAATCAGTTGAATAAAGCTTTCTTAAAGCCTACACCTGCGTACTTTTGTCATTACAGGGTTGTTGTTTTTTGTTTATTTCTCGGGTTTTTCTTTCTTTTTCCTTTTGTTATTTTAAGTTCAATCGTTTGGTAGGTTTTGTGTTGGTAAGGTAGGTGTGTTGGTCTTTGTGTGTAGCGCTGGTTTTGCCTATACTTTGGTTTGTTTTATGTATGTCTGTCAAGAAATTAAAGTGACACGCGTGTTGCACAAACATTTATCACTATACTCCAATGATGCCTCGGCGTTTTATCTCATTGTTTCAGGATATTCTGACATCTTATCCTGGCTTCTCACTAATGTTTTACTATCTGCGTCCTTCAGATCTGATTGCATTTAAAAGTCCCATAGCGATGGAGAAGTGACGACGTGTTTGTACTGATAAATCATCAGTTACCTCTCCTTAAGATCTAGGAGGTATAAAAAGCACCCTCAGAGTAAAATGCAATAAAGCTTTGATATAAGTGTATTCACTGGTTCTGGTTTTACTGCAGTGTGTAGACTTAACTCGTTGGAAGCATATAGTCATGAATCTGCATATGCGCTGCAGGAGATTTATCTTAACGTTGTTATCATGTCTACACGGACATAGACTGGAGTTTCCTGCGTCTGTGCAGACCCTATTTAGGGAGAGCACTGCTCACCCAGATTCTTGGGAAGGTACTAGAAAAAGGTGCATCAAACGTTGATTGTCCAAACCAAGGTGGTTAGTTGACACCGGCTAACGGTGGTTCATTTAATACAAGAGCAAAACGAGAAAATTTCTTTGACACAAGATTGATTGCTGGAATGTAAGAACTCTTCTGGATTGTGAAAACACAAACCGCCCAGAACATAGAACAGTTCTTGTTACCAAAGAACAGTGATATAGCTGCTCTCTCAGAAACACGCTTCTCATATGAAGATCATCTCTCTGAAGTGATATTAGGATACACTGCATTCTGGTCTGAAAAACAAAAAGGTGAGAGACGTGAAGGTGATGTTGAGTTTGCAATTAGAACATTTGTAGTGTACAAGGTAGAGAAGCCGTGTAGCATCGATGTTCGGATAATGAAATTTAGCGTTTCCTTAACAGGTGGCAGTCTTCTGTCACTTATATCAATCTATGATCCAACTTTTGTGGCCAAAGAAGAACGCATTATGACTTTTTGCGCAGCTCTTGGAGATACGAAACGTCGCAAGCCTCTTGCTGCTCTATCGCTATTTCCAGGGAGGGTGTTCTGATGAATTACACTCCTTAGTTCCACCAGTCCTAACCTTCACGGCTGAGACCCGCCATGCCACACACACTGTAACAAACCACCCTCATTTCCTTCGTATTCATTTGGTGAATCCATTCCCACAAACCACTGCCGTGGAGAACCGACTCCCAAGATATTGCTTTCCCGACCACTACAATCTTAACCCGTTCAAGTCTAGAATTAACCGTTATCGTCCACGCATATCTGCATAAGCTGTGTCACTTACCCTGTAGCCCTCCAACTCGAGCTTCCCTAGGGCATTGTATCGGGTGAATATCACTGTAAAAAAATGAAAAAGATAGAAGATCAATCACAAAAGAAGGGAAACTAATAGTCCTTGTTTGTTTTCTTTCTTTCTTGTGCTTGGTTTGCTTCTTGCTTGCTTTCTTTCACAGCTTAGATTTCGCGAAGCCAGTTAAAATGAAGGAGGGAAAAAATAAGGAAGTTTGAAAAAAATAAAAGAAAAATGTACAGGCGAGGTTTCCTCGACTCACGTCGGAGATCCGTTCCTACGGCGCGACATAACCTGATTTTGGACGTAGGTCCGAACTCACCTATATAAGCACCCACGAGTCTGACTTACCATTGGGAGCCATAATGAAAGGCAAAAATTAAAAAAAAAAAAAAATTAAAAAAAAAAAAAGATAGCGAATGTAACATAATCCAATATGGTGTACAACCGGTGAAGAAACAATACCGTCTTCCCCCATATAGCCCCGGCGTATTATATTATGGGAGATGGTGCCGTAGCCATGAAACGCCGTAAGTTGGGTCCGATGTAACCCGAGACCTTCAGTATCATAGAATTATTAAAGAAATCAGATTAAAACACATGCACTCTGCTGTATTTCCTCACAGATAATTCGCAAATATGTTGAACTGAATCTACGGTGGCTGCTCTCTTATTGTGGTCTTATGTCATAACTATTCAAAGAGAAATCAAAGGTGTTATCGTCTCGCTGACCATTTCACTTTTGAGTTCGATATCTCATTATTGTGGTCTTGTACACAACCAGACTAAGATACGCATCATAACTAAATTAGGAGATAAATAGGCGGGGTTGGGTGGCAAGGAATGGGAAGATATATATATATATATATATATATATATATATATATATATATATATATATATAGAGAGAGAGAGAGAGAGAGAGAGAGAGGAAATAAAATCGAAATAAAGTTTCCAGATCTAAATGTAACTGTTACCGTCTTTAAGATAAAAGGTTATAATTTATCTTTCTGAGATCGGGAAATAAATTCAGTTTATATTCAGATGTGGTTATGGTTTATGTCTATAATTCTTTCTTTCTTTTTTTTTCTACTAGTTTCTCATAGCTTCCATTCCTTTTTCTTTTGTATTCCTCTCTATTTATTTCCACATATTTCTTTTCCTTTCTTTCTAATTCTTTCTTATTTCTTTCTACTATATTCTCATAGTCTATTTCTTTATTTCTATCCATCTTTCTTTCTTTTTCTATAGTCTCATGTATATGTTTCTTCTTGTTTTCTCTCTCTCTTTTTTATCGTTTTCCATTTTTTGTTATTTTTTCATAACTTTATTTATTTATATTATCTTTTCATATGTATTTTCTCCCTTTGCTTCTTTCTATTATTACACTTCTCTTCACTTTCTTTCTTTATTCCTTTCTTCCTTTTTTTCTTTCAATGTTTTCTTTTTTCATTATATTTTCATGTTTCTTTCGTCTTCTTTTGTCATCCATTGTTTATTATTTTTTTCTTTTTTACTATATCCTCATATCTTCTCTTTCTTTTTTCTTCCTTCTTTCTTCATTTCTTTTTTGTCCTTGATCTGCTTCTTTCATTACCTTTTCTTTCTTTCTTTCTTTCTTTTCTCTTTCTTTTTCCTTCTAATATTTTCTTTTTCCTTATATTCTCATGTTTCTTTCTTTTTCTTTTACCATCCTATTTTTATTTTGTTTCTTCCTTTATTTTATTATATTCTCATATCTCCTTTTTCTTTCTTTCTTTCTTTCTTTCTTTCTTTCTTTCTTTCTTTCTTTCCTTGATCTTCTTTCGTTCATAATTTTTCTTTCTTTTTTTTTGATTGATTGTTTTCTTTCTTTCTTGGCCTCGATCTGCTTCTTTCTTCACTTTCTTTCTTTTTGCTATATTCTCATATTTGTTTAGCTTTTTCTTTCTTTCTTTCTTTCTTTCTTTCTTTCTTTCTTCTCTTAGCCTCTCTTATTTTTTGCTATTCCTTTTATTCCATCTTTTGCGTTTTCTTTCTATCTACATCTTCCCCAACACTTGTTTTTGAGTTTTACATTGCCCTTCTCATTCCTCTTTCCTTTTCTCTCTTTCTTTCATGACCTACCCGCTTCTTTCCTTCTATCTTCGTTACTTCCCCTTAATCGCCTTTCCTTATTTCCCACTCTTCGATTCTTTTCCCCCTCTTTTCTTTATCCCGCTTTTCCTCTCTTTGTCATTCACTTTTGTTTCCCTCTCTATCTCCTTACACTTTTAAAATTAACATTCTGCTACGCATATAGCTTCTTCGAATTCGTCTCCAACGTTCGTGGGCGATTCTCATTTGGGCAATCCATGTGAAGCTGGTTTCTGTCCACGTGCTTTTCGGGATGTGGGCCTCTCCACGTGCAAAATGCCTGCGGAACGGTGGGCGAGGATGACAAACGAGGAACGTTCGTGCGAAACTGGACAGAGCCGAACATTGCTTACAATAATTAATTGGTCCAGCGAGGAAAAAAAGCATCATCATCATCATCATCATCATCATCATCATCATCATCATCATCATCATCATCATCATCAAAGTTCAAAAGCAGGAAATCTTCGTGAATGGGAACGGAATGAAACAGGAAAGAAATTATGAAAGTGGATGGCCCAATAAATAAATAAGAAAAATGAAAAAAGAAATAGACAAGAACAGAATAAAGATAAGAAAAATAAAAGATGATTTGTATAGAGCTGGTTGTGGTTGTGGTCGTGGTATTGGTGAAAGAATTCGGGAAAAAGGTGGAGAAAAAGGAAGAGAATGACATTGATAATGAAGAAGGAATCATTCGTTCGAGACTAAAGAAAGAAATAATGATCGCGATGAAGAAGCAGAAAAAAGAAGAAAAAAGAAGATGAAGAAGAAAGAATAATGGATTTTAATAATTGATAATGAAGAGGGAATCATTAGTTCGAGACAAAAGAAAGAAAATAGAAAAGAAAGAAATAATGATCGTGATGATGAAGAAGAAAAAGAAGAAAAAAGAAGAAAAGAGAAGAAAAGAAGAAGAAGAAGCAGAAAAAAGATGAAGAAGAAGAAAGAGGAAGAAGAATATAAACAACAACTTAGAAAAGAGATGGAATTAAAGCAATAACGCCAAAACGTATTTTTATCTGAACCCTTCCATTCGATTGGGAAACATCTGTTAAAATTTCATTACATCATAAAATAAATTTACAGCATAAAAATAAACATTTTTTTTCTTTTATGAGGAAGAAAATGTTTGCATCGAATTGTGGCAAATCGACTTACTTTACTTATGAAAAACTCTGATTTTTTTTAAAGGCGAAGAGAAAACGTCATAAATCTAATAACAACTGTAAAATTTCATGAAGATATTATTAACGACATACAAAAAATACTGAGGGCTTCTAGAGATATATACTTATCCCCTTATTTATACCAAATATGATTTAATAAAAAAGGAGTATATAGTAATATGATGTTTACATACATGCACACACATACATACATACATATATATATATATATATATATATATATATATATATATATATATATATATATATATATATATATTAAAAAGGGAGAAACCGCAAACGTTTTTGATTATAATGTAGATTTGTTTTAGTATATATATTATATTTTATTCTGCATATTTCTGCTACACAGGTTTCCGGTCTCGTGACCTTCTTCAGGCAAAGAAAAGGAATATGTGTCTTCCTATCTCTGTGTGCGTGCGTGTTCCTGTTAGCTTGCATATGTATATTCCCTCCCCATATATACATACTGTCTTAGAAAGGAGTTCAAGACTCACTAACAAATACAGAAAACGAACAATGAGACATTAAAAAAACATAAGGAAAATTTATTCCTTTTAAAAATATATTCCTTTTATTTGCCTAAAGAAGGTCACGAAACCGGAAACACGTGTTCTAAAATCTCCAGCACCCGTCGTTCGTGCGCATGTGTAGTCGTACCAACATAAATTTAATCCAATGAAGTCCTGAAAGACGATATGTGTCACAAGTAAACTTTTCCCACGCTGTCATATATAACCCGTAACTCGAGAAATCTAGTACATTTTCTGCAAACGTCTTTGAAACAGGAGCCCTTTACGAATCAATACAATGTAGCTGTTACGCTAATTTTTCATTCTGCCTGAATTTTGCCTGATGCATATACGGTTGAAATTGAATCGTAATCTAATAGGACAACCAAATTACTCCCAAATTACGTTTATGCATACCTACTTATATATTCAAACAGGTTTGGTTAAATAATTTAGACATATCATGTCGATTATTTTTCAAGGTGATCATTTCAAGTTCGCCGATTAATTTCTTGGTAGCCTTAGAAAATTGATTAAGACAAATACCAAAATCTTCTTTCAAATACTTTTTAAAATTTTCCCATGTACTTTCAATCTCATCTGAGACCAACCTCAGGAGATTAAGTTGTCTTCGAGTATGTATACGTGTTTCTGTAAATTCAAAACATTTCAACTATCCGTTTTTAGAACCAACAACACTTTTTGGAGGTGCCGAATACAGAGAACCGGTGCACAATCTTCCACAAGGTCCCCAAACAACTCTTCGCGGGTTTTGAATTCAGAGTTGTCCTTCTCCTAGACAAGTTGCCACCCAGGACTATAGAACCCAGTCAGTACAGCTATTAAACCATAACTGGGGACGGGGAAAAAGAGGATTCATATTTTTTCCAAGGGCATTAGCACGTAAGTGAATGCAATGGATTCCACTGGTAGAAGGCACTGGGGAGTAATGGATAGCGACTCGGATTGAAGAATTGAAGAGACGAATTCGAATATATATATATATATATATATATATATATATATATATATATATATATATATATATATATATCTTCATGGAAAAATTTGAGGAGACCCATATCTATCCACTCATCGGTAACGACTGCGTATTCTATGCAAGATATATCGATGATATATTCTTTGTATACACGGACAGTGACGACAAACTCACTCAATTCCTCATAACCCTAAACACAGTACAGGACACAATTAAGTTTGACTACGAAAATGCCACAAGATCGGTAACATTTTTAGACACCAGCCTTTACATCGATAAAAACAGAAAACTACAAATGACACTACACACTAAAATCACCGACATCCACAACTATGTATACTTGATGTCTTCCCACACTAAACACCCCAAAGAAAACCTTCCCTATTCAAAAGCACTTAGACTCAGAAGGATATGTTTTAACAATGAATAACTAAATACACTAAAAGTCAAAAGCATCAATTCTTAATACATGGCTATAAACAAAACCTAATCAGGAACAAATAAATAAAGCAATTTCCACACCTAGAGAAGACACCCTAATGTACAAGATTCAAAATAAATCCAGACGCATCCGTCTAGTAACCACTTTCAACCCCACTCTGCCTCCACTATCTTAGATAATCAAAAGTCGCTGGGAAATACTTCATCTCAAACCAAACCTAAAAAAATTGTTTGAAGAACCTAGCTTTCTAGCATATCGTAGACCTAAGAACTTAAAGGAAATTATAGGCTCACCACATTTCAGAGGATAAGGTAAGTCCGTAATAAATCAAAACAAAAAACAACAGGTTTTTCCCAACCATGTAACAACAAAAGGAGCTTAAGCTGTAACCACATTAGACGCACCAATTCGTTCACTACCTCAGTCACTAAATCTACTGTCAAAATCTACCATGATTCTAACTTTCCTAGAATGCACACTATGCCAGAAATAATATGTGGGGAAATCTGAATGACCCTTTCAAAATTACAAAATTAATAATTATCGCAATCGAATTAAGTCGGCTCCCCACGAAAGATTACCGCCTAGAAAAACACGATTTTAGACGTCATGCCAAATTCACTATAATTGAGAAAATAGAAAAGTTAAGAGCAGACAACATTAGAAAAATTTTAGAAGACCGTGAAGATAAATGGATTCTGCCCCTCAAAACACACCATCCAGACGGGCTTAATTATAAAATTAACAACATAGATAAAATTAATATATAACCCCACAAATGAGGCACTACCCACATTTCTCACCGACACAAGACAGGCATGCTTTCGGATGTGTTGAGGCCTCACACTTATACACACACCTATACTAATATACACACATCATACTCACTCACTCCCAGAAGAACTAAATGATGACACACACAGGTACATCCTCGTTCCAGTAAAATGGGTGGTCCATTAGACGTCACGCCAATTCCCATATATACATTTCCTATACCATCACGTGATCCACTTATTCAAAATGGAATCGCCCATGTTTGCTCACTGGCGATCTATGTTCAAACTCAGTGTCGGCAGCGACAATTTATTCCTATATAGCAAAGTGCATTTTCCTTTATTTTAATTTAATTTTCTTCGGTTTCGTTTTCTTTACTGCCTCTCTTTCCTTCCGTAGTGTCCCTCTTTTTTTTCTGTCACGAAATACGAATTTGCTGGTTATTTTTAATTTCCTGTGTCTTTCTAACTGTAATTATGTGACGTTAACCTTTCAAATTCTTCTGCCGTTTCTGCCGCTGACTAAAATAACAAGGACGTTCACTCTATTTATAATAACAATAATAATGTCGATATTGATTGTAATACTAATGATAATGTCCGTCTAGAGTCTTTTATGAATTTAACAACCTCGCAAAGCACGTGTTTAGTCGATTAGTTTTTTTGAATTTAATAACCAGACTAATTTCTTTTTACATTTAATTTATGCAATTCAGTTTTTGCCTCAAGCAATTTTTTTTTTCATTTTTTCCCTTATTGTTTTTAGAGAATATTAATTACGTAAAATTATTCGTCATTTTTTGCCCTCGGTCGGCTTCTTTGTACGTTTGTTTGTGTGCTTCTCCCTCACTTCTACTGATTGTTAAACTCTTGGGTATTTTTAAAAGTGATATGTGAATATAAATTAAACGTTTTATTTGTTTACTTCTTTTAACTCCTCATTGGGACATTGACTTTTAGACTAAAATAACCGGTTGTTAACATTTACAAGGAGATATAAATTTAGAACAGTCTACATTCAATATTACGAATCCATTGCTGAATGAGTCGTTCATTGTCATACACAACTGTATATTATAAAAAAATGATTGAGAAATTTATTGACTTGAAATGCATATCTTAAATGACTTTTTAAATAAACTATTTAGGATCGACTGATTTTGATAAGAAATAAGCGCTTACTAACATTAACCGTGATGATGATAAACCTCTATGCAGGAAGTGAAGTTAAACGATTCTCTTTAATTCAGATGGGAGAATTTTCTCAGACCCGTGGATTCCAATCTTGCAGCAACACTGTCCTCATTGCAGTAAGAGAGAAAGAGCGGGTATAATATCGATGCCAGTGTGACAGTGATTGCAGTGATTACCCCCCACCAAAAAAAAATATTGTCCTTGGCCCATATGCATACGTATGTATATGGCACTCTCCACGTTAAAGCCTTGGGTCACATCTTGCCTTCATGGGATCTGTAATTTTGATCTAAAAGAAAAATGATATTTTCAACATAATTCCCATATATACAACGAAGGTCTAAAATATATAATGGTAACGGATTAATTACAGAGTTTGTTGGTCTCTATTTCATTGTGAATTCTTTATTTCCGCGTTATTGCATCTCAATCAGTTGTTTGAAGATTTTTTTTCTTTTATTGTATCTCACTTTTAAAACTTTCTAACAATTGCCGTCATTTTTTTACGGTATGGGTACACTAGTAGTAATAGTAAAATCAGGATGACTGCATT
>OZ038498.1:61158008-61209632 GCA_964036315.1 Acanthosepion esculentum | reverse complement strand
CTCGATTTGTTTCTTTCTCTCTTTCTTTTCCTCGCTGAATTCGATAGGAGAGAAAGAGAGTAGTATAAATACCTTCTATTCGTGTTGATACGAACCAAATCGAGTAGAAGACCACCTTGACCATCAGCGATTCGCAAGACTAAAACGTTGTAGAGTACTTTCCGAATATTTTCAGTACGAACACGCAAACTTGGTAAATAACACGATTCGAGTTTGGCACATTGCCGAAGACTTCACCACTGACGGAAAGTTAAGCTGGAATTAATTCTTTATAAATTCCAGTAGAGGTACTTTTTACGAGATGGTTTCGTTCGGCAGTAAACAGAAGTCGGGGTTCAAAGTTATTAGGATGCTAATGAAAAAGGCGGTGCCGATTCCAATCCAGGGTGTTTGATTACTCAGGCTAATGAAATAGTGACGGGATGAGCATCAGATGTTGTTGGAGGATGAATACTCACGAAGTGGCTAGGGGTGATAAAGACCATAGATGTGAGGTAAGGTTCACCAAACTGTGACTGCTGTCCTATTAATTATATTATTCTTTATCACAAGTAAAAGGTTTCATAAACATTTTCTATGACATTCAAGCGATTCTCGACCATACAGAAAACTTCTTCTTCTCCTCCCCCTTCTTCTCTCCTCTTCCTCTTCCTTCTTCTCCTCCTCCTTCTCTCCTCCTCCTCCTTCTTCTTCTTCTTCTTCTTCTTTGCACCGCGTCATTTTAGGCTGAGCGTCATAAGTGATCCACAACTTTCTATCTCATGCGTCTCTTAGCAGTTTTTTCTCTAACCGCTAAGGCCCCTACTCCATTCTGCCATCCATTCAAACAAGCTCGTAAGTGGCTCGTTGCCTTCCCCTATCTCTCTTACCCTCAGTATGCCCTGTGAGGGTTAAGTTTTCCCACCCCTCCTTCCTCACTTTGTCCAAGGAATTTCAGTTGTCTTTTCCTGATTTCGAGTATAGGTATTCATTCTGTCATCATTTTTCTTTAAGACTTCCTTGTTGCTTTACTCCGTACATGGAAGTCTCAATGCCGTTCTATAGATACACATTTCTGTTGCTTCTAATGGTTTTCCTTATATTTAGGGAGATTGTCCAAAATTCACGGCCATATAAGAAGATGGATACGACATAGCAATCCAGAACTTCTTTGCTTCTAACAAAACGTTTCTGTTTCTGAGCATTTGGAATGCTGTTTTCGCTCGTCCAATGCGTGCTGCGATCTTGGAAGAGTTGGTCTAAAGACGAGGTAATATATGATTTCAAAATGTCAGGATAAACTGTCTTTGTCACTCTCTCTCTCTATCTTCATATATCGATCTGCCCGCCCCTACACTCTTATATATATATATATATATATATATATATATATATATATATATATATATATATATATATATATATATATGTAAGCAAATGTGTGGATGTAGATCCGACGGTATGATGAAAATGTGGAAAAGACAAAGCAAAATCCGAATATGTGAGTTTACTGTTTTTATTTTGTTTTTGTTTTTGTATTCTGTCGAAGGTCTATTTGACCGAAACGTCTGACGTCGACAGAATACAAAAACAAAAACAAAATAATAAAAACAGTAAACTCACATATTCGGATTTTGCTTTATCTTTTCCACATTTTCATCATATATATATATATATATATATATATATATATATATATATATATATATATATATATATGTTATTACATACGAACAAACAAGTAGTCACTACAAAGATACATATTTGTTTCGATATCTAAACATAAGCATCTCATTAGGTAGTGAACAGAGATGGTTCGTATGTAATAACTTATAACAAATAACTATTGCTCTTCTTTTGTATTGAGCCCTCTTTTAAATTAATGTTATGAACGTTTGAATTGATATTCTTTTCGTTTTCATTAAACACACACACCACACACACACACACACACACACACCACATATATATATATATATATGTATATATATATATATATATATATATATATATATATATATATATATATATATGCATTCTTCAAGTGCAGTTTTTTGGAGTCAACACCGCTTCTATAATATTTCTGTTTATCGCGAGATATTTTATTGTAGGGGTGGATTATTATAGTTGTTAAAATATTTAAATGAATTGTAGTCTAATATTGGATTTGAATTTAAGCCCAGATTAGCATTTAAGATTAAAAATAAATTTGGAGGTAAGAATTATAAATTATAATTTGAAGAGACGCTGTTAATCGAAAGGAAAAACGTTTGAAAATCAATGGGGGGGGGGTAACTCTATTTTTTCCATGAAAATCAATAAAGTAATTAATATATGAGAGTAGTGATATCAATAATAATAAAATATGCCGTAAAAAAATTCAAATTAAAGTGCTAATAAAAATAATACATATCACTGAAAACAAAATCATATAAAATAAAAACATATAAATATGTAAATAAATAGAGCAAATAAATAAAGGAAATAAATAAATAGGCCTATTATTTAACATTTAGCACTGTTTTTCTTACACTATAGAGTATATATTCATGCATTTGTATACGAACGCTCGCGCATACATATCTATATCTGTTCATTTGGTTTTACATATATATATATATATACATATATATATATATAGTCTTCCACAGCTCATCAGTGGAGCTAGACCGAAACCCGACCGATTTGGTATCAGTCGGAGATTCTAACCCCTAGGCCATTGAAAGGCGAATTTTTGCGTATTTATTTTTTCATAAACACACCAATCACTCAGAAAACTTAATCGCTAGGAGAGTCTTGCATTATTAGCAGATATATATATATATATATATATATATATATATATATATATATATATATATATATATATATATATATATATATATATATATATATATATATATATATATATATATGGGGGTTGGTAACTTTAAGATCAACGAAAGATTTTGTTCAAAAAATGTCTTTGAACGCTTTTGGTTTTTAGAAGCTATACAACTCTATAAACTGACAAACTGACAAACTGACAGAACAAGATGCAATAGTTAAAAAAAGAAAAAAAGAAGCGAGAAGACATTAAACAATTTATGTTAAAATGCTACCGGGAAGCCAGAAGCTCCGAACCCTGGAATTTCTTTTTTTAAATCCAAAGAATTTCAACGAAGAATTTGGTCTTAACAGAGTCATTATCACAAAGTTCATAGCATCTGAAAAAAATCTTAGATGATTGCGTAATTATACCACAGTTATCTATATCTCTCATTTCTTGTTTGTTTCGTCTATATTTCAGGACCAAGGCAGACAATGTCGAGAAAAGAGCTTCCGCAGAGATTTGAACACGCTTCGCCCATATGCTTCATGAAAATCGCCTTAAACATTTTCGGTCACAAATGGTTCGATGATTACGATAATGTCCATATTTCAAAGTGGTTGATGGTTGTTCAAATCTTAACAGAAACTACTTTTTTTGTTATTTTCAGACTCCGATTTCGTGCTTCTTGCTTGAGTGGTCCAAGAGTGTATCGATCCAGTGTATTGTAACGAAAACCATCAATATTAAGATGAAGTCAAATTATTATTAATAATAAAATTATATTTATCTAGCAATTCAAAGTGTGTGACCTGGCTGATTGAAGTAAGATACACCTTATTAGGAATGAAATCAGTAATTGATAAATATGGGAAATAAATAAATTGGATATACGCTCACCGTTAAGGAGGTTATTTTAAGCAACTGTAGGCTTGACTGAAAATATTTCTAAAGAGCTCTTCACTGACCACTTGTCTTATTCCCAATCTCAGTGTTAGCTTTTCTCGGTCAGCTAAACAGCTGCTTCTCCTTACGACTGCTTCGAATCTTTCTTACCGTCTTTTCCAACCTTAATTTGTTCTATCATTACCACACGTAAACGGAAGTAGTTTAATGGTTAGCGACTCGGAACGAAATGTCGGCGAGCCGCGTTCGAATTACGGTGGAGATTGTAATATTCATTTTCGCACAAATACCCTTGTTAATCCACTCTTATACCCTCCCCAAACTTGGCCATGGTTGGCTACCAGTCTAGGATAGGGATAAGTTTGAATTCAAAACTCAGCCAACTGAAGTTGCACAGAGATGGTTAGATATTTGTTACAGATACTATGTGTTGTAACCTAGGGAAGATTACTGAATAGAATAATCAAACGAGGGTTGGTAATGAATGATAATACTTAGAACACGAACAACACATATAAGATTTGCCAGCGGCGCGTACAAGTAGTCAACTGCTAAAAGTGAGTCAAGTGAATTCCACATGAATCTCCAACTACAGGATATCTACTAACCGCCCCACGCAGTCAGGTGTGGCACGAGGCCGAATTTAATGTGGGATATCCGAGTTCATAACATGACCGGAACTGGAACTCAGCTCTTCAATTTCCCATTCCGAGCCATTATCCATTACACTACCCACACATTCAAGCTTACAGGTATTCCCAAGCAGTCATTCATCTAGACATTGACCAGGCTCAACCTTGCTTAACTTTGGTGATCGTACAAGAATCAGTGTTGCAACATGGTATGACTAAGCCTATAACAATCAAGGAAGCATCCTCCCGAGAGTGTTTCCCAATGTAACAGTTACTCTAATATTAAATGGAAAAAAAGTTATATCTGCCATCAATAAAAAAGTTCAGTTATTGTTCTGACAACAGTTTAATATTTAATCCCGCACTACATTTGTTTTACTATCATTAAGTTTGAGAACCTGTGGGAATTCTGAAAAATATACTAGTCTTTTTGGTTTTAATTTATCAAAGACTTTTCAATTTGCCAAAGATGAAGAATTCTTTTTTAAACAACAATATAAACAGTTTTTGGCTCAAAATCTATAAAAACTCATTTTCACAGTTTTTCTTTATCCAGCAGTGGCTTAAAACCATTTATCTCCACTTTGAATGATTTCTTTTATGATGCAACAGAATTGTACAAGTGCTTCATTTTTTTTTGTCCCTAACTCTTAAACTTGAAGTTCATGTAGTTTAGCATCACAAATTATCACAGTTGCTGTGAGAACACACTGTTAGTTAAACCAAAAGACTAACATTAAACCTAATTAAAATTATTTTATTTTAATAATAGCAACATTTTTACTACTATTTTTGTACATACCAATCTTTTGTACCAAAAAAAGCAAATGTCATCTAGATCCATCATATCGGTAGGAATTTTACAACTCGTAAAATAAGTTTGCTGATTCAAAATAAAAAGTTCCACTGGGAATTTTTTTAATAAGTTTAATAAAATGAAATAATAATAATAATAATAATAATAATAATAATAATAATAATAATAATAAATGCTTACCGAAATAAGGATGCACCACCCGAGATCAGATTTGATAGGATGTACGTACCAAGAGCTTTAATCAGGCCGAGGTCTAAATCCAACTTGAACTAACTCTAAAAACTACAGCAATCGGATTGTAAGCATACCTCATAAAAATCAATGACCCTCTCTTACAAACAGTAACTCACTAAATCCACTCCACCAACAAAGAAGGTGCACTCTTCAAGAAACAGTTTAATATACCTGAAACCCTACCAACAAAAACGAAGCGAATACCACCTACGCCAAATGAGTAAAACAGAAAGTAAAACATCTTGGCCAAATGAAATTACAAAAAAATAAATAAATAAATAAAATAAATAAATAAATAAAATAAATTGGGAGGACAAATACCTAAAAAGAATGAAAGAAGCAGATGTGGACCAACAGAAAACACATCAGTGGCTGAGGAGCACTGGGTAGAAATCTGAGACAGAAGGCCTAATTATTGCAGCTCAGGACCAAAGCCTCGCAACCAGATCCTATCACTGTCGTATAATATGGAACTAAACCGAAATGCAGGATCTGCGGAAAATATGATGGAACTGTCGATCATATTATCTCAGGATGTCAGAAACTAACAAAAAATGAATATACTCACAGACATAACAAGGTAGCAACAAATGTGCACTGGAAGATATGCAATAAGTACAAAATCGAAACCACTGAGAGATGGTATGAGCACCAACCAGACATAGTTGCCCAAAATAACGATGTAACTATCCTCTGGGAGATACCAATTCAAACTGACAGGGAAATAAAAGCCAACAGACCTGATATTATCATAAAAGACAGGATATTCGGGAAGTGTATGCGTATTGACATAGCAGTACAGTCTGTGAGGAAAATTATACAATTTTACTAACAGTGTCCCAGATAACATCAAAATACGAGTTGCCCAAAAGATCGCCCTATTGGGAACATCTCATATACTAAGAAAAGTGCTATTAATTAAATGACGATTCTCCTATAGGGCCTAAGGACCATAGTTTGAACCCGGCTCTGCATGATACAAACCAGAAAACATAACATACACAAATAATAATAATAATAATAATAATAATAATAATAATAATAATTACAGTAACAATGTTGCTTGTGTGTTTATTATTTATTGTTTATTATTAATATTATTATTATTATTATTTACTGGTCGTTGTTATTTATTTTTTCACTATCATTATTATTATTATTATTATTACAACAGCTAGAGAAGAATGTGATTTAAGAAAAGAAAAGACACAGTTTAATAATGTTTAACAACATTTAACAATATTTCAACAATATGTCTGTCTTCATCTTATGTTTTAAAATTGCATATAAGTATAAAAAATACATCTTTTTACAAACATCGCTTGCCATGAGGAAAACAGTTGTACCAATAATCAAAGCAGCAAAGCAAATGAAACGCAGCCAGTGTGAATAGAATGCAACTTAAATGTGCGTAGTACGATGGGGATCGTGCTTATTTTTCAATTTTTAAACAGAACTTGAAGAAGACAGACATACTGTCAAAATATTGTTGAACATTTTATGTATTTTTTGTGTAGCGTAACATCGTCAAAATATATCATCAGCCAATCCATGGCAGTCATTGTCTCACTGTCTTCATCACCATCTACAAACTGTCTTCAACCATTATCTGATGCCCTTTCAGAATATGAAGACCCAGCACAAAGTAATTTCTCGCAGGATATATCGCCAAACGAACTAGGACAACGACATCTCTCTTGAGATGTCTCCTCAGCGGTTTTAGGACTGTATTTATTATCCTAATCACTATCTCCAAACTATCCAATCATTACTCGATTTGCCGTCAAATTATGAAGAATCATCGCAAAGGCTTTTCTCCCAAGATATCTCGTCAGCTGAATCCGAACAAAGACTTCTCTCGCGAGATAGTGGTTAATCAAGGTTTGTTAATATAGTAGTAAGATTTAGTATGGAAACGATATCGTTGTGTAAAAAGACGAACAACCTTTGCTACACTACTTATTGATCATGGACTCGTCCATCCACTATGACTAGAACGTCTGCTCATAGGAACGCAGTTGCAAAGTGGATCGCAAGGCGTAGCGTTTGAGTAGTACTCATTGCCGCACTGAACTCTCTATTACTGTATTAGTAATCCATGTCTCACATGTGATGAAACCTGTTCTTCACTCAACCTTTTGTTCCCGTGTTTCCTTACAGTATTATTAACCAGAACTACGAGTGGTATATGAACTTTATAACAGATATATTTGTATCTTCTGAAATGATTGTCTTTTGAAATATAGAAAACATTTTTAATACGGTTATAATAAAGAAAACAATTCTAGATCCCATCAATTGCAAGCCGTATAACAGAATTAAGGAAATCGAAAGAAATCAAGACAATCCTGAAAAACGCAGATCTCAGAAAACCAGGATAATCCGAATTATTGATCTAAAATTACCTCGTCAGACCTTACAGCTCCTAACAAGTTCTTCTTGAATAACAATCACTATCGATCGCCTATTGAATAAATAATTCTATCGATTGCTTTTCAGTTAAAGCAACGAAGGCATTGGTTAATTAAGATCAATGATCTGTGTTCTTTAATAGGATAGAAGTATCTATTGTGTAATTTGGGTGATACATGGACGTGTGATGCGATGGAGTGTAATTAAATATATGGAATATTTTTACTGAGTCCCATGTAACATAAAATGGTAACAGAGAAAATGAATTACGAAAAAAAGGAACTGCTGATTTTTTTTGTGAAAGAAAAAAAACATACAACTGAAAAAAATAAATGGGATTCGGTGTTGAAACAGATTATATTGGCCTGACGATTGTGTTTAACATAAAGCAGACTGTCGCCGGTGGGTGTTGACTTCGATGTTCACTTTTTAAATTGCATAGACTCTATCCCTGATATTGAGCACTTAAACCCATATAGCATACCTTAAAATTATATTTCATCATATATATATATATATATATATATATATATATATATATATATATATATATAGAGAGAGAGAGAGAGATAGATAGATAGATAGATAGATAGATAGATTATTTTCAGATAGAGTGTATCTATAAAGTAACAAAATGAATAAAGAGAGACAAGAGGAAACACTATTTTTAGCCGACGCTTTTCGTCCTCTTGATAAAGTCCCTCAGAGGACGAAACGCATCGGCTAAGAATAGTTTTTCCTCTTGTCTCTTTATATATATATATATATATATATATATATATATATATATATATATATATATATGTGTGTGTGTGTGTGTGTGTGTGTGTGTGTGTGTGTGTGCGTGCGTGTGGGTGTGTGCACACACGCGTGTGTGTGTAATATTTTAGATATAATTAAAAATATATCTGTAAAAGGACAATATGAATAAAGGTAAAAGGAAAACTCATCTTAGACAACGCGTTTCGGCGTCTGATGGACTTCAACAAGGTAAATATAAGGATTTTATTTTGCAGGAAGTATTTATTAACAAAATGTAAAAATGTTGGTAGTTTTAAAAATTTTTTAAATTCAGGAAACACTCATAATAACTCATCAACTAACAGAAAAGTCTAGGTAAATTATGGAGGATTCTAATAAGGCGTAAGTCAATGTTTAATAAACAAAGCTGACTAAATGATCTTGTTGAGTTTTATTATTATAATGTGATTAATATGAATATTATTTTTGCTTAGGATTAATTCATGCATTATGTATTTTAAATAAAAATGGTTATGAATTTAACCGTTTTTTTGTTTATTTTTTAACATTTCTATAGTTATGAATGTTGCCTTAGGAAAATAGTAGTTCTTTCGGAAATGGAGATATTTGATATATTTCCGGAGCGCAGATTTATATTTTGGTAAGATTTGGTAGCGACACTCTCGAGAATTTCCCGTCTAAGTTACTTTCTCTTTTAATGAGTGTTGCATTCTTTAGATCAAAGTTGTAGTTGAATTTATTTCTATATATGACAAATGCATTTGATAATTCATATAAGGTCCTTTTTGTTTTCATAAATATTTTTTTTTTAATTATTTCTGCAAGTTTCCCCAATGTATTGTGAGGAGCAGTTATAAAAAGTTTATTTTATATATACATATTTCAGAATTATTATATTTATGGGTTTTTTTTTTTAGTTCTGATTATATATGTAATAGTTTTGGATGTGGATGCAGTCGGTGTGTTTTTGACCCCAACTGACTGATTGGTTGGGATAAATGATATAAATAAATATAAATATACTTACTGCTTAACTTTGTAAAAAAATTTGATTGTCAAATAGAAAAACTTTGAAAGATTTCTCCAATTTTGTGAGAAGTGTCCCATGAAATATAGAATACTTGTAGAAATCGCGCGACTACAATAATCAGAAATGTTTTCAATTCAGAAAATATAGAGAATAACCACGAGTTTCGATTACCTAAAAATATTAATAATATTAGAGAAAAAAATGGTTTGTAAGCAACTGTTTTTCTATGGAGCTTTAATGTGCGTCCCAGTCGAATTGTTGCACTGTTGTGTCGGAAACCTACCACCCCTCTTGAAGATGAACTTGTCTGCGTCTGTGAACAAAGACTTTAAATAGTGGCTTGTCAGTTGAGATGAGGGAGACAGGGAGACAGCGAAGTTCTTGGCTGAGCTAGTTATTGACTACTCAGGCGATTTCTGTACCTTTTTACCAACCTATTAAAACCCTTTTTATTGTTACGTGTTATTTGGCGTTTGTCTCTACAAACCCCAAACCAACATCATAACATGCACAGAATCAACTAAGCTTTTGGTAAAAAAAAACAAAACAAAAACACTGCCGCATTTAAGTGGTTCGCCATGTTCCTGAATAGTGAATTCGAGGTTTGACACTAACTTGAAATGGCCAACCATAGTAACTCGATCAAGACGAATTGCCCAACCTCGCGTTAATCAATGCAAATGTACTCACGACACCATCATGAAGCATTTAGTTTCCCGTTTTCTTTCTTTCTTCTATTTTTATTTTCCTCTTTCTTTCTTTCTTAATTTTTATCTCTCCCTCTATTTTCAATTTCCTTTTCTTTCTTTCTCTCGATCTATTTCCTTTTTTCTTTCCTTTCCTTTTTTTTTTTTTTTTTTTTTTTTACAAAACTCGTTTAATGTACCTATTGTGTATACTGCATAGAATGTCCCCAAACTTTCTTATCAACCCAATAAAAATTAAGAAAGGAATGAAAGAAGGGATGGAAGGAGGGAGGAATAATGAATAGGTAGAAAATGAAACCGAAGAGAAAGGAGTAGAGAAGAACATGAAGCAAAGAAAAAAGAAGTATGGGAAAGGAAAAAAAAATAGTTAACGAAGCAGGAAACTAAAAAAAAAGAAAAAAATTTAAAAAAATAGATAGATAGGATAGGATAGGAGAGGAAGAGGAGGGCGTAAAAGGAAAGACTAGACATTAAAAAATGAGGGAAAAACGAAAAACAAAAGAACTGAGAGAGAAGTTACCTCCAAGTATAAAAACGGTAAGAAAGAAAAGATAAAAAGAAAGAAGTTATTTTCCATGTAAAAAAAGTGGATTTCGATTAAAATATACTTGCTGCTGCTTATATTTAGCCACAGACAACATTATTCTTCTTTCTTCAGAATCAAGGATTTGCAAGTGTCGAGAAGACGAAAAAGATAAACAGAAAGAGATTATTCCTTTATGAATGAAGGTCTTAATGAAAGGTCTGGAACGTTCACAATGATGTCGTATATTGTTAATTTTGTTTTTTATTGCTTGCTTGGCTGCTGTTTTTTTTTTTTTTTTTTTTGTAAAGTTATTAACTTTTAAATATATAACTATTAAAAAGTAAAAATAAAATTTCTATATTATTAAAATAAATTCATATGTTTCGACCGTAGTTTGCTTTCGGTTTGAAAATCGTTCCATCCACCATCAAAGGCAGAGATCAGTGTTCTAGCCCAAGAGAAAGCTAAAATCGTGAATGCGGCTTTTATAGGCAAGTATGTTCTACCCTTTCCCTAGTTCAGTATAACACAACCCTCAAATCTTGTCAAGACTAGCGAACCCAACATTTCTATGCCAAGAACAGCGAACCCAGTTATCCCCATGTAAAGTATAGCAAACCCTTCACAAAATATGTTCTATTTATTAAAAGCAATGTTGGAAATATAAATGAACGCGTTTTTTGATAAATGAACAATTAAAATAACATATTCACATCCCATGAAGAAAAAAAAAACAGTTAAAATAACTTAGTTATTGAAAGGATGATGATTGTATTACAGAATGTTAACCTGTTAACCGTATTTCGTTCTATCCACATGAACTGATTTAAATAACGTCGTAGAAAATGTCGTCTGTATCTTCGCATGTTCTTAATTTTAGTTTTATGCCTCGCCCAGTATGATTCTATATGCTGTGTGTGAATGCCTGTCTGCGGGTCAATGAAGTGCAAAGAGTGGTTGACGGTTCCGAGCTGGTAGTTTGGATTATTAGCTATATCTCTGTACGCTCGCCATTCATCGCTGTCTCACCGCTTTTATACAGATATATATTCCTGGATATTTGAATTAATAAATTAAAAAACAGTATATGAAAACAGCTATTGAACCTTAAAGTTACTTGTACCAAAATGTTAATATCTACAACAGAGAACCTGGTTATTCTCATGTAATGAATAACGAAGCCAATCATGTAAAAAATAGCAAACAGTGCCGTGGGTGGGTTCGCTAATCTTGATAATATCCCAATCCCCCTACTCAGTTTAATATGTAGCGCGGCGACTCGGAACGATCAACGTGGGAGCCAAAGTACGTAACCTCGAGAAGGTGACAGCGATATGCAGGCCAATCTCGACCTGGGCTGCATGTATTTTCCCGGTTACATTGTATTCTACACTCAGTAAATACTAATAAAACAAAGAAGAAAACCTTAGATTATTCTTTTTGCCTTACCAAATACGAAAAAAGTTCTGGCTTACTATGTGGGTAGAGGCAAATTACTCACTCTTCGCGGCCTGGGTGACCAACAACCGCTATTCTTTCTGTGTAGTAGGAAGATGCTCCTATTGTGTTGGAATCTCCAGGATCCAGGCCACGCATTGGTTGTACTCAAAAATAAATCTGAATTGATTTAACATATGGAGAAGTACAACTTATTGCCACCTCATAAAATCAAATACGATACAATATAGAATTTAATATGAGCACCCCCTCCCCGTAATACACATACAAAATTATTCTAGTCTCACCAGACTTTGCTAGAAACGTTAGGACATATACTTAATCCAACACAGTTAGTGTAATGGGGAAGTGCTGCCTAGGAATAGGTCTCCGGGGACTATGAACATTTCATTAGGGACGTGTCTTGCCACATACAAAAAACAACTAATTCCAGTGTAAACATGCGACGAAAGTCTCTCTCAGTCTTTCAAAGACCGGACACATAACTCCACGTTGCGTTTCTATTCTCGTTCGTTTCGTTGTGCACAAAACTCGGAAAGCGTCATTGTATGTTCACAAGTAGTCGAAATGTGATGTCACGTCGAGAAATGAAAAAGAAAATCCTGTTTTCCCATATATTCAGTTGTTTATTGCAAGAATTGACTTGTATGGTCAGAGTGAGTAGATAAGCGACAGTAACCTTATACTCCTCTACCTATCTCTACATCACAACTTCAGAACCCTCTCTCGACAGACAGCGGTTCAGAACTAACTTCAATCCCAGCTGTGATTATTTATATAACCCTTGGAAACGAAATGTTGAACATCCGGTGAAGTGTTACTTGATCCCAAAAGTTTTCATTTATTTATTTCCTTTTGGTCAAGTGGCGGCCGCTTTGAAGACCCCCCACTTCGGAGACGTTACGGCTAGTCATAAAAACCACAAAACACTTAAGACTGAGATAAATTAATTTACCATCCTCCTCTACGTGGTTGTTTCGATCACTACTGTAGTGTAACATATTCTTTTATTCCTTTATTCCTACGAATGTCAAATGTCGAGTTTAATGTCCGACTCAACACACATACGGGGAGAAACAAAAATTAAATGTCTCTGTGGTCTGTGCAGAAAAGGGGTCACAGAGCCCAACGGCGGCGCGACAAAGAGATGTTGCCCTAAGGGTTGAT
This sequence comes from Acanthosepion esculentum, assembly GCA_964036315.1. Classification (NCBI taxonomy): domain Eukaryota; kingdom Metazoa; phylum Mollusca; class Cephalopoda; order Sepiida; family Sepiidae; genus Acanthosepion; species Acanthosepion esculentum. Next base: position 61,196,193 of record OZ038498.1, on the reverse strand, counting down.
AAGCTGTAGAAAACGAATCAGTTCATCAATTTCTCTCTCAACTATCCTTATGTCTCCTGATATTGCTATATCGATGAACCAGAACATTATTATTATTATTATTATTATTATTATTATTATTATTATTATTATTATTATTATTTATTTTGATCTCTGTTATATACACATTTCCTCCCGGGTCCCAACCAGAGACCTATGGGTAGAAATGGCTTCATGACGTTTTCCACTGATCATTTTTACAGAAATGTCCTCAAAAGTACAGTTCACACATTACGAATAGCTTGAGTGAGCTGTACCTGCGTATACAATTTTTTGTATTTCTTTAAGGCATGGGCTACCAGGAATCCCTTCAATGAGTCTATCGGAACCTTTTCCAGTCAATCCGAGTGCTCCAACTCCAACTGGAACTATTGATAAGGCAAGTTAGTAAATATATGCATTCTGTTTGCACAAATACTGATGATAAATGATACTTAACATGTACTGTGGTCATACCTTCTTGATAATTATACTCCCCTGAGTAGGTTTGAACTCACAGCCTGTCTTCTTGGAAGCCCATAAATCAATGCCGAGTTGGGCAACATATAAATCATTTTGATAGTATCAACATGGTTGTTTCTAACTCGCTTTTTAAGACTTCTTAAGTCATTCAGGACATTGAGAAACGTTACACTCTATGTTATTTCTTTTCGCTGAGAAAACAACTTTCTTCTTTCTTCTTTCTTCTTCTTCTTCTTTCTTCTTCTTCTTTCTTCTTCTTCTTCTTCTTCTTCCTTCAGGACATAGGCGATCATACCTCTCCACAGCTTCCTATCTCGTGTGGTTATTAGTAGTTTTTCTCCGTTCCCTAAGTCCCCCACTACATTTTGCTATCCATTCTCACAAGCTCGTCAGGTAAGTAGCTCACTACCTTCTCCTATCTCTCTTGCCCTCGATATGCACCGTGAGGGTTAAGTTTTCCAAGCCCTCTTTCCTCATTATATGTCCAAGGATTTTTTTCTTTCTGTTTCCATTTTTCTTCCTTATTTTCTCCGTCTATAGAAAATCCCAGTATCATGTAGAACCACATTTCTGTTGCCTCCAGTTTTCTCCTCATCTGTGGGGAGATTGTCCTACATTCACTGCCATATAAGAGGATGGATACCACATAGCAATCCAGCACTCTGCACCTTGCTCAGTTCTTGGAATGACTCCTTCGCTAGACCAATGCATGTTCGAATTTCGGTGCAGCATTTCACATCCTCTTTTAAAAGGTTTCCAATATATTATAGCTTCATTTTCTCATGATGATGATCATACTTCTTGTCTTTTTTCTGTTGATGGTGAGCTCTTTCTACTCGCCTTCTTTTACCGCCCTGTCTCAGAGATTCTGGAGCTTTCTTTCTTAGACGGCCATAAACATAGTGTCATTTGCGTGTTAAGATACGTCCACCAATAATAAATCCGTAGATTTTTAGAAAGAAAGAGAATTAAAAAAAAAAAAATTACCCGACGCATTTAGTCTAAAATTGTTACAAGGGAGATTAATCTAATATAATCATATAAAAGTTGTCTCCCTTATCAGAGATTTGTATTTGAAAAAAAATGAAAATTGATTATGCACATAATTATTATATGCTATATATTATATATCATATTATATTATATATGTTATATATTATATATCATATTATATATGTTATATATTATATATCATATTATATTATAATATATATATTATATATCATATTATATTATATATTATTTTTATTTAATATATATTATTTAATATATATTATTTAATTTATAATTTAATTTAATATATATTAATTTATTATTTAATTTATAATTTAATTATATATTATTTAATATATATGATTTTTATTTTATATATACTATATATCATATTATATTATAATATATATAATATGTTATATATATGATATATATATATATATATATATATATATATATATATATATATATATATATATATATAAAACATGTTATATATTATATATCATATTATATTATAATATGATCAATATATGAAATATACAGACATAAAGGCAACTGTTTTGAAAATCTGTGTCGCTATTTATTAATCGGTATTTCTGGGATGCGCTAGTCTCATCTTCGATCAAGACAGGCATAATTTACCACTTGCATTTAAAAGGAGTCAATGGGGAAATCCTGTCACTTTCGTCTAGTCTAATGGAACTAGGCAATTCTTGAACCTACCTACGCTAATATAGGTGCATTTGGCGTTCATTTCTATGAAAGTCAAGTGACAGTAAGTCTTTTGAATACGTCAGAAGTTGCTTCAATATCGTTTGCCATTTTAATAATGCTGTTGTTTCAAAGTTTTCCATCTTTACTTGTATACACTCAGTGAATTTTTTAACTTTTTAAATGAATCAATATTAAGATAAATATTTGATTTATTTTAATTATTTTTTATTTTTATTTTTCATTTTTTTATTGCAGTGCTTAACTAAGCATAACGGATCGAGAGAGATAAAAAACTTGACCTCCGACTAGATTTGAACTCAGATCATGTATTCTTGGGAGACCTTTTACTAATGATGAACTTTACTTCATACAAGCCATTTTGATAGGATAAATATTGTTGGTTCGAGCTCTTTTTGAAGCTTCTTAACGACATTCTGGTTACAGAAAAAAATTTCTTAATTCCCATTCACACTTTACGCTAATTCTTTTTATTAGATTCTTTAATATTAAAATATAAATATAATTTACCCACCATTTAAACAGGCGGTAATTATCAAAACATATAAAAACATATAAAAAGTTATTATTATGGAAGTAGAACACAACATATTAGCAGAATATAAGATGGATTTTTAAAAATATTTATTCTATTTCTAAATAAAACTCTCACAAGGGGGGCTACTCTAAATATTCTTGTAAAAGTTGTCTTCCTTGATTCTATGAACTTTTTTTTTCTACAAAAATAGCGTCAAAGAGAAAAAATCAGAATACATGAAAGTATGGGTAAAAATCAGTAAAAGAAAACATCAAGAAACAAAAAAAAAAAGAAGGAATGATAAATATATCGATTTAAGTCTGAAAGAATCTTGAATACAGTCATAATTGAAATATCAGTTAAATATCTTTGATGAAACATTGTAAACTATTTCTAATTTTTTACTTGTATTTCTTTCATCATACTTCTGGTGTTCATTATTGCATCACTCAGATCATTTTCTTTATTCTGTGTCTATTAAACATGCTTCTTTAGTTAAAAGTTTTTTAAAAATCTTGCTCCTCAAAGATTTTTCTCGCTGTCCATATTTTTGTGAATCGTACAAGTACAGTTTCTTAACATTTCGTGCCATTTTGTTTACTTAAACGTAAAGTGATTTTCTTTCACTACTAATTTTTAATTTGTTTCTCTTTTCCTCTTATTAATACTGTTTATATATACATACATATATATATACATACATATATATATATATATATGTATATATACACACACACACACACACACACACACAAATATGTATATATATATATATATATATATAAAGAAATATAGTCTTAAAATGTGGTATATTTATGGGATAAAGTGCTCAATATCAGAGATAGAGCGTGTGTAAATATAAAAGTGAACATAGAAGTCAACACTTAGAGGCCACGGTCTGTTTCATGCTAGATGCAATCGTCAAGCCACGAGTGCTGTATATATAAATAGCCAAGAAAAATAACAGCACTCGTGGCCTGACGATTGCATCTAGCATGAAACAGACTGTCGCCTCTAAGTGTTGACTTCTATGTCCACTTTATATATATATATATATATATATATATATATATATATATATATATATATATATATATATAGTGAGATGGAGAGAGAGATTATGAAATGGACTAAGTCCGCCAAGTATGTGTGTGTATATATATATATATATATATATATATATATATATATGTATATATATATATATATATATATATATATATATATATATATATATATATATATATATATGTAATGAGAGAGAGAGGAGAGAGAGAGAGAGAGAGAGAGAGAGAGAGAGAGAGAGATTATGAAATGAACTAAGTCCGATAATTATATATATATATATATATATATATATATATATATATATATATGCGTATATTTCGGCTGCATATTTTTATTAAGACAGGTTTCGTTAAATAATTTAGACATCTGTCTACTTCTCGATAGGATCCTTTCATATTCGCGGATAAACTTTTTTGTGTGGTTATAAACCAGATGTATGCTAATTATAAATAATATAAAAAATATCCTAAAAAGAAATTATAAAAACTAATACATCCACCATACATCCACCATAGATTCTAGTAAAAAAAAAAAAAATTATTATATACTACACTAAATCTACTATATCTAATAAAATCAGTTGTAATGACTCTTCCCCGGCCACTTGCGTGTTGCAGAAAACCAACATCGTTTATAAATTTCAGTGTCCTCTGGAAGAATGCATCTCCAACAATAAAAATAATGGCCATGTTGGACACACGACCACAACGCTTTCACGTAGGCTAAGTCTTCACCTGAACAACACTTCCGATACTTCTAAACATTTACAACAACATACCTATCTACACTCACAATTCAGAAAAATCCTCGTTGAAAATACCTCCATACTTTTCCACGAAAAGGATAAACATAAACTAAAAATTCTCGAAGCTATTTATATCAAAATATTGAAAAAATCAAACCTCAATATACTTTGGTCTTTCCTCTTCATAATAACATAAATATTTTGACGATAAAACTTTGCTTTTATCAAGTTTGGGGCTTTTCTTCAAATTACGCATATTCTACAAACATTTTAAAATGTATACAATAGAGAGTCCTTAAATATTAGCGCTTGTCATTAATAGTTTTTCCTTTATCTAACAACTACTCAAGTCTGGAATTTTTCCACAATATACCTAATTATTTCCCCTTAAACGGTGTCCGCGTCACCCAAGCCATGACACGGCGTTCCTGACTCCACATATAAAAATGGTAATTTTCGAATGACCACAACAATTTTTGTCCTTCAGAACCATGAACACTAAATTCTTACTCTATAATTAACAATACCCTGATGATGACATTATGCCATGCCGAAAGTACTCGAAACAAACACAATATGAACCAACACGGTGTTTTACTCTCGTCTTTTAATAACCCCCACAAAAAAGTTTATCAGCGAATATGAAAGGATCCTATCGAGAATACGTAAACACATGTCTAAATTATTTAACAAAACCTGTCTTAATATATATATTACAATGGATCATTTATACAAAAAGTAAATTAGTAAAGTTAATGATATAAAATGACGAAATCCTTTCGCTAACAAAATTTTAAAGGTGCATTAACCTACCAATCACTCGATGAATGTTATGATCCTTGTTTTTTTTTAATTTATAAGCTATATAACGTCTTTCTTAAATACGCAAGTATTTTTTCGTCTCGGATGCTACCTGAATTTTACCAAAAACAAAATAATTTCCATGCCTGAAGATGACTGAATGTACAGTCGAAAGTACTTGCGTATTTAAGAAAGACTTTAAACATTTATCCAAAAAGCAATTTGGGCGAAATCAATGTGAATACAGGGAAAAATGAGTCACTAAACAATAAATATAAAGCAAAAGACGTGCGTGTATATACGTGTGTGAGAGAGTACAAAAGTCAAAGAAGGACCAAAGAAGTGATTGCGCCTTGTCGGCAATGAACAATATCGGTAAATGAATACGGACATACATTCGTATATATTACTGAATCAATAATCAGTTCTGTACTTATTGATGTTGTCTCTGAGTTTCATAATATATAATTTCCTCACTCATCACTAGTCAGGACTTTCGATAAGGACTATGGTGTTGAATTATATTATGTCTGATTCAATAATTATTGCTCTAGACGACTATCGAGCACTTTCTGTTCTGTTCATCTTGATAGACGTCAAATTATATAATTTTACTTATGTTAATATCTAGAATTATTATTTTGCTTTATTGTATTTATTCACACACACAAACATTTACACACACAGAGAGAGGAACGTCAACAATTTTAAATATCCAACTCGTTTTCATAGTCTAATGAATGCTAATCTACAAAAGTTTATTTACGAGTGGACCAGTCAATATAAGTAGTCCCGCCAGTTCAAAACGAGGCAGATATTACAGACAAAAAAAAATACTTGTTTTGTATCCTAGAACATTTTTGGCAGCACGCTATCGCGTTTTGAAATCTTCACAATATTTAGTATTGTTGAAGTTATCGCTAATAATTTGGTCGAGATTTGCGAATTCTACGTTCCGTTCAATTTCGCAAACCAATCGATGAAATTTGAATAAGCTGATTTGATTGGAAAAATACTTTGGCAAAAACCATTCCATTTTCTCTACAAAATCGTCCTTCCGTGTATGAGATTCCCAGAATCCTTCTGTAGAGGCATAATTCTCTTGCTTCAAGTCTCTTCGTCACATCTATGAGGAGATTGTCCAGCATTCACTGCCATATAGAACTGATATTACGTAACAGTTCAGTACTCTTTTCCTTGTTTCTCTTGCTTCAAGTCTCTTCATCATCTGTGAGGAGATTGTTCAGCAATCACTGCTATATTGGAGAACTGATAATACGTAACAGTTCATTACTCTTTTCCTTGTTTCTCTTGCTTCAAGTCTCTTCATCATCTGTGAGGAGATTGTTCAGCAATCACTGCTATATTGGAGAACTGATAATACGTAACAGTTCATTACTCTTTTCCTTGTTTCTCTTGCTTCAAGTCTCTTCATCATCTGTGAGGAGATTGTTCAGCAATCACTGCTATATTGGAGAACTGATAATACGTAACAGTTCAGTACTCTTTTCCTTGTTTCTCTTGCTTCAAGTCTCTTCATCATCTGTGAGGAGATTGTTCAGCAATCACTGCTATATTGGAGAACTGATAATACGTAACAGTTCATTACTCTTTTCCTTGTTTCTCTTGCTTCAAGTCTCTTCATCATCTGTGAGGAGATTGTTCAGCAATCACTGCTATATTGGAGAACTGATAATACGTAACAGTTCATTACTCTTTTCCTTGTTTCTCTTGCTTCAAGTCTCTTCATCATCTGTGAGGAGATTGTTCAGCAATCACTGCTATATTGGAGAACTGATAATACGTAACAGTTCATTACTCTTTTCTTTGTTCCTCTTGTTACAAGTCTCTTCATCATCTGTGAGGAGATTTTCCAGCATTCACTGCCATATAGGAGAACTGACGTTACGTAAGAGTTCAGTACTCTTTTCTTTGTTTCTAACGAAATTTTCTTTCTTAATACTCTACTTAGTTTTTGGAAGTTACCAATAAGCCTTCGGATTTCGGTGTCGCATTTTCCGTTCTCTTTTATAAAACATTTATAATTATTTTTTTTTATTTGCCTGATTTTCGTATCTCCAATTTGTAATTTGCGTATTGGGCTGACAATCATGTATTCATGTCCTCTTGCATTTGATTCTTACTCCTTTCTTGACACTTCGAAAATGTCAATATAAGAAGTTACTTTGAATTTAAAATAATGTTTAACAATAATATTGTGTAGATTTTTATTTTATTTTGAAAGTCACTTGGTACTGTCAGTTTTTGTAATAATTTAGTTTTTTTTTTATGCCCTTGTCATACCTTACACCCTTCACTGCGCTAGACACGAGAGGTTAGGGAAAGAAATCAAAGACAATTTTTAATATTTTCAATTCAAGTTTCTTTTTATCAGCCAAAAGTCATATAAAGATTTATTATCGACAGACATAATCTTAATATTAATCTGGGTAATATAGTAACAGTGGAACATGTGATACAAAAAAAAAAAAAAACGAAGGCGAATCGGAATGGTGAAAAGTATTAAGAGATAAGAAAAATGCTCCTAGAAGCAAAGAAAAGGGCTCGGAACCGCTATGTAATGTTTAATCGCCTATATAATAATGAATTCTGAACAATCTCGTCACAGATGAAGACGCGACAGAGATGTGACTCTATACACGAATGCTACGAATACCATGGACATTCTGTGATAAATAAAGAGGAAAGATAACCTAGAGAATTTAACACTCACAAGACATTGAAGGCAAGCGAAACAGAAGGAAACCTACTTAATAGTCTTGTGCGAGATGAACATGGACAAAGAGCGGCGGCTTAAAATTCACTTAGAGCAAAAAAGACAGAAAGTTGTGAAAAGTCATAGTCATCCATGTCCTGAAGAAACATAGGATATAAAAGAATTTCATAAAATTTCAATCATCTTGAATTTCGACCGACTTCAAAGTTTGGTGGACCATCGATCATGTGGATCAGAGGACCCGATAAATATATTGAATTGTTGACTGATTGATCGATTTGTTTTTTTATGGCTTATCAACCTTTGGCAGGTTATTTAAAGCCAGAAGATATTTTTAGATTTCAGAATTTTTTTGGAGATAATAATGATTTTTACTGATACAAATGTTAAATAATAGTTTAACAGACTATTATTTTTTTAGAGAATTGTATTTCTGCTCTGACTTCCTCAGTTTGACCTGAGGGGTCAGATACAAGACAAAATAAAGGAAGTCAATTTTGATTCGCTGAACTAGCGTGGAAATGACAGATAGAGAAATTTTTTTCGGAGAGTTGGTTCTAACACGTCGAACAATGTAGACGTGTTCTCTCGTCTTTGGATCTGCTCCCCAGTGGATATAACAAACCCAACTGGAATTGGAACTCAGCTCTCCTATTTTCAATTCCGAGTTGTTATCCATTACGCCATCAGCACATCCAAGCTTACAGCACCGTTATTCCCAAGCGGTCACTCGGTACAGACCAGGCTTGACATTGTTTAATTTCGGTTATAGTTAAGAGAATTAGTGTTTCAACGTGATATGACCGTAAGCCTATAAAAGAAGAAACTCTATCATGTTCTTATAGCCAAAAAACATCTATTCAAGTTAAGGAGCTTACTTCGGGTAAATTTACTTTTAATCGTAACCAAAGATTCGTGTTCGAGTTTAGGTAAAAGAAATAAATTTCGGTATTTGAAAGGCTGGCATCTCCCCCACCGACACATACTCTTCATGTGTGGCTTTCTAAGCTTAGAAAATGAATAATTATTAGTCTAATTGTTAATTGTTTAAAGTGCATTGTTAATTGTGAATAGCGTAAATTTCTGGTTTTAACTACACACGTGAGTCGGCTAATTGCTTTTCATTTAAAAGCTAAAATGAATGACTTAACACGTCAATAATTACATTCATTGTCAGACATCTTCGTTATTTTTCTTTTTTCTTTTTTGTTTGTTGGTAATTTTCACTTAACATATTTAATTGTTTGTTAAAATAATATTTATAATGGCGCCAGAAACATGAACGAATTTCATCCAAAATGTCAAGAATTAGACAACGTGAAAACGCCAACGAGTTAGAAATATCAAGGCACTTCTGTTTAAGTCATGTAGAAGAAGCATAGTGATGTTGCTGAAACCAAATGTGTTGACAAAGTGTCCGCCGTTGGTGGCAAACAAGTTCGCCGGAAACACTAAATTCAACAGCTCACGCTAGCGACAATGGCTCACAACTACCCTTGAGTCACAACAGCTCAAAACCATGCATCAGTCACAAGACAGGACACAGTCACTTCGTTGCGCGTTCACTCTAGTCTCGTTGTCTCGCAAAGTTTCGCGTGACCCTATTGTTTTCAAGCTTTTTCAGAAGGGTGGAGACAGTCTTTCGTTTCCACTAAAGTTGCAAGGTTCTTTTTCTTTAACAAACAGCCTGACAGACCGTTAATATTAGACAAAAGAGATCGTATGGAGAAAACTATTTGAAAATAACTATTTGAAAACAATTATTCGATAAACAATTATTTGAAAAAAAAACAAAAAAACATTTATCCGAATTGCAAATTCTTTGAACGAAAATTAATATTTGGCTATGTGCAAAAGCAAATGAGCAGAACTTTCCCTCCGTAAAAGAAATGTACGGAACAATGTTCTTTGAAGCATACGATTTTGTCACATCTATTACTGACAGGTTTGAAGTATCTGACTTTGTAGTAAATGGAACAATGCAAAATGTTCTTTTGAAGGCTTTGCGTGGTGAAGAAGATCCAAATACCCAGATACATAAGCAATTAATTGAAAACAGTTCTCTTGTTTCAATGTATAAGTGGGATATTGACATGTCCGTGTTGAATATCCAGCTCAAACTTTTGCCCAGTTTATTGAAGATTGGCAGAGCAAATGGTAAATCTTCAAACAATATTTGAAAAGGTGAGATACCTAAGTGCAGTATAAAGAAATATTATTAGTGAACTCTTAAAGCTCATCAATCTCATTCTCTTAGCGCCCGCTACAAACGCTGAAAGTGAAAGAGTACTTTTCAGCGCGTAAAAGCGTTAAAAACATATTTACGATCAACTAGGTGTGAAAAGCGATTTGGGGGTTTGATGGTAATACATTTACACAAAGAGCCGACTGATTCAATCGACGGAATAGAAAGTAGCTTCAAACTCGTTTTCAGAAAGGAAATCACACCGCAGTCTCCCATTTGGGAAATTTTCAAGATATTGTAAATAGATATAAATAATAAAATATCATATTTTAAATTAGTAAAAAAAAAAGATAAGTCGATAAGAGAGCAGAGTTTAGAATCGGAACAAGTGATATGAAATAAATTATAGCGAGGAGGTAAGGGAGACTGCCTAACTAGATTAGAAATTAAGAAAAACAACAACATATACAGATGTACATTGTTAAAAATGAACTTTACCTGTACGTGTAGTGAAAGCATAATAGAAAATTAATACATTTTACATTGCTTTTCATTTCAGTTCATGCCTGTTTTTTTTTTTTTGTTTTTTTTTGGGGGGTTTTTTTGTTTTTTTCCTAATTGTCTTTGTGTACATGACGGTGGAGGATTGGGTGTGAGCTTACTTAGTGAAAGAGATTATTACTTATTTCCCACTGTGTTTGTGCTCAGATAAAAATCAAAAGTCCAGACATTTTTTATAAAATTAACGCGACACGATCTTCCAATCATAGATTTCTACCATATAACTTTCGTATCGGATTAATTTAAACTGATCCAGACTGATAGCTGATATAGTTGCGTAATTGTGCCAATGAAGCGTATTCGTGCCCAGATGAATGCCAGGATCTTTGAAGCAAATAGAACTTCTTCATTTATAAAAATTGGCGCAAACAATCTAAGCTGCCTTTTCAACCTTTGGCCTTTAACTATCGTATCTATATTGAACATTTTTCTGTTACCTTTATGTAACGACCAGGTCTAGTAACCGATTAAGCAAAAGAGGTTACTTATTCACTCGGTCAATCTAATATACGATTAACTTTTTCGAAAGCAAGTTTAAAAACTCCCCACATTCAGGTTATGTACTTCTGATTAAAGAGCATTGATTTGTTATCTCTCGTTCTTGTTGGATAAATTAAGATAAAATATCTCCACCCAAAGAATCTTTTTTGTGAGTACTTCTTTCCTTTCTTTCTTTTCTCTTTCTTTTATTCATACTCATTTTCTTCCTTTCTTTCTTTATGTTTCTTTGCTCACACGTTCTTTCTTTCTTTCTTTCTTTCTTTCTTTCTTTGCTCATCCGTACACCTTTCCTTTCTTTTTTTTCTTTTTTTTCTTTATGATCATTTTCCCGAAAAACCATAACGCAATATATATGCCGGGTGTCGACAAATTTCGAAAGTTGACCAGATTGGCGGTTTTTTTGGGGGACTTGAAAACACTCTAAAACTATGAAAAAAGTATATCTTATAATTAGGCTTTTTCCTTTGTTCATTATTTAAATAATTAGCCCGTATGTTACGTCCTGCCGCATAAATAATGGACTATTCCATTTGCCGGGAAAAAGCTAAAAAAGACATCAGAGACACAGTTTAGTTTCAGTGAACAAAAGAAAGAGGAGGCGATAACGCTCTCATGCGTTTAACGACTGCTTCATTGAAATGGAAAAACTTGTCAGTTTCAAATCTTTTCATTTGTACCCCCTTACTTCTTAAAATAATGACCAGTGTTTATATTTCTGATTGTTATTGTAATATTTTGCTAAAATTCTTAAGCTCAAATGTTTAAAGATGCAAAAATGGAAATTAATACGGATATTCTATTGTCGTAGAACTCGCCAAGAGTTTATTCACTTATTAACTTAAGAATTAAGATTAATCAGAAAATGAAAGTACTAAAACCGTCAAATTTTCACAGATATTACTAGTTTACTTTAAACTATATTATATAATATTTTCTGCTACTTTTACGTAACAGTCAAGTCTTCTTTATGTACCGTGTACCCTCAGGACATATGCGATCTTGGTTCTCCACAATTTCCACTCCTTCGTCGCACTTAATAGATTTTGTCTTTTTGTTATTTCTCCTAAAGCCTGTTCCGCCATCAATTTACACAAGCTTACTAAGTATGTTATGCGTTGTTTTCTTCCGTCCCTCTTACTTTCAATCTGTCCTGTGGATATAAGATTTTCCAAGCCGTCCTAGATTTCCTAGATATTTAAATTGTTGTGCTTGTTTGTTTTTTGGTATCTCCGATTTGTGATTTGTATTTTGGCCTCATCCATGCGTTCCGTTTTCTTGCAGTTGATGTTTAGTCATTTCTTCTCCCTTTCCTTCACTTCCTTCTATAGGAGTTCTTGTAGTTTTCTTTCTGTGTCTGCTATCAACACTGTAAACAAATGCAGTCACTTCTTCAATTGTTCATCCTAATATATGATGAACTTTCACGAAGCCTGTTCCCGAAATCAAATTTCAAAACTCCCCCACAATCAAGTTATATCTTACTGTGTTATAATTCCGTATCTTACAATAGTAATATTTTAACCGAACGGCACGCAGCTGGATATCTGTAACAGTGCGCTCACAAGCAGACCTTTGACATTCTTGGGACATTTCTCAAGTGATATATGGTATATAGAGACTAAAAGTAGAAAATTTTAGGATGTCATAAGTCCAAATATTTCACAAGTTATGACTGAAGGTGATCAGTTCTGGATAATGGTTTTTTCTGGATTTTTTTCCGGGGAATGTCATTCGAATCTTGTTGAAATGAATGTTATATGTGACACAGGACCGTAGCAGAGACCATTTTTTTTTTTTTTTGGTGGGAGAGCAAAAAATTTAGAATTTAGCCATAACCCTTTGAGCCCTGATCACCGCTTTACCGGTGACAGAGAAAAATGACGTAATGCCCAGACACCGGTTGAACAATGGTAGAGAAAAATGATTTAATGCCCACCTACCGGTTAAACGGTGAGTAAACACTTATAACTATTTTTATATATACCGTGAAACATTACATACAAATTATTTGCGAATTTTGACTCAGGAGTTCAGGCAGAAAGGTTAGAATTGTTCAGGAACGCAGGACTCAAAGGGTTAATTTATCAAAAGGCCGCCAACGTAGTTAGCGGCAAGAACATTTAAAATTTCCAGTACCTCTCGATTAGCAGAAATTATGTTTGAAATAACAGAAAACCGTCTTTGTTACAAATGAAAGAACTTTTTATCTTTTTTTTAATGTCTCCAGGGAAAATATGGATTTATTAATGAAGGAAAAATATATTTTTTACTAACTTAGCTCTTTTTTATTTGGGTCTGAAAAAAGTAAAACAAGTACAAGACTATTTTAAGCTATTGTCCCGTCTGTATTCCAATACTGCGTGTTTTAGTGTTTTTGGGAAGAAGTTAATCCTATATTAGATTGACCGAGTGAATAGGTAACCTCTTTTGCTTAATCGGTTACTAGACCGGGTCGTTACATAAAGGTAACAGAAAAATGTTCAATATAGATCCGATAGTTAAAGGCCAAAGGTTGAAAAGGCAGCTTAGAATGTTTGTGCTGCACCATGTAGGGCCGACGCATCTTGAAAATCATTATCCGAAATTCTGCAAAGCATCACCCGGTACAGATTCAGGTACTAGATTCATGGTAACTAGATTGTTTGCACCAATTTTTATAAATGAAGACGTTCTATTTGCTTCATAGATCCTGGCATTTATCTGGACACAAATACGCTTCATTGGCACAATTACGCAACTATATCAGCCATCAGCCTGGATCAGTTTAAATTAATCCGATACGAAGAAAAAAAAATTGTTTATAGTTACGTTGTTCTGGAATTGTCATCATTGGTCGACTGAACTTGCTTTGTTTCAATGACTTTTGTTTTGTTATTTTTATATAGTAATATATATTTATATTTTTACAAAATATTATCTTTGATGGCGAATATCTTTGTTTAAATGTCCGTATAACCACTCCGTTATTTAATTAATTTCTGACGAAAGATCGGGGCGATCTGAAATATCAAAGTTATATGGTGGAAATCTATGATCATGTCGCGTTAATTTTATAAAAAATGCCTGGTGTTTTTTATTTTTATCTGAGCACAAACACAGTGGGAAATACGTAATAATCTCTTTCACTAAGTAAGCTCACACCCAATCCTCCACCGTCATGTACACAAAGACAATTAGGAAAAAAACAAAAAAAAAACAAAAAAAACAACAAAAAAAACAGGCATGAACTGAAATGAAAAGCAATGTAAAATTTATTAATTTTCTATTATGTTTTCACTACACGTACAGGTAAAGTTCATTTTTAACAATGTACATCTGTATATGTTGTTGTTTTTCTTAATTTCTAATCTAGTTAGGCAGTCTCCCTTACCTCCTCGCTATAATTTATTTCCTATCACTTGTTCCGATTCTAAACTCTGCTCTCTTATCGACTTATCTTTTTTTTTTACTAATTTAAAATATGATATTTTATTATTTATTACATTTATATCTATTTAAAATATCTATGTAATATTTTATTATAATTTATACTTTCAATTTGGTATAACCTTTCTTTCTTTTTCTTCGTACTCCTCTCCTTTCTTTTCCTCTTAGTCATTTTCTCTTTTCTTTCGTTTTGTTTCTTTGTTCATTTGTACTCCTTTATTTTTTTTTCTTTGTGTTCATTTTGTTCCTTTCTTTCTGTTTCTTTGCTCATCCGTACTCCTTTTCTTTCTTTTTCTTTCTTTTATTCATACTCATTTTCTTCCTTTCTTTCTTTTTGTTTCTTTGCTCATCCGTACTCCTTTCATTTCTTTTTTTTTATTTTCTTTATACACAATTCTTTCTTTCTCTCTTTTTTCTTTCTTTCTCTCTTTTTTCTTTCTTTCTTTCTCTCTTTCTTTCTTTCTTTCTCTCTTTTTTCTTTATTTCTCTCTTTTTTCTTTCTTTCTCTCTTTTTTCTTTATTTCTCTCTTTTTCTTTATTTCTCTCTTTTTTCTTTATTTCTCTCTTTTTTCCTTCTTTCTCTCTTTTTTCTTTATTTTTCTCTTTCTTTCTTTCTCTCTTTTTCTTTATTTCTCTCTTTTTTCTTTCTCTCTTTTTTCTTTCTTTCTTTTATTTCGTCTTATACGTCATCTAAACATTCCATCTTTTTTCTACCTTCCCAATTATTTTATTTCATTATTTCATCATTGACCAAGACCTCTTTCTTTCCTATTTAACCTCAATATTTCTCTTTGTTTACTCCCAACTTTACTCTTAAAAATGTTCTTTCTAATCTTTAATTCATTTCCCACCTCACTCTATCTCACACTCTCTTTCTGTTTCCAGTTTCGTTCTTTCTTTATTACATAATTTTCCCTTCTCTCTATTTCTTCTCTTAACTAACGACCACCATTTCGTTTTGTATATACAAGATACAAAACTCTCCTATTCTTGACTCACCTTTTCACGATTCTTCCTTTCTCGACTCTATTTCACACATTTTTCTCCACTCTCATTTTTTCGACTCTGCCACTCTCTATCTCCTCGTATTTTTTCCATCAGTGTTTTTGTTTATACTGTTCCATTCTGCTTTTTCTTTCCGCATTTACTCTCACTCATTCTGTTTAACTATTTTATATCTCTACCGGCTGTCAAAAGCTTTTCGACCAAATTCAGATTTGGCTTTAACTGCTCATTTCAAAGGTGTCTCTCTGTGGAGCAATGCTTAGCAAGCTAGTGTAATAGACCATTTCTACCGTCGTTAATCCAGTTTACATACTATTCTCTACATGTGTGGCCTTGTGCCAGACCAAGGTAAGCCGAATAAATACCAACTTCTCATTTGTTGCCGTATTTTATAGAATATTTTTTCTCTATTTCTCCCAAATTGGCTTAGAATATCCTACGGGGCTTACATGAGAAGTTGGGGGGTACCTGTTAGTTTAGTGCTTAAGAAATTTTGTAGATTACGAGCACTTGGGTAAGGCCAAACTGCATAATAGTGTAATGCAAAATAAGTGATTTATATGCCACCAAATACAGTATTTTCATTGTTTATTAAACTGAAAACCCTAAATATGACAGAGAAGATTGCGTCGTAGCAGTCTTCGATATTTTTAATCATTTCACCACAAGCAAGGCGATGAAGCCACTAAGACGCAATGGGGTTGCTGGGAATGGAAGAGAACGAGAGGACTTTAGTGAGGGGAAAGGATATTAAAAGAACAGGTTCAGGAATACAGAAGATGGCGATTGTCATTTCATTTAAATTTCAGGAAGACTGTAGGTGGCGGAGAAGCAAGAAATGGTAAGTTAATTCCACAGGTGAGAAGTGCGAGAAAAGAAAATTCCGGTTCCATCTAGCTATCACAACTGTAAAACAATACGACCTAGTTGCCAATCTAGTAGTACGCCTAAATTCATAGAGTCGAGGTACCAAGAAAGAGATTTCATTAGAACAATATCCATGAAGATATTTATAGAAAAGATAAAGCGAAGCTACATCCCGTTTATTGGGCGCGAATACCGACACCTGACCCTAATGAAAAATACGCATCAGTCTAAACCATAAGGCAGACTGGTGATATTTCACAAGTTTAGATTAGCATGGACCCGGACGAAGATGATGAGCCCCCAGTAAGTATCGAACACATTACTGTAGTAATAGCGTGTAATTTACTAAAAATGCTATATAGCAATAAGGGGAAATTGGGTGAATAAGATTGCATTGCACAAATCTTTTAAGAGTGAGAAGCATGCTTGCTTTGAAAATCAGCTTTCGAAATCCTGGCTTTTAAATGGGTTCGAACACCGATTCCTAGCACCAGTAAGAAACACAACTATATCAGCTTTTTTTACATTACACAAATGTTCACCCTGTACAAACTTCCGTGGTCTACTGAAGGTTGAGGGTTACGTTAAGAGGCAATCTGTGCAGATATGAGGGGAATATGACGGTTAATCCAAGACTTGAACAGGTTAAGATTGTGGTGATCAGGGGAACATCCTCTTCATCGTCGTCCCACAGAGCAGTGGTTCGTGGGAAGAGTACAAAGTGGCATTAATTTAACATCCTGTAATAGACAATTAGAAGAGACGGTTAACGAGCTTAGTCCGACACGAGGCTACAGACTTAATTCAAACAATGTTCTGTGTGCTAACCTTACTCCAAGGAAAGGCTGTCTTAAAGTACAAAGCCAAATGGGGTAAACACAAGAAATCATTAATTATACAATCTGGAATAAATGTTTATCATTAAACATTCAGTGTAAACTTTATGCATTATGATTTACAAATGAGAATACAAAGGCAGAAACGCTAAAAGGTCAATAGAAAGGACAATGCTAGTGATAAGTAAGAGATAAGCGGACAATATGGATCAGAAAACAAAGATATAGAAGTAATTTAACGAAAAAAAAAAGCATAGGTAGGCGGAATATATTGCAAAAAAGAGAGGATAACAGCTGAAGCCAAAGGTTGATTTCCTGGCGCCCAATTGATTGTAATAGCAATGGTAATATTAGCCGTTTCCCTACAAGGAAACATTTGGTATTCATTGATCGAGCTGACAATACTATTTTCGGTTGAAATGTATAAAATCTTTCTCTTGTAACATTTTTTTTTTAGGAAAAAACAGATTTCTCGTGTCCGGTAGCTGTTATCGCTCTTTCCAGTATTGATGGCTGTTTCCTCCCTAACCTTTTATTTGAGGTAGAGTGGAATATTAACATCTTGATTATATAATTATTTTACCTTCGAGTTGCATGTGTTATCCATTTTAGTTGTTGCTGCTGTCGGTAGTCATCAAGTGATGTAGTGTCTGTTATTTGGTACAATTCTTTGTGAATCTGTAGCACTTGTTCACAATGTTCAAAGAGAGATTGTCTTTGCGAAGGCCCTCAGGCTTCACTCGCTTTTTCAAGACTTTTTCACCAATGATCTTAAGAAGCGTTTGTATACAGCTCACAGTTCAGATATTTCTGAACGGGTTTGGCCTCATGCATGAAATTATCGATCTGATTAGGCTTAAATAGCCTAGTCAGATCGATGATTCGAGTTTTCAGGTTAATGTTTTGATTTTGTAGCAAGTTGCTGTGTTGGGCGAAACGTTCTGGCGCTGTATATTCTATGTTCAACTTCCTTTTTCTCTCGTACTTAATTTGTTTTAACAGTTCTTTACTCCGTGGTATCGGAAGTGATTAGTATTTACTAATTCCACATCCTGAATTTTTATGATGGATTCAGGGTAGGTACCATCACTGCTTCCATACCAATTTCTGTTTTGGAAAGGTTTTAAAAGACCAGACAGAAGGTGGATAGATTAGACAGATGTGTGTTATATACCGTACCTATGAACACTAATGGGTATGTCCCAATCCTCATAATACGCTGAACACTATTGTAATATGCTGTCTAAGTAATCCACTACTAGCAGTGGTTTACCTACTTCACGCCGCTGGCGAGTATTGTATTTTGTTGATGTTATAAAGATTACCATTTCATTTCCTACCTCCGTTTTGGTTATTCCTCATTTTGTAACCCTTTCTACGTTACAATAATGTTTTTTTGGTTAGACAAGATAGAGAATAACATAGTCACGTTTGACACAGAAATGTTTGGGAAAGGCTTTTTCCAATAATGAATTCGCATTAGTTGTTGCTGACGAGTATGCACTTACAAAAATAGGTAAATAATGTAATATTCAGACACAAGGTTATTTTTATATGTATTACTTGTGTGCAAAAGCGTTGTACGATCTCATTTGAAAATAGTTTAATACAGAGTTGAAAATTCATTTTCCACAGGAAACATTAGCTCATACCTAAAATCTTGGCTTCAAACGACTTCTTTTCTTCTATAGGTCGTGTCCCTTCAGGACTTGGGAAAAATCATAGCTCTCCACATCTTCCCATTCTTTAATGTTTATCCCCTTGCCATCTATCTTAATCCATACTCTACTATCCATTTTTTACACAAGCTCGTTTGGTAGGTTACTCGCTGTTTTTTTTTCTGCCACTCCTACTTTCAATATGTTATGTTCGTGTCATGTTCTCTAAGTCTGCCTTCCTCATTATGTGCCCCAGAAAAGTAAGCTTCGAACGACACAAGATGGGAAATACATTGTCTTTTTAATTTTTTTCATCGAAATTTGAAGTAAAAGAGATACGGGGAAAATAAACTCCCGCGCTGTTGTCATCCACCATTTTCCTATATTTTATACTCTTTATTGCTACTTTGCTTTTCAAACATTCACACCCACCGCCACCACCCACACAAAGGCTTTCACGAGACTAATTCACATTCCCATCACAAACTGTTAGCTTTCGATGATAAAAAAAAAGAAAGAAAGAAAAAAAGAGGATTATCATTTTAATTGTGACGTCATTGAGCTCTACCCATCACGTGAATGGGTTTGGCGTGCATTGGACGTATCCAGGCCGCCAATCAGTTGGCCCAACAATTGCCGAACGAACAATTCACCCACTTCCCTCTCATTCACATCATTATTTTCTTTCTTTCTTTCTTTCTTTCTTTCTTTCTTTTTTCTTTCTTTCTTTATTTCTTTCTTTCTTTCTTTTCCTCTAATCCTCTATCCACTTCGCCTCTCACTTTCACAGGTATTATTTTATTTCTTTCATTCTTTTTTTCTTTCTTTCTTTTTCTCTAATCTTCTACCCACTTCGCCTCTCTTGTTCACAGGTATTATTTTCTTTCTTTCTTTCTTTCTTTCCTTTTTTTTCTACCCATAACTTCCATTCCTTCCCTGACACTTATAAACTCACACATAGATAGATAGGTGGATACTCCCGCTGTCGAGACAATATTTACTATAACGCACGTACACACACAAAACACACACACACACACACACACATATGTGTATGTATGTATGTTTGACGCATGCAAGTAGATATGCCATTTCTCTTGCTTTAGTACAAAACAACATTCACCGACTCGTGGTGGAAACTCTAATGGTATAAACATCTATAGTTATTTATTTTTATGATTTCATTTAAGAATTTAAAACAAAGGGTACGAGAAAGAGAGAGAAAGAGAGAGAATAATAAAAAAAATAATTTTCCATATTCAAATTTTCAGTTATTCGTAACAACGGAGTAGAACGTCCCCACCCCACATCAGTGAAAGACATCTTAACCCATTAACGTAAATACTGACTCGAACCAAACATTTTATTTTATTTCAGTCATTCAAAGCGATATCGCTTCTGGATTCATCAACTGACACTCAGATGCTCAAAGTGGAATCGACATACAATTTCATGTAACAAATACGACTGGATTATCTTTGAATTTCATGAATTTGTACCGGAAAAATTTTCTAGGATATTTTCCTACTAATGGTTCTCGTGGAATGGATCAAAGAACACTGGATCGTAAGTATATATAACATAGGCTTTGATATTCATATATACTGGCTGGATGTACGGGGAGTGTAGAAGTTTTATCGTCCCAGTTCACTTCCCTAAACTCTGAACAAATAGCTAAAAAACAACATTTCATTCAATCCCTTCCTAGTCGGGCCAACAACTTTTCAACAACAGCACGTATCTAAAAAAACATTTAATTTTTTTTATTTGCACACGCACGCACACACACACGCGCGCGTGCACACACAGGCACACACACACACACACACATAATTGGTTTGAAGATCGCTTAAAGCGTGAAACAGCCAGTCACAATAAAGGGTATATCAATACTACTTATATCTAAGAATGCACTATCTTCGATATTGAGCCCTTTTCCACAATATATATAACAAATTTTAAACACTACATGCGTACATCCATACTTACAAATATATATATATATATATATATATATATATATATATATATATATATATATATAAAAACTTAGCCCGACGAAGTCCTAAATGACGAAACGCGTCACAAGAAAAATTTATTTACATATATATATATATATATAATTTGAATTTTTAAATTTTTAAATTTTAAAATTCAACCTCAACGTTGCGACCACACGCTCCAAAATTTCTTACAATTAACAATAGCAGAATTTTAAAAACATATTTCGGATTACATCTATTCTTTCGTTGTCCTGTTATTACCTGGATGTAAAAAACAAATATATTTTCATACCTGATGATGTCTATATGCACAGATGAAAGCTTGTAAAAAAAAAGACCTTATGCAACTGGAATTTATAAATAGTGATCATAACATTTATCTACAGGTTCGGGGTTAATGTCATTTATTAAATTTGTTTGCGAAGATGTATTCTCGCCATTTATATCATTAACTTCAATATCTGTTTTTTGTATGAATGATTCATGTAATGTAAATTGAACTGCACCACATACTTGATATATATATATATATATATATATATATATATATATATATATATATATATATATACAGTGTATGTATGCATGTATGTGTGTGTATATATATATATAATCCCATTGTGTTTGTGTATATATGTGTGTGTGTATATATATACAGTGTATGTATGTATCTGTATATATATATATATATATATAATCTCATTGTGTTCGTTTATACATGGACTATATATATATGACACAGTTATTACTAGCTGATTTTTTATCTGATATTTTTACAGGAAAATGTTTGAATTCCGTGTTTAATGGAGACATGGCGGTTCTAATCCACTGACATAGATAATTTAGCTAACATAGATATTTGTATAAAATATTATAGCCTTTTTCTTGGTGTTATATATAAAATAATTAGGATATTGGAGGATTTTTAATGTATTTACAATATATTTTTGTTTATATTAAGAAATACATTTCTGTAGTGTTCTTAAGGAGAAACATAATTATACTGGAATTTATTTTGCTGTTGCAGTATGATTAGTAATTTAGTAGATGCTTTTTGATAGTGGATTTTTGGTAAACATCCTCTTAGTTTCTAAACAATAGAGTTTAACATCAGTCAGTTATGTGCCATACGTGATACACGCTTAGGCGATCATGTATCTTTCGATACATAACTGACGAGGCAGATTTTTTTCCCGCAGGAGGTTGCCATCGGTAGACCAGTTGCCATCCAAAGTTATAGAACCCGGTTTGTCCTGATATTTACCCATAGCTGGGGGGGGCGAGGATTCGTACCTTTTCCCAAAGGTATTAGCACGTAAGTGAATGGATTCGACTGGAATTCGAACTCGGTTCCCCGATTCCTCAATTCGAGCCGCTGTCCATTACTCCACCTTGCTCCCTCGGTAAGGCATATCTTTAAAGCATTAGAATGGCTATAAATGTAAATTAAACAAATATTAATCATAAAAGAAATTTTAATTATTCACAGTCAGACTAACGTCTTTATCGTTATTGTTATTTTAGTGTTTCTGCCTTTGGGCCCTCTCGCCTTCATCAGGTGTTTATCTTCATTCTATTTTATCTAGGGACATCTCGCCTTAATCGATTATCGTTCAGTTATTGCTAGTCATGTTACTACTGAGCATATCCATAAGATCACACTCAACCCATGGATTGAACTTAGATTCACTAAGATTCCTGAAACATCCCTTTAATACTCTCGGTCAGTGTTCAAACAATGGTAAATGACGTACTTTCTTAATATAAATTAAACAGAAACAAGTATGCATTAATTAAACCAATACAGCCGTGTACGTCTAAAGAACTATACCAAATAACAGAAACCACATCACTTGAGAACTTTCAACAACAGCAATTAAAACGGATGACACATGTAACACGAAGAGAAAACAACGACATTATCAAGAAGTTCCACACTACTTCAAGCAAAAGGTTAGGAAGGAAAGCTTCATCATTATTAATGGACTTGAGGACCCCTCCTTTACTGTTGACATAGCTAAATGCAACCGCCACTTTTACTCTAACGGTTTCTTTTCTCGAACTTCCCACCCGTGGAACTCCCTTCCGTTTACTTGTTTCCCTGATAACTACAATCTTCAAAAATTTTAATGCAACATCAATCGCTATCTTGTCTACTTGAATCCCGTTCATCTTTTGTCCTTTCCTCAATCTTCACTATTCTCAGTCTTCTCTTTCAGTTTCATTCCCTGTAACCCCCTCCTCGTACTAGTGGCATTCCCGCTTTGTTTGAGGTGAAATGATTAAAAAAATTGTTAGAGAAATGTTCAATATATAACATTTCCGGTAATTTTATTGAACTAAATAGTCATCAGTAAAATTGGTCCTGAACTGGTATCTCCATTTCAATCCCTTTCCCTCTGCCGTAACATCGCTTCTTTATGCTTTTTTCTACAAATCATGGCAATTGTTCTGGTGAGCTTTCCTCGTTGGTACCTCGACATCATAAATTCAAGCGTAGTACTAGATTGACAGTTAGGTCTCATTTTACCATTGTAATTGCTAAATGTAACAGTATATTCCATTTTACTTTTTTTTCTCTCGCATTTCTCCCCTGTGGAACTATCTTCCGACTTCTTGCTTTCCTGTCAACTATGATCTACAAAATCTATAGAATTTTAAATGTAACGCCAGTCGTCATCTTCTGTCTCCTTGAATCCAGTTCTTTTTATTGTCCATTCTCCTTAGTAACGTTTTCTCGCTTTCTTTCACACTAACTTCTTGCGTTTTAGTGGCTTTATCGTCGTCTTCCTTGCGGTGGAATGATTTTAAAAATATACAAAAATACATCTCCTTTATGGTTTGAATTAAATGTATACTATATAGACGAGTTAACTTGTGTAGATAGCTCACAAACTGAAGTAAATGTAAATAAACTGAAAACTGGTTACCCCGACACCTGACGAAGGCCGGAAGGCACAATGGCTGAAACGTTATGACAACAATAAAGACGAGGGCAATAGTCCGTCTGTAAATAGTGTAAATATCGTATAAACTCCTCACTTAAGAAATTCACAGAATGTTTATCTATCGTTTTTTTTTAGAAAAATGTGCACATATTTTTTTTACTGATGTTTTCTTGATAGATTCATTTTCTACGGCTTATCGACCCTTTGAAGGTTATTTAAAGCCAGAAAGTATTTTAGATTGTAAGAATTTGTGGGGGGGGGAGATAATAACGGTTTAGTGATACGAGTCTTACTAATTAACCCATAGCCGGAGAAAGAGAAGAGGTGGATTCCTAACTTTCCCAAGAGCATTTGCACGTAAGTTAATATAACGAACTTAACAGGGATTGGAACTCGGCACTCCGATTAACAATTCCGAGCCATTATCCGTTACATCGACCGTACATCGAAGCTTACAGCACCTGATATTCCCAAGTGGTCACCCACCTAGGATCGACGTTGCTCAATTTCGGTGATCGTACGGGGACCGTTGTTTCAACATGATGTGGCCGTGATCCTTTTACTGATGTTCACACTGTTACTAGGCACAAGCGCCACTCAAGGTAGATTGGTTTATGGAGTCTATTGTTGTGTAACTTTTTATTTGCATTTGGGTGTAATCAACGCAAGTATTCAATTTTTCGCAAACTTAGACCTTCGTAATAGCAACCCCCCCCAAAAAAAACGGAGTGTCAAAGGACACCGACACCGCTAATATTTTAACTTCCTTCATTCCTGGGCAATGTTTGTTGTTTTAAAAAGCGATGATTTTAATTGTAATAAAGACTAAATATATGAAAGTGAATTTATATATATATATTTTTGTTCGTAAGAATTGACAACGAAAATATTAAATCCCATTTATTTATTAGTTTGTTTATTTACAAGAATAATTTATATTTACATCATTCTAAAAACTAATACAATTAGAATAAATGCGAGGCAATATTTATCATTTACCAATTTATAAAGAAATAAATATGAAAACAATTTCTTATTACTAAATTTATAAACATTTACTAAATTATTAAAATATGTGAACCAACTATGAGGAAATCTTTATTATCGACTATTTGCAATTAACCGATGTTTTGCCAACCATTCCAATAAACAACCTAATAAATAAATAGTGTTTATTAATTTTGTTGGCAAGAACAAAAACAATGTATTAATTCATTTTCATCATATGTTTAGGTTTTATTAAAATTCTAATCATCCTTTTTTTAAAAAATAAACATTGCCGAGGGAGTGACTATAGTTAAAACAATAGCGGTATCAATGGAAAAACCGTTCTTTTGACTAACTGTTTTTTTTTCGGCCACGAATGTCTAAGTTTGTCCAATGTTTTTGATGTATCGAATTCTTAACCCTTACTTGATTTTTATATATATATAAAAAGGAACATTCTTTTACTTGTATAAATGATTTATTCCCTATCGCCTACCTTGATGTCGAAAGTATTTTCTACTGCTTGCAGTTAAAAAAAAATGCCTATTTATTTTCTACTTGGGAAGTCTATTTTGATTTTTCATAGATTATTAAATATTAAGACACTCATTGCAAAACTCTTCTTTTTCTATGTGCCGTATCCCTTCATTACGTGAACGATCATGGCTCACCACATCTTCCTGTCCTTTGTAGCTCTTAATAAATTTTTCTTTTTGCTATATCTCCTAATCGCTGTTCTGCCAACCATTTACGCAAACTCGTTAGGTAGGTTGCTTTCCGCTTTCCCTCTTGGCTTCAATGTCTTCTGAGTGTCAAATTTTCCAATCCCTCTTTTATTATGTGCTCTTACTACTTTATTATTGAAATACATTAACGCTAACATTGCATATTTGTTTTATTTGCAGGCGGTGCTAATTTTATTGCTGTGTGTTTCGATCGTTGTTGGTATAATAGTGTGCATATGCATGTGGTAAGTTATTTTTTCGTGTTCTGTTTATAGGCATGATTGTTTTTTGCAGACAGATGCTGTTTATACTTGTATATTAAGTCGGAGTCTTGTACCCGCGAACAGGTTTTCGTATGGACGCGTGTAGGGCATATAGTGATTTGCTAAGCATAGCTTATGAGGATCGAACTCACAACTCAGTTGTAATTGAACAACCGTGACAAGCCTGATCGCGACAATTTTAACCTCTTCAAGTGCCAATCGTTGTCTATCTTCCTTATACTGAAAATCTTCCACTTCCTATTTCATTCATATCACACAAATCCGCCATCATAGACATAACTCTAAACCTCTACCTTCAGTGACTCTAGCGTTACATTGGGCGAACTTTGGTATATTAAAAAAAAACAAAAAACGTTGAGTTTTCATAATAGCAGCATCTGGTAGCTCATATCGGAGGTCAAGTGGCAACAAGTCTCTGCAGTATTCCTGCAAATTTCTCAATGTTCTAGCTGATTCTAGTAATATCAGCGTCGGGATAAATTCGACATTCACATTGCTGATCCCTCCATGTTTCGAGACTGGTTTCAATTGTTTCATTTATCATAGGCACAAATGCCACTTTTATGATCAGTCAGTTATGTGCCATGCGTGATACACGCTTAGCTGATCATGTATCTTTCGATACATGACTGACGAGGCAGATTTTTTTCCCGCAGTAGGTTGTCATTTCTTTCTGCAGTGAACCAGTCATCCAAGGCTACAGAACCCGGTCTGCCCTGCTATTTCCCCATAGCTGGGGGGTGGGGTGGAGAAGAAGAGGACTCATGCTTTTCCCAAGGGTATTAGCACGTAAGTGAATGGATTCGACTGGAATTCGAATTTGGTTCTCCGATTCCTCAATCCGAACCGCTATCTCCATACACAATTGTTTTCAGTTCTCTCGCAGGATCCAGGTATTCATCCCTCCTCTGCTTATCAGTTTCTTCCAATTTGACATCCAATGGACGACCATTTTTCCTTGTTCACAATAACTATATTTGCCGCTGAATTCGTTAATTTCTCAAAGAATGTATAGTCTTATTTTCTAAGTTATCTAGTAGTTCTGACATCGGGTTATATAACCAAACAGTTTGCACAATTCCCAGAGAATCACTTTTCCTATCCAATCATGTTTATTTTATAACCGTGAACTAATTTTCAGTATTCAGTTCTTTATATGAATCTTGGATGCATCTCGGTCTTTTTATAGTTGACATTTCGCAGTCTATTGTCCATCTTGCTTTTAATTTCGGTTAACTTTGTTGTGTCCTTAAACTCTTTAGAGTAGTTGATGAGATATATCGCGAAAGATTATGTCAGCTAAAATTCGGATAGGAAAAATATCAAGTAAAGAATTAACATTAACTTTGTAATGTCAGTTAAATCTTTGGAGTAACTGGCGAGATAAATCGCCGGAAATCTATTTCTTCAGGAGTGGGTGCTGAAATTCCCCATGCGTCGCTAGAAGTTTCTTTTTCTTCAGAATGGCTGACGAGATATCTCGTGATAAATTTGTTTGGGATAGCCAAAGACTAACAGTGTATGGGATAGTGATTAAATACAATTTGTTGTCAAATCAATGATATTTCGCGGATATGATATACATACGGGAATCTTGTGAGAAAATGACATATGAAAAAAAAGTATGAATACTTCCACCTGGGTTATAGAAGGGTGCAAAAAATACCCCGATCTCAAATATGAAGAATTAATTGATTTATTTCTTTCTTTTTCTACGGTTTATGAACCCTTTGCAGGTTATTGATAGCCAGAAAATATTTTTATATTGTAAGAATTTTGAGGGGAGATAATAATGATTTAGTGATACACGTCTTACTAATTAACCCATAGTTGGGGGAGAGGAGGTGAATTCATACTTTTCCCAAGAGAATTTACGCGTAAGTAAATATAACGAACACAAGTTAAATTGGAAGTCGCCTATCCGATTAACAATTCTGAGACTTTATCCGTTACACCACTCGCACATCCAAACTAGCAGCACCAGGTATTCCCAAGTGGTCACCCATCTAGATATTGACCAGGCTCGACATTGCTTAACTTCGGTGATCATGTGGGAACCGGTGTTTCAACGCTGTATGGCCGTAAGCCCGTGAGATTTCTACCAAATTTATATCATTGTTTTATTTATATTTGCTTAACTTAGCGTAATCCGGTACAAAGCCAAATAGGAAGAGTGTGGGTTTTGGTAGATTGTGTTAGGCCAATTGTGTCTAACTGATGAAGGCGTGATCGTCTCTTGAAACACGATATTTGAAATCTTGCCTTTCACCTGGATTCCTATACCAACATCTAGCACCAGTGGAAAATGTGCATCTATCTCAGTCAAGGGGTAAAATTTATTGTTCAGATCTCATATAACCAGTAAATATTTCTGCATCATCGCTGGTTATTATATTACAGAGATTCTTGTAATATCTGCACACACACACATATATATATATATATATATATATATATATATATATATATGTGTGTGTGTGTGTGCTATAATCTTGCATATTGGCTATTAGGTAGTATCGATTATCTCCATTTAAAGATCTATCAGGAGTTCAAATTCCAGTCGGGTTCGTTACATTCACTAACGCTCAAATGCCTCGTGAATCTCCCTCCTCCCTGCAGTTATGGCTTTAATAGTAGGAATTGTATTCACTGGAAAAAAATCATTGTTACAATCCTAAATTTGGTGATTTTCTAAGCGTAGATTTGACGCAGGCCGAAAGTATGGGCACTGAGTAAGGATCGAACTCACTATTCAGTCGTTATTGATCTAGCAAGACAAGTTTGCTAACCATTACACCACGCGCAATTGCTCTTCTTACAAAGCTAAATATGCTTCAGCTTTAAATATCCCACAAAGGGTTGATAAACCATAAAGAAAATATCAAGCAATCAATTAAAGGTCTGTCAAGCTAAATGCTTCATCCTACTTCCCAAAACTGGGTCTTGAGGAAATTTGATAAAATAATTAGCTCTTTATTCGCGGATTTCACGACTTGATACGAAAACGAGCATAAGCAAACATTTTTCGGGAAAAAAATATCTCGAAGAGAATAATAATTTTTACATCAATATAAATACACAGCCACATTGTTATGAGCGCCATATTGATCTAACATCGCCATTTGCAGAAAACGATGATTCGTTGAATGCAAGATACGTGATAACAACAATGCACACCATCTGCCTCTTATGACAACACTAAATAATCCAGTATTAATTAGTAGTCTACTGAATAAACCTGCTCTAATAATAGTCCACGCACAACATTTCTCTTTATTATAGCTTTAAATCTGTCATCTTTTGTTATAAGATTTGATGTTATCAAAGTAAAACATTGTTTATTACAGATCAAAACTTGATGTAGAATATTACTGCCATACGTGAAAATTTTGTCAAAATCCCAGCATAACGCTTCGTGTCATGATAGGCACAGTGGGCTTTATATATATGTACCGCAGCGTCACTTTGAGGGCGTGTTGCTCTCTCACTAAATAATAAGAATGGTCTTAGCACTGCAAATATTCTACGAAAGGTGCCCTCTATTTTAGATCGTACGACTTGATGTAAGACAACCATAAAGCTAATCTTCGGTTAAAACGGAAAGCAATGCGAAAGATAATAATAATAATAATAATAATAATAATAATAATAATAATAATAACGAGTTTTAACCCGTGAAATTTTCATGGTTTTCCTATTTTAATATTCTGATGAAAGTTAATTCTTAAGTTAATGATTGAATAAGCTCATGACGAGTTCTATGACAATAAAATATCCCTAAAAATTCTCCTATTGCATCGTTAAATATTTGAGCTTAACAACTTTAACGAAATATTACAATAACAATAATAAGATATGAATGATAGTTGTTATTTTAAGAAGTGGGTACAAATGAAAAGATTTGAAATTGACAACTTTTTCCATTTCACTGAAACAGATATTAAACACTTTTACTCCCCGTCTTTCTTTCTTTCATTCATTTTCTTACTGAAAGCAAGTAGTATCTTTTCTCCTCTTTCCACGCGGTCAAAACTGAATAGTCCATTATTTATGAAGTATTGGCAGAGCGTAACGACTGTTCGAACTAACGAACAGAGGGACATGCACAATAATAATAATAATAATAACAATAATAATAATAATAATAATAATATATGTGTCCAGATCCGAAGCAGGCAGAGGATTAGTTCAACTAGAACTATCTTACAAACTACAACAATTGGTCTTCTAAAATACTTGGAAGCTACAGAAGACTGGATGATGGTCTGTGTCAAAGAACATGAAAGAAATAAGAAACTTTATTCAGTAATAAAGGAAGCCAACAAATTCAAAAGAGAACTTCAAGTTGGTGAAGAGGTGCAAATAAACCAACAGCAAAGAACCTAAAAAAGAAAGCAAATGACCGAGCAGCCAGTACTGTTTTATCTCTATTTACATTATTCGAACTGTTGTCCTTATTTTTATAGTCATATTCATGACGTTTCGGCCGTTGAACGCTTCGGCCTTCATCAGGTGATTGTAATTTCGAACTGAACCTTTTATTTCGTCCACCGAGGTAGATTGTTCTAGTTCCTTGTGTCATGCCTCTCTGGATGTCTTAGTTATCTCCCTTTAACTCAACTCTCCAATTTTTTTCTTTCTTTTTTTTTTTTTTTTTTGAACTCACAACTCTTTGGGTCAAGTCACTAGATCTAACCAACACTTTTATCCGCTGAGCCATGTGTTCTTGTGGACATCTGTGTATGTATTTTTTTTACCAGAGCTCATATTGCAATTTTGTTTTTTTTTCTTTTCTCTATCACTCCGTATTACTGGTCGCCATACTGTATTTATTTCTATGCTTGACCGGCTTAAATAAATTACAATATCTCATCTCAGAAATATAGCAGATATTGAAATCTTCCGCTTAAAACAATTTTTCAGGAAAATAGGTTTCTAGTAGCTTTAATTGCTCTTTCCAGTATTGATGGGAGTTTCCTTCCTAACCTTTTATTGGTTATAGTGTGGAATGTCAACGTCTTGATTGTGTCATTTATTTCTCCGAGTTACATTTGCTATCAATTTTAGTGGTTGCTGATGTTGGTAGTCATCAATTAATGTGGTTTCTGTTATTTGGTACAGTTTTGTGTTTGTGATTCTGTAGCGACAGCCTACAATGTTCAAAGAAAAGTGATCTTTGCCAAGACCCTCAGGCTTTATTCGGCCAAAGGCGTTTTTCACCAGTGAAATTTAGGAAGCGGTTGTAAACAGGTGGCAGTTTAGATATTTCTGAACGGGTTTGGCGCCATGTAGGGCATCCATATGAAAGTTTCAATCTGATGAGGCTATTTAAGAACATGACTCGAGTTTCAGCTAAATGTTTTGGTTTCGTAGAAATTTGTGGTGTTGGGCAAAACTACCTCTAGCACAGTCTTGCAATAAAATTCCTTTTGCCATCAACGAATTTGAAGTTTTAAGATATAGGAATTCAACTTAACATATTTAAACATTGAACGAAAGAGATTTATGTAGAAAAAATAAGACTGCTTAACTACTATATAATATCAATTTACCTATATGGAAGTGAAAGATGGACAATTTCCGCACAGATTAAAGAAGAGGTTTGAGGCAACAGTAATGTGGTTCAGAAAAGGAGGCTGTGAATACCATGGACAGAACATATAAGCAACATGGAAGTTTTAAGAAAACGTGTTCTTTTTACGGGAAGGAAGCTATAAGAAACTGGTATGAACATCACCCAGACACGGTTACAGAGATATGACCTGTAACAATTTTATGAGACTTTGCAACACCTACAGACAGAACAATCAAAGCCAATTGTCAAGACATCGTGATGAAAGACCACAAAAACAGAATGTGCTTTCTTATTGACATGACAGTCCCTGTAGATTGTAATGTATCTTTGAAGATCTTCAAAACAACTATTAAAATACAAGGATCTTGAAGTAGAAATCTAAAAATTGTGACACATGAAGACATCAACCATACCAGTTGTAGGTGAAGCCCTCGGATTGATTAGAAAAGGGCCCGATAGACTCATTGAAGGGATTCCAATAGGCCATGCCTTAAAGAATATATAAAATTGTGCTCACACAACGCGAAGAGCTTTACCTATGTAAAATGTTTGCCATCTTAGTTTTTATTTGTTTGCTTTTTTTTTTTACAAAAATAATCAGGAAAAAAATGTCATGAAGGCATTTTTGATCATAGGTTTCTTGGTGGGACCCGGGAGGAAATGTATATACAACAGATATCAAAGGAAATAATAATAATAATAATAATAATAATAATAATAATAATAATAATAATAATAATAATAATAATAATAATAAACCGAATAGATCACACTAGAATATCAGACAAAATAATTGTGGGGAAACATGCTGTTCAAAATCTGCCAATAATTAGCGATTATTGCAAGAATTTTAGAACGCTAGAAAAATTAATAGACCAGCCGGGAAAATCTGACTTAATCGATGTCAGTAAAATTGACTAAAACCTTATGTAATGTCCTGAAAAATGATGACTAAAGTAAGTAAAGGTAATGATTATTTAAAAATTAGTAGTAAAAGCGCTGACGATGACGAAGATAACGATTAGTTAGTCATCTGGTGTGATAATAGTCCGGCACGAATGTCGCTTTAGGTGTTAACAGAGCACTTAGATGTGTTTATATAGAAAGTGGGCCCTACAGAATAAAGGGAAGGTTGGCCTTCGGCATTTGATGTTTCGTTTGTGCGGGTATAGTTTTCAGTAACTATGAGGGAAAGTAGATTACTCACACGAAATAAAGGAAAGTGAAAGAAATCGAGAAAATAAAAATAAAGAAAGAATAAAAAGGTAAGTTTAATAGGTAAGGAGAGGAAGGGACGTGAAGGATGATTAAATTAACGAGAACAAATGATAGGACAAAAGAAAGGTGGAATACAATGCAAGAAAAATAGAACAGAGAAAGAAAGAAAGAAAGAAAGAAAGAAAGAAAGAAAGAAAGAAAGAAAGAAAGAAAGAAAAAGAAAGAAAGAAAGAAAGAAAGTGAAAATGTCTTTGAAAGCAGCCGGCAGGAATAATAACCAATGGGAGAAAAATGGTAGAAAATGTGTTATATAGGAATAAAGTGTCGATGCCGACACTTGTGTTTGAACATAGATCGCCATTAAGCAAACACAGGCGATCCCATTATTGAATTAAATAGACGATGTGACCATAGAGGAAACGCATATATGTAGGAAGTAGCTGACGATCGCATTTCTATTCTATCCTCTATTACTATAGGGACCGCTACTCTCTACTCTATTCACTATACTATTTATCTATTCAGATCACGATACGGATTACTATTCGAGCGAGTATTATCGAGCAAGTACTATTAGTGTGAATGCTATTCGAAGGCGTCTGACACCAGTATTGTTCAACGGTGTACTATAGTAGTATCTGCGATTACAAAGTCTCTACTACAACGAACATTTACGACAAGTGACAACAAGTATTTGTTGGCATTACGAAAGTGGCAACGTGTGTTCGTTGACATCACAAAAAATATAATAAATAATTTTTTGAATTGAAACATTAGAAGGAATTTGAGGAATGAAAGAAGAAAATAATCATGAATGGAAGTGTTTGATTGGAAATAAAAACTAAAATTAAAACGGAAGAAAAAGAATGAAAAGAAGAGAAAACAACTAAAAAAGCAAGGAAAATAATTTTAAAGAATTAGGAATAAAAAAAAGTAAAGAAAAGAGAAATGGGATATGAAGCAAAATGGCGATGGTAATGGTAATATTAACCGTTTCCTTATAAAGAAAGTTTCGCCATTTATTGACCGAACTACCAGTACAACTGTCGGATTAAATTTATATAAATCCTCTTTTTATTATTTTTTTAATCATTTCACCCTAAGCAAGGCGGGAATGCCACTAGTACGCAGGGGGTTACAGGGAGTGAAAGTAAGAGGAAAGACTGAGTATAGGAAAGATTGAAGTTAGGACAAAAGATGAACGGGATTCAAGAAGACAGAAGATGGCGGTTGATGTTGCATTTAAAATTTTGAAGATTGTAGTTATCAAGGAAAAAGTAAACGGAAGGGAGTTAGACAGGTGGGAAGTGCGAGAAAAGCAACTGTTGGAGAAGAAGCTTAGCTATTTCAATAGTAAAATGAGGCTTCCTCAAATCCATTAACTGTTATTAAACCTTCCAGTAATGACGAGGCTTTCCTTCCTAACCTTTTGCTTGAAGTAGTGTGGAACTTCATCTTGATTATGTCATTGTTTTCTCTTCGTGTTACATGTGCCATCCATTTTAGTTGTTGCTGTTGTTGAAAGTTCTCAAGTGAAGTGGTTTCTGTTATTTGGTATAGTTCTTTACGATTTTTAGCTCCAATCCATGAAGTTCGAAGAAGTATCATCCTCTGTAAGAGCTACAGGTTTCATTCGCTCGAAGCCATTTTTAACCATTGATCTTAGAAAGTGCCTGTATACAGCTGGCAGAATAGACATTAGACACGCATGACATCTCTATGAAAGTCTCTAGTTTTATGATCTCCAATCTCGTTAAAACCCAAGATTTTCCAGGTGGGAACTCTCCTTCTTAGAAAACTGCTACTATGCAACGTCGCAACACATGCAGTTTGTATATTAGTATACCAATTAGTATACCAATTCTTATATAGACCGCAACACCCCCCTTCCGAAGCTTTTGCGTAGCAGGGGTTTTTAATATCTTTTTCTTTGGGTCTATTTCCAAAGGTTCTGTAAACTTCCTTTTTCTGGACGATTTTCTTGGTTCTGGCATTGTTTGCGGCCTTTTTATATCAAATGTATCAAAAATCGTGTCCATCACCGCTTCTTGAGGTGGACCATTAGCATTCTGTAACGGTCTCTTCCTTATTTGGTTTACGTGTCTTCTATGTGAGAATTTTTGTCCCTGTACTATGTAAACCATATTGCCGATTCTTTTCACAATTGTCCCTTGCTCCCAGTAAGATGTGTTGTTTTTATATGCTTTAAAAAAACTTTTTCTCCTGGGAGGAATTTTCTTTTTGGTGCGTAGGGCTATGTTACTTGTTTCGTTTGCCTTGGTAGCAATTTATCAAATGCTGATCTGGTTTTTCTAGCAAACATCACTTCTGCGGGTAATAATGTCGATGGCGTATCATTATTTGGCGTAAAAAGATATACCTGAAGAAATTGCTGTAATGCTTTTTCCGTAGGCACATCATATGCTTTTCGTGAGGTTCTTTTGAGTGTATCAACAAATCTCTCCGCTTGTCTATTTGATCTTGGGTGATAAGGCGGGGATTTTATATGTTTTACTTGATAGATTTCGCAAATGATGTGAATTGCGTTCCATTATCTGAGACTAGGCAATCCACTACGCCAAACCGAGCGAATAGTTCGTGGAGGCAATTTATGGTAGTTTCCGCAGTAGGATTTCTGCAACGAAACACCTCCGGCCATTTACTATAACTATCAACTATGATCAAATAGTAAAAACCGTCAATTGGACCTGCATAATCTGCGTGTATTCTTGACCACGGACGATCAGTCTCTGGCCATGGCTTATGGATGATTGGCGGTGCTTTGGCTGCTAAGTTACAACCCTTGCACATTTCCACCATCTGAGTAATATCCTGGTCCATGTTCTTCCAATATACATAGCTTCGCATTAGCGATTTCATTTTATTTTTCCCAGGATGGCCCCTGTGGAAATCCTTTAAGATTCGCTTTTGTAATGTTTTGGGAATTACAACCCTTTCGTTGTAAAGTAGCACATTATCGCATAGAGAAAAGCTGTCCGATATTTGCTAATTTTTTTCTGCTATTTTTGCTTTTGTTTCTTTTATAATTAAATGTTACATTTGTAATTACCCTCAAATTTTATCTTTCTCCCCGTAACTAATCTAGCAATTTTGTCCGTTTTTAACATGGCAGGTTTGTTTAGTTTTCTCCATGTTTGTAGGTTTATAATAGTTAAGTCTGAGCCAGAATCCAGCTGTAGCCTTACTTTTCTTTTTTGCATTTCAACTTGTACGTATTTTCTTATGTTAGTCTCATCCGTTTGGTCAGTCCTCGTGATTCTTATTCTGCTTTTGCTTTCTCTTCTAGACCAACAATGAGAACTTTTGTGTCCTATTTTTTTGCATGTTAGACAAGTTTTAAAACGGTATGTACAGTCTTTAAACCAATGCCAAATCCCACAGCGATAGCATGGATTGGGTGGTAGTTTTTTCTGATATTGACTTTTAGAGTTAGAAAATTTTGTTTTACCTGTTCTTGAGGGGGGAAAATTGGTTTGGTTTGTTTCTGAGGAGGGAAAGTTGGTTTGTCTTCGTACTTTACGTATGTGTGCTATGCCAGCTTCTATGTCTTTTGAGTCTTTCTTCACACTGATTCATTTCTGGCAGTCTTCGGCTAGTTTTTGAAGTGTCAAATCTTGTTCACTCTCCAATTTAGTAAGGATTCTGCGTCTCATTTCCATATCTTTGGTTGAAACCAGTCCTTGGACGTATATTAAGCATTTGAAATTGTCCGCGCTGAGTTCCGATAATTTAAAATCATCACAATATTTGTTAACCATAGACGCGAAAGTTATGTAATCTTCGCTGTCCTTTTTTGTAAGGTTCAGACATTTACATATTTTGTGGAATAGTGAGTTATTATGACTGAAAAGTTCTGTTAATAGTTTTGTGGCTTCTTTGAAAGTTAACTCATTTGTTTTTCTTGGAAGGATATAATCTACGAATTTGGTATATTCGCATATGCCTAATTTTCTTAGTAACAGACGTACTTTTCGTGCGTCTGACCAATCTTTGCAGTCAAATTCATATAGATCTTCGTACCTTCGGAAGTAATTTGCAAATGTTTTATCTTCGTCGGGTGCGTACGTGAAATCTTCGATAGTACTCCAAATAGCGTCTTGTGAGAGAACTGTTTCGTTCTCGGATATTTGCTCTTTATTTGACATTACACGTAGCAATAATTCTTGTAACTCAAGATGTTTCTGTTCGTTTTTTTGTTGCTGTTCAAATTGGATTTTGATAAGTTCCACAATGTTTGACTTGAAATCTTCCATGTTGACGTAATTTTGTGTACGTATTTTACTTTAGTGTAACCTGATATTCTGTAACCTGTGTACGAAAAAAAAATTTCCTTTGTTGCCAGTAAATTTGATATCCAAAAAGAAAATTCTTTTTTTTTTATGTGTTCGCGTAGAACTTGTTTTTTTAGAAATCTCGCGTAGAACTTTGTTTTTTTCTTATTTTAGAGTTTACTCGTCGACCACTGTTATGTGCGACGGATAGCAAAAAAGGTATGTCCTCCGCGTAGAGAGTTCGTTTTTCTTTTGGGGTTATCTCGTCGCCACTTGTTATGGTTCAAGTTCCTTGTACCACGGTGATGGTCCAAGGTAGAACCAATGAAGAATAACTCGAACACAGGTATGGAATAACACAGATATATTACAAACAGAAATATATACAAAGAAGTAGAAGTGTTAGTAACGAATATCAGATTTGGTTAGGGAGAACTATGTTGTCTCGACAAGTATCACTATTTCAATGTCTTACATTAATCGTCTGGCCTCGACTCGGTCTCTGACTCTGACTGTGACTGCTGCTCCTTCTTGAGACGCAGTATTTATGATGTCCGGAATAGTCCATCATTATTATGGGTAAGTTCCCATAACACAAGGCAAAAATGAAAATCTCTTACTATAAATTAACCAGAAAAAAGCCTTGGACAGAAGCGTCTATCTTTTTAAATATCCAATACATAACATTAATATTCGAGTGAAACTCAAAAATTATTCGCACTGTTGTCTTAAGATATCTCATGGCGAAAGTGCGGCTAATTTTTTACTTATCCGCGTATAAATACCATATATATATATATATATATATATATATATATATATATATATATATGACAATTGGAAAAATCTTAGATTTTGCCGACGCGTTTCGTCTTCCGACTTTTTCAAGGCAAAAATGAAATCGAAATATCTCTGTTGTGGATATTTCGATTTCATTTTTGCCTTGAAAAAGTCGGAAGACGAAACGCGTCGGCAAAATCTAAGACTTTTCCAATTGTCATGTATATATATATATAT
>OZ038498.1:61140508-61153008 GCA_964036315.1 Acanthosepion esculentum | reverse complement strand
CAAGTACGATGAAAGACACCTGAAGAAGGCTGGATAGTACAATGGTCGAAGCGTTGTAAGCATAACAACAAAAATGGTTAATGCTGGTTCGAATAGAAAAGTATTCTTTAGAACTGATAATCTTGAATTCATTGCAGGAAATACAAAGTGAAACGAAAGAAATCTCGAAATGGTTATACGTCGATCGAAACTCCGTTGGCGCTGCCGGATAAACTTTGGCTCGAGAAAGAGAAAAGATCGATCACTTTTAAAGGTAAGTGCTGCTATACAGAATATATATATATATATATATATATATATATATATATATATATATATATATATATATATATATATATAAAACAGAAATAGATAGATATACTGTATAGCACTACTTAGGCAGAATCTATTAAAAAATTAGTTTTAATCCAGTATTTAAAATAATAAACATTGCCGAGGGAGTTAAAAGTGTATACAGTAATAGTAGTGTCAAAGAAATAACCGTCCTTTTGATGCACCGTTTTTTTTTCCCGAGTAAGAAGGTTAAGCATTGCCGATATTATTACTTAGTAATTTTCCGGTGACCAATTTTTTGTTTATTAACAAAAGAAAACAGATCCCCAACTTTAGGATCAGCAGAATCTTATATTAATATCACTTCGCCTTGCCGTAAAAAATAAGGTTACATTTTGCTGTCTCCTTACTATTATTGAGTTTTCATATACAAATCTTTAATCTTTGTAATCACTGTAATCAATCAAGACGATAAAGCCACTAAAACACAAGGAGGGGGGTACTGAGATTAAAAGAATCTTAGAAAATATATAGTTAAGTAGAGAAGACAATTAAGGGAACGAAAGATGACGAGGGAAATTGCATTTAAATCTTTGAAGATCAAACTTGACTGGAAATTAAGAATCTGAAAGCGAGTTCCACAAACAAGAAGTGTGAGAGAAGAAACTGTTAGCATAGAGCTTATGGCTACATATAGTCATTTCAACTGTAAAATGATGAGGCCTAGCTGCCAGTCTAGTAGTGCGTTAATTTCGTAAAGTCAAGCTACCAGAGATGAAAACACACCAGAATAATTATCGTGAAAATATTTATAGAAAAGGCACAGCAAAGCTACGTTATGCGGTGGAAAAGTAATTGAAGTCGAGATGCCAGGTCAAGACTGATAACATTGCAGAGTCTTCTTTAGATTTTATCGAGAATTTCTAAATAGAGAGCAGAAGCACTAGACAAGATATGACAGTAATATTAAATGCATTAAAGAATTGTAGACTTATAAATGTGTAAGATAAATAACTTTTCATACCCAAATCTACCTCGACACAGTGAACCAACTTTCCTAGCAGCCGACCTAGTAATTGATTCAATATAATTGTTCCATTTCATATTAAATATATAAAGATATCAACGGCACAAGGGAGATAATTTTTGCAAGGGAGATCACTCTAATATAGCAAACTATTAAGTGGAACCATTTCAGGACGTAAACGATCGTCATTCTCTACAGATTCCGTTTCTTCTCATAACTTTCTGGGAAAGACAGTGAAGTGATTTCCATTGCCTTCTTTACGGCTCTGCATTTATTCTCCTGGATATTATAGAATCTAGTATACACTGGAAGACGGGGAGAAGTGATAGATCCTTGCCTTCCTCAACTGTGTTGGGCAACAAAGTAAACGCAATTGACTAAGCGAGAATTTGAACTCGGTTCGGCGATTCTATTTTCTGTGTCGCTATCCATTACGCTAGCGTTACATTCATTCTCGTATTATTATATAAGAAAATGAATTAAGTGCATTGACAAGATTTATGTTGAAAAATAGATATATGTTGTGTAAAATTATTGATATTTCTGAATTAGACTGTGGACAAATTCCTATGCGTCAGCGCGCGCATACACACACACACACACACACGACATAAGTAAAAGTTTGTCACTTAGCCGATTGATGTTACTTTCAACATCCCGACTACAGAGTTTCGTAGATGGTTCCTGTTCGTCCATTCTTCCGGTGGTATCGGCAATTGATGTATAATGATTAAAACATTTTTGTAAACCTATGTTTCTATGTCATAAATTGATGATTTTTTTCAAAAGTAATGAAAAAGACATTAAGTTATTTTAGTTCTTGAAAAAGTTCACCCTCAAATCGATAATTCGATTTTACCATATACACAATAAGAGTGAAATATACAAATATTTCAATATCTTTATTTTTAAATTTGCTAATGAAGTAATTGGATAGTACGCATGTATTTTTAACGCATTTAGCAGTTTTCAGCTAAAGCATAACGTACACATTTACAAATAAACAAAAATAAGTTCTAGAAGGTTTCATGAAGTTCTAGAAGGCTCCAGAAAGTCATAGTACTACCATACTTATATACGATTTTTAGAAATTTCGTGTCGGGGTGAAATTTAAAAAAAAAATTAATTGAATTAAACCTTTCATTATTTTTTAGCAAAAGTTCCTCGAATTATAATACAGGAAATCAATTATTTTACAAAAAGTCAAAATGTCATATACCTAATATATATATATAATATTATTTATTATTATTTCAGAACAAGCTTTGATGTCTTGTCAATATTATATCCGTAATGAAGGCCACTATAGTGATATCCAACAGCTCGATGAAATTGGTAAGATTTTTCCTCATTGATCAAATAATTTTCTTTACAGTCATTTTTTAATCACAAATTTATTTCTCTTTTAATCTTTTTCAAATACTAGAGCCTTGTATGATTCTAATAATCAATATAAATCCTTTAACTTAATCAAGTAGAGAAAGTTCATATTTAAAACCGAAGGAATTTTCAGTTGGCATTAAGTACTTTTCTTTCGGAAATGTTTATTCCTACCGACATAATTCGATATAAACAACCATCACATACTATATCTACATTGTTCTGTTTATTTTTTTAAATTATGCTCATATTTATCAAGGTGATACAAAATATTTAACCAATGTTTCTCTACACTGACAAAAATACTTTTGCTAAATCAAAACGGCGTGAAAAAATTATATGATTTAGCTCTATTCTATCAGTAACGGTTGCTTTCATTTGGAGACACCGAAAATTCTTTTTCTTGATTTTAAATGCATTTTTATAATACAATTATTATCAGTACATTTCCACTAAATATATACGAAGGCGATTCAATCGTTGTTATTTGTATTAATTCCTGGCCACTGATAATTTATTTTTTCTAGATTTCATTGCATTTCTATTATAAAATTATTTTAAGTTGTTATTTTGCAATGTATACCCGAGGAAAACTAAAATCGTCATAAACGCCGTGAAAAAAATACTAAAGATGGAGATGCTAGATTGAAATATATGATGACTAAATTATTACTAGACTAACCAAATGTTTTTTTTCTGTTTTAAGGTCACGCCGTGAAAAAAATACTAAAGATGGAGATGCTAGATTGAAATATATGATGACTAAATTATTACTAGACTAACCAAATGTTTTTTTTCTGTTTTAAGGTCACAGAGATGGAAAATTTTGGTTCCTGGTTCACGATCCTTTGCTTGGCCGAAAACAATTACTCACTTCAGTCCCTAATAATCCCAAGATGGTGCTTCCATTTAACCAGGAGACGAAGAACAATATTAAAAAGCTGTTCTCTTTAACAGAGGTAAATCAATATATTTTTTGCCTTTTTCTAAATACATACTTTCTCTTTTTATTAAC
The DNA here is from genome assembly GCA_964036315.1 of Acanthosepion esculentum. Classification (NCBI taxonomy): domain Eukaryota; kingdom Metazoa; phylum Mollusca; class Cephalopoda; order Sepiida; family Sepiidae; genus Acanthosepion; species Acanthosepion esculentum. The sequence continues at coordinate 61,149,313 of OZ038498.1, read as the reverse complement.
GGATTTTATAAGCCAGAATGAAATGAGACAAAGATATGACAATTTTTCACTCAGCTGGCATTATCACTGAAGTTTAAACAAGGTTTCGAATAGTGAAATTCAAGGCCAGCCAATCCACTCAACATCGTAGATTGATGCTACACAATCTTTGCGACCCTCACATTTCCTACTATTTAGTCTTGTGGTGAACAAAGACTTTCATCCATTTAACATAGTATATGTTTAAACAAAATTGTCTGATTTTTTATTTAAATCGATCATGACGCTTTAAAATAAAATGTCCCTTCACCATATAGGCGATCACAGCTCTCCACAGATTCCGTTTCTTTATGATCTGTGAATTGTCATGCATTCTTTAGGAAAATAGTAGAGTTGCCTTCTCCACGGTTTGGATTTCAAAGTTTTCCTTTTCTTAGACTGGTTGCCTTCCAGGTTTGGAGAGCCAAGTTACCTTGCTATTTAAATCATAACTGGGAAGAATAGGCGGAATTATGCTTTTTACTAAGGATATCCATAAGAAAATGAATGTAAGAGACAATTTGAACCCGCTTCGCCGATACCACTTACGGCGTTGACATTAGTTATACAAGCAACACATCCATAAAAATTGACCTATGGATCGGCACTGCTGCCTTGGATCAGTGTAGTATCTGTGTACTCTGTTAGATGTATTACACACACTATATACGGATGGGAGATAAAATTGAAACTTTGCGCATATTTTTAATTTTATTCAAGATTAAACGTGCAGCTAATGAAACTGCATTGCAGTAACTTGCACATGCTGATCAGGCGTGCACAAGTTTCAAAATAAGAAGTGTATCGACAATATTCAACCTCCATATTAATCCACTGTAGATCCTCTTTGGGGCTTAACACAGGGCTTTAATAATGCGTATTCAATTCTTCGACTTCTCAGCTGCTGCTGGGATATCCTTTAGGGCCTCACTTACTTTTCTCCGCTTGATTCCAGTAAATCCTGACCATCTTCACAAGCTAACGCCTGCGTTTTTCTCTGCAGCCGTTCATGTGTCGCTACTGTAAGGGAGGGCGGCTCGGAATGAGGAATCGGACAGCTCTCCAGTTCTAATCGGGTTCACTACATTCATTTACAGAATTTGTTAGGAACGATTGGATTGAGCCATTATTTGTCCCGTCACACCGTAGCCCTTGAACTTGCGGAGAAGATCATCATGTCAAATCCTGTCGAACTTCTTTGAGATAATTAGAGCAACAGCCCCAGATTCGCTATTCTTATCTAAAGCTTGACAGACAAAATCACCTTGGGGAAGGTGTGAATCCATCTCCTCCCAGGTATGGGTTAAATAGTAGGACTTGCATATGTAAAAATAATTGTTATTCTCAAAAATTACTAATGTAATATTCACCTGTAAAAAAGTAATTATTCTTACAATCTCAAATATATTTCGGCTTTAAATAACCCACTCGTTGGTAGTCTGTCAAAACTTTAAATAACCCCACATGTCGGTAATCCGTCAAAATTTTTTAAAATATCAATCAATCAACTGAATGACGTGAACTTCAACAGGGAAATATTTAACCTGTCATCCAGCGTCTTTGCATTCTTACACCTGTTTCTCGTATATTTTTTCTTTTCAAATTTGAGCAGCATCAATGTTGTTCTCATATGGAACCGTAATGTTTTGCCTTTACTTTGTATAGTACGTAATACCCCAAATCTCAACTAAAGATTATAAAAATCAGCTTTTTTTATAATCAGAATATGCAAATACATGAGGTACCATATGCAATGAGAGATTAAAAAAAATAATGTAATTGTGGTCAAGAAATCCACGCAAGATATGAGAAGTATAAATCAGTATATTTTTTTAAAAATTGTCATATGTTAGAGCTACCAAGAATTTCATCCACATATTATTATTATTATTATTATTATTATTATTATTACTAGCATCCGTATATAATGCCAATGTCAGAGTTGGAATTTCTCGAAGAAGGCTTCATCATCGTTGTACGGTCATTCAGTCCAGCTGGATCCTTAAAAGATGAAATATACCAGGTGAGTTTATACAGTCAGTGTGTTTACTTCTTAAACATGATTTTTATATATATGTATATATATATATATATATAATAATTGAAACACCGACCGATTCTGATATACTGTCTGATGATACCTCACTAGTAGAAACCATGGTAGCGTTAAGGTCGGTGTTTCAATTATATTATTTTAAACTGCCCTACATTTTCGTTTTGTGAAAGTTGTATTGACCACTTTTTTTAATTAAGCCGAGTTTTTTTGTGGGAGGTGGGGAGAATATTTATTTTTGTCAAAAGTTGGACTATATATATATATATATATATATATATATATATATATATATATATATATATATATATATATATATATGTTCATTTCATCCCAAGCAAGGCGATAATGTGGCTAACGACGCGATGGATTACTGGGACTGGCGGAAAATGAGAAGACTTTGGTGTGGAGAGAGGACAATATAAAAAAATAAGATTCAGGTAGATAGAAGATGGCGATTGACGTTGCATTCATTTTTTTAAAAATTGTAGGTGGCAGCGAAGCAAGAAACCGGAAGTGAGTCCCACGTGTGAGAAGTGCAAGAAATAATGATGCCTACTTACCAATTTAGTGGCAAGCTTACATTCAGGCGGTAGAGGCACGATCTTATTAGAACAGCTGCCATGAAAATATTTATAGAAACATCAGAGCGAAGCCACTTCCCAGAGGTGAGAAAATGGACTGAAGTTGAGATGCCAGTTCAGGACCGATAACATTACAGATCCTTCTTTGGATTTTCGAGAATCTCAAAATGTATATCCGGAGTATCAGACCAGATATGGCAGCAATGTTCAATGCACGGGCGAATGGTAGATTTAAACGATATTTTTAGTGGATAACCATGTTTCAATAGACGTACTGTTTTGAAAAAATGTGAATTACGTCTACAAGCTTGCACATTCGAGACCGTTAATCAAGTAACTGTGCTCCACGGCAGTGTACGAATTATCGTCCCCCTTTGTAGTAGCAAGTCCGATATCTAACAAATTCAATCTAACTGAACTCAAAAAGGACCACCAATCAATGGTTAACTGGAGCAAGGAATGGCTTGTAAATCGCTTTAGACTTTTATTGTTATGGATACTATTCTAATTCATTTCATATGAATGCAGAGGGCTACCAGGACTCTATCCTCAGACCTACGCTGTTTCTGATCTTCATCAACGACCTTCCCGAAACCAGAAATGGCTTATGAATTTTGACCCCCTCCAAAACAAAACTACTTTCATTTAATTACTACAGATAACCTTTTCTGACGCTCTACGTCCTCTTGGGTCCCCATTTTCCACTAATATGAAGCTGAGCAACTATATCGAATCAACAGCTACGTCTCTTGCTAGGAAAGTTTGTTCACTGTGTCGTGCCAGAATTTTTTTCTCGTCAGTATCCGTCAGTTCGTGCATTCACCACGTGAATAAGAATGTCTTGTCTCTGGCATTGAAGTGATTTTAGTGGTAGTTATGAGAAAATAGTTTGACTATTTAATCAATCGAACAGTGAGCCACTAGGCAAACTACTCTCCCATAACTACCACTAAAGCAGTAATAACTGTTAAAAGTTTAAAAGAAAAAAGTTAAATTAAAATAACAATGCTTCCTTTCATAAAATAAATCCAAATGAAAGTAAATACTTGTCAAAAATTAATAATAATGGCTGACATTGCTTCATCTAAGAAAAAAAGAATTAATTTTAAATGCAATTCAACAATTATAATGTTTCGTCCGATAAAAAGTGAAGGTGAAAAGAAATACAGTTGCGGCCAAAATGTTCAGAACCGCATTGTTTTCGTCAGAAAAGTATGTATAATTTTTTATTAAAGTTGTTTTATATTCTATAATTTTCACAGACAATACATACGATAGTATTTGTTATTGTCTGAGATTTTGGTGTAATTTGAGAGGATAATACAAAAGTTATGGATGATTTAGTGATTTACTGCAAAACCCATGGCGGCCAAAATGATCAGAACGGTTGCTTTTACTCCGTGTTTTAGTATATTTAACCGGCGAACTCTATGTTTTTTTAATTTGTTTACGTGACGGTTCGTTTACTAAACATTAGTAAGAATATCTACAGTGTACTTTGTTAATATAATGCCACTTACTCCGTTACCAATTCGTCAGCAGATTATTAAGCTTCGAAAGAAGGATAATTTAAGAATTGTGTCTATTGCAAAGATTGCTAACAAGTCAAAAAGTGTTGTTCACGGTATTCTTAAGATCTACGATGATTGTGGTTCGTGTGAAGCAAGAAAGTCTACAGGTAGGCCAAGAAAAACGACCAAGAGAGAAGATCGTGCTATGGTAAAGTTGGTTAAAAAGGACAGATTTAAAACTGCTGCTGCTGTTTCTCGGAAAATGAGCATTGTACTGAAGAAAACTTTATCTTGAAAAACTGTGTCTCGTCGTTTAGTTGAACATGACCTACAAGCAAGAGCTCCTGCAGTGAAGCCACTGATCAGCTCCAAGAATAAAAAGTGTCGTCTTACCTTTGCAACCGAACATGTGTTGTGGTCTCAAGAAAAATGGCGAACGGTGCATTTCAGTGATGAATCTAATTTTATGTTATTTGGCTCAGATGGGAAACGGTACGTTCGTCGAAAAGTAGGTGAAAAATTGTCACCTAAATGCCTTAAGACTAGTGTTAAATTCGCTGGAGGAAGTGTCATGGTTTGGGGGATGATATCTGGAGATGGTGTGGGCCCTTTGGTGCGATTACATGGAAAGGTAAATGCAGGAGTTTATAAACAACTTGTAAAAGATCATGTCTTGCCTGTGCTGAGAAATTCAACTAAGCGACCACCCATATTCATGCAGGACAATGTCCCATGTCACAAGGCTAAGGTGGTCATGAACTTCCTCAAGGCTGAAAAAGTTATTGTTATGGATTGGCCTGCTCAAAGCCCAGATCTCAATCCTATTGAAAATGTGTGGAATATTCTAGGAGATCGTTCGAAAGCCAGAAATCCTAAAACAACCGAGCAATTATGCAATACCCTCCAGGAAGAATAGAATAAGATCACCCAGCAAGAAATTGAAAATTTAATTTCCTCATGCAGTCAAAGATGTCAAAATGTGATTGAAGCTAAAGGGCTTCACACTAAATATTAAATAATTCTAGTATTCTCTGTCATTTTTTATTATTTTGTTATTTTTTCAACCGTTTTGATCATTTTGGCCGCCATGGGTTTTGCAGTAAATCCCTAAATCATCCATAACTTTTGTATTATCCTCTCAAATTACACCAAAATCTCAGAAAATAGCAATTAATATCGTATTTATTGTCTGTGAAAATTATAGAATATAAAACAACTTTGATAAAAACTTATACCTACTTTTCTGACGAAAACAATGCGGTTCTGAACATTTTGACCGCAACTGTACAAGCCCAAAATTAAAAATATTGGTTATATAAGAAGAAAGTAAATATTTTCAAGCATTAATCATATTTGACAAGGCTTCATCAAATATGTCTATATAAAAACAAATAACAGTAAAAAAAAAATTGCAAGTTTTTTCTAATAAAAAATGAAGGTGAGAGTAAATACTTGTCAAAAATTAATAATAATCGCTGACGCTGATTTATCTGATAAAAATGAAGATGAAAGTAAATACTGGTCAAAAATGAATAATAATGGCTGATATTGATTCATTTAATAAAAATGAAAATGGAAGTAAATAAGCATAAAAAATAATCAGTAACAATGCTTCATTTAATAAGAAAATAAAGGAACATGATAATATTACTAGTAATAGTACTTGACATATGGATTTAAAACACTGTTCTCAATACTATTAGAAAATTAATAATTTATTTCTATCTACAGTCACGCTGCCTCGACAATCATTTGGATAAATACATTCATCACGGTCAGCCGCTCCCTTACATTCAAGTACAAACCTATGCTAATCAAATTCTAAAGGTAAGCCATGAAAACGTTTTTAAATACATTTTAATTATTTATAAACCAATTGCTGTATAATACATTTAAAGACGTTCTATTTTTCATATACCTAGCAAAAGTATACCCATTGCACTAAAAGGGGTTAGATCAGATGCATTCCCTGATGTCTGCAGACAATTTCTTAATGATACACTAAGAGACCATTAAACGCGAAGTTAATAATTTTTCCACTTTGTCTCATCATCATCACTCTTGTTTCAGATACTATTGTACATCCCCCCATATATATATATATATATATATATATATATATATATATATATATATATATATATATATATATATATATATATATATATATATATGACAATGGAACAAAATGCATAAGATAACTCTGAGCAACATAAAATACAAAAGTAGTACAGCTCCTTCTACCTACTACTGAGACATTATTCGCAGTGGAAGGAAGCGCCAAATCTCACATGGAAAATACTGGCTGAACCAAGACCGTACGAGGTCAAAACTGCAATTAATGGCTGCGTGAAAAATTACTATTCTTAGCGGAAATGGGTGACCAGCTGTTGAATAAATGAAATGACCTTATGACCACATGTCACCTTAAGAATTAAAAACATACTTCCGGATTAGTAGATACCTGCCCACCCCCAGTATTATACAAATCGGATTATAGTTATTGGTTCCAGATAATATCCGCCTGACAATTCTTATTGCATAAAACTCTGAGTAGTGGAAGTTGATATTATTGTATTATTAATATTATTATAATATATTATCTCTCTCTCTCTCTCTCTCTCTCTCTCTCTCTACATATATATATATATATATATATATATATATATATATATATATATATATATATATATATATATATATGTGTGTGTATATTACATGAATCATTCATACAAAAAGCAGATAGTGAAGTTAATGGTATAAATGGCGAGAATACATCATCGCAAACAAATTTATTAAAATACATTTACCCCGAACCTGTAGATGAATGTTATGATCTCTGTTTTTATAAATTCCAGTCTTTTTTTACAAGCTTTCGTCTGTTCATACAGACATCATCAGGTATGGAAATAGATTTGTTTTTTACATCCAGGTAATAACAGGACAACGAAAGATTAGATGTAATCCGAAATATGTTTTTTTTTAGAAATGTGTTATTGTTAACGGTAAGAAATTTTGGAGCATGCGGTCGCAACGCTGAGGTTGAATTTTTTAAAAATTTAAGATTGTGCGTATTTGTACTAATATGGTAATAGGAGAATTCTTTTGTAGTAGAAGGTTTTTTCAGTCGATGTGGCATGGACTAAATTGTTCAATAATTAGAGAATGTCACAGTTATTATGCAAAAGTTGCACGTCGGATCGGTTCTTTTAATATCACGTATGTGATGCAGTTCAATTTATATTACATGAATCATTCATACAAAAAGTAGATAGTGAAGTTAATGATATAAATGGCGAGAATGCATCTTCGCAAACAAATTTATTAAATAAAACTTGCACTGACTTATCTAATAAAAATGATCATGATACAAGTCGTATTTTTTATTCTCATGAGTATATTTTCCTGATACGAAGTAAAAGCATAGTTTATTGCGAGTGGTACGTTTGAAGCATAATATATTCAACACATTCAGTTCGTCATCATCACAATCCTTCACGAAGTTCATTTTCCTGTTAGCCATTTCTTGTTGTAAACCTCCTGAACCACTTTTGAGAAGTACTTTCACCTTGCCCAAACCTTGTACATATTCTACAAAATGCACCAACTCTTTTCTTTCCAATTTACATTCGGACAGCAAACTCTGATTATTAACTTTCCGGTAGCCATCTTGATTTTATTTATTCCAATTCTAAATATACTCATCTGAAGGTTATTTAATAAATTATGTGTTATTAAGTTACCGAAAATGCTTACATTTGAAAGGCGTATATTTTTTTCAAAGTTGATGAAAAAAAAAAAACTTCGGAAGCCATACAAACTTATTTTCTTAATCTTATTACATATTCTGTAAGTATATTTTTCGATTAATTATTACTTTGGCATTGAAACTCAAAAATGACAGTTCGTATATGTAATGGGTGTTTACTGAATATATTTATTATTCATAATAATGACTTGCATTTTATATAATTCTGTTTTGTGCATGCTTTATCAGTAAAATATTATTTCTTTTCTATTTTAATTATTTGATAGGCTTTACTTTTCTTACAACAAAACGGTTTCCCGCCATTTGGTCACTTGCATTCTGGGAATGTTATCTTGCATAATGGTATCTGCAGGTGAGATAATTTACATTATATTATGTGTATTACACACACACACACACACACACACACACACACACACACACACACACACACACACACACACACACACACACTTAAATAATGCTCTGTATTCTACATTGAGCACTACCTGGATTTATATCCTCCTCAGCATTATCCCTTCCAAACTGGTAATACGTATATATATATATATATATATATATATATATATATATATATATATATATATATATTTAAAGACATTTATATTATGTTTAACGTTCTTTTTATAGATACATAAACATAATATAAATGTCTTTAAATAAATTGTCGGACTATGTCCAATTCTAAAAATATATATATATATATATATATATATAATAAAAAGATTTGCACACTAATATTCCATGGTCATAATTTATTCCATTGGAACCGTAAAAACGATCCAATTCATCAGACCTACAAATTCAAAAAGAAAACAGAAAAAACAACTCCGGGAAAAAATTAATAAGAGTATATGTGTGAGAGTGTGG
>OZ038498.1:61113008-61135508 GCA_964036315.1 Acanthosepion esculentum | reverse complement strand
TAACAGGAACTTACAAAGAAACTGAAGAAGCGGTAGATTTTTAGGGTTATGGTTGTGCAAAAATAACTTTTATAAATAATGTGCCACGCGTGATACACGCTTAGACGATCATGTATCTTTAGATACATGACTAGCGAGGCAGATTTTTTTCCCGCAGTAGGTTACCATTTCTTTCTGCGGTAGACCAATTGCCATCTAAGGCTATAGAACCCGGACTGGCCTGCTATATATATATATATATATATATATATATATATATATATATATATATATATATATATATATATGTATTCGTTGCAAAAGTTTGTCAAAGTATAAGTTTCATAATTGATTCCATTCTTTTTTTCAGTGACTCTAAGAGCTCTTTTTTTCACTCTTCTATCGAATTCATCCCATGCTAATTCTCGTGGTGGCTTCAAACTTTTGAACTGTTTTTTTTACAGACTCACAGAAATTGAGAGTACCTTATTCCAACAGAGTATTCATCTTTATCCAACTATAAAAAAGAAATTAGCCGACGCTCCATCGTATGCCATATCAGCATTAACATTTGGTGCGTAATCAATTCCTCTATTATTATTATTATTATTATTATTATTATTATTATTATGTAGTCATTGAATTTTCACACCAGGGTCGAATTCAGGGGCTTTCACCGGAGATTATATGGCAGTTCGTTTCAATAATTTAACACTCTCCTCGGTATTTGAAATGATTTAAAAAGATTTCTGTCCTTTTATAGATGTGCACGTAGCGTAGAGCTTATCGCCGCGCAAAGTGGAATTGGCGCGTCGAATGCAAATCAGAGTCGTTGCGTTTGCTTTCGCACGAATACTGAAAAATTATGAATGTGTCTTTACTCCCCACTACCACCACCACCACTGTTAATAGCAGAGCAGACTGGGCTTACAGTTTACAGTAATGACGTACAATGCTATCTTTTGGATTGTTTTAATTATTACGCATTTTCGATTCCTCTGAAAACTCTTCCGGAATTTTCCAAGTGGGCTTATAATAATGGGCGCAAATACCACCGTCACTGTTTCTGTTTTTGTCCTATCATTTTTATTTATTTATTTTATTAATCATATTAGATCACTCAAAGAGAGCTATTGGGACCATCCAACCCAATACTATCTGCCGCAGAGTTGGGTCATCAGGAACTAAACTTGTTCCCCCATCAGGCTTTTTTTCTGATGAGGAGAGTGACTAAATATCCAGCAGGATTAAAAGAAAAACATGTTAAAGGGTGGATACAACCACTTGTGAGATCAACAACCATCTAACACAATGGGAATGACTGTGCTCCATGACTATGTATGCAGCTAGTGCAATAATGACAAGGCAAAGCTCGATAGAGGCCTTCCTAGACTGAAGTCAACGGCCAGGTTGGAGGTTGCCTCCGATAGAATCAACGATCCCAGCGTCCGTAACCAAGGTGAGCTTTCAAGTTGGAGGACATCGGCTGCGGTTTGACCTGAAGTAGGATGGACTCTACGGGTCTATTTGTCTCCCCAAAAAAGAAACTTGACATGAATGATTACCTCTCCCACCTTCAACTCTGAATCTGTGGAGGGAATTGGTCGGGTGCTGTGATTTTTTAGCATATAATGAATCAAATTTGTACAGTACTAGAGTTATACCCATTGAAATAGTCACGCTAGTTTCATTTTATAACCGGGATATTTATTTTTCATACAGCTCACCTTTTATTTGAGATGTCCACAGGATTCGAACTCGACTGCGCTCAACCAAGAACTGACCATTTGACCTGCTGCATATACCCGGATGTTACAAACGTAAGCCTTGCCTTTTTTTCTTCTTCTTGAACAAACCATGCAAGCCGAGTAGGAAAGAACTCTTCTTACTTTCAAGTTATCGCGAGAATCAGTTAAGAAATCAGAAGCACAACATTCGTAAATTGTTCGAATTACTTAGATCAGTGTTTTCCAAAAATATCAGACCGAGGACTACGTCGCATAATTTCCTGTGTTCTATGGACCAAAGAGAAAAATCAGTTTTATAAATGGATTAAATTATACTTGTTGCGGAGACGGACAGTGGTAACTTGGAAGACAGAACCTTGTTGGTGTTATTGTTGCGGATGTTAATTCCTTCTCCGCATCGGCAAATGTAAATCTAATTAAAAAGATGACATTGAGTATGGGTGAATAAATGTATAGTTCATTTTCATATATACAAGACTAGTAACTTCTATTTATTGCTAAGGCAGCAGGGAGAGAGAATGATGAAATTAGAGGTGAAATAGACATTGGTGAATCTGTCGTGATGGCTGTCGTATCTCTCTCAGCGCGTGGGTATTAACATCGAACGTTGGTCTGTTTTAGGTTTCTTTGAATTAGAGAATATATAGCCGCCAATTGGCTCTGAATTAAGGCTTTGTGGGAGTGGCTCTGACTGGTCAATAAATTGTTCGTTTTATTTTGGTTAAAGCGAATGCATGTGTGGAGCCTATGCGCTGAAAACGTATTTACGCAGTCTGCAATAGATCGTCGAGTGGTAAAAATCCACTTTGTGTAGAAAAATGAAAGATGTACGGCAAACTAAATTAATGAGTTTTATTTGTATTATTTTCAATTCAACGTCACAATTAACAAAGAAACAATGCTCTGCTGAAAATGATATATAACGAGTAAAATTGCCAAACAGTAGCAAATACGCTGATAAAAATCAGTTAACTGTCTTGCCTATTGTTGCCTCACAAACATTACTAGTGTACACCAAAGTGACTATTTTATTATCAAAACATGCAGCTTTACATTATACTCTTAACTTAGTCCTGACACGTTATCCCAACATTTAACCCGACTAGTGGGGGACAATTGTTATTTCTTTATTTTGTCATTCAATTATCGACACATACATAAACCCACGTGCGCGCATGCGCACAAACACACACACAGAAGCATATATATATATATATATATATATATATATATATATATATATATATATATATATTATTGCAAATATAAAATTTGTCACTTAGCTGATTGGTGTTACCTTCAGCATCCCAATTCTAGAGTTTCGTAGACGGGTTGTCTAGCATTCACTTCATACAAGGTAACCAAAAAAGTCGTTGTAGTGTTTGATTTATTTTAATAAGTGTATACAGAAAATTCAACATACCGTTTGTCCTCAAAGTAATCACCATCGGCATCCAGAAATCTTTGCCAGCGTGCCTCCAGCTGCGCAATACCTTGGCGGTAAAAATCAGGTGTCTTGGACGCAAAAAAGTCTATGATTGCCTGCCACAAGTCCGCCTCATTTGCGAAATGAAAGAAGTGGTAATCTGTGGGCGCAAGGTCCGGGAAGTAAGGTAGATGGTACGATGTTTCCCAGCCAAGTTGCTGTATGGTATCCCTGATCACCCGCGCCACACGAGGCCCGCCATTGTCATGGAGGAATAGTACACACTTGCGATTAACCAATGCTGGAGCTACTTCAGTTCGTGTAGTACATGTTCCAGTTGCAGCGGGTATAGGTCCTCAGTGATGGTCTGGCCCGTTGGTAGCAGCTCATAGTGCATGACTTGCCGACATGTCATAGTACATGACTTGCTGACTAGTCCACCAGATACAAAGCATGATTTTGCATGAGTTTAGATATGATCTTGTGGTGTGAGGTACAGGATCCCGTGGTGACAAACAATGTCTGGCACGCTTAGGAGTGTCATACAGGACCCACTTTTCGTCACTGGTGAGCACTCAATGAGATACGGGTACATAAAAATATAGTTTTAAGGTATGCTATATAATTTTAAAGTTTTAAGGTATGCTATAAATATTTAAAGTGCTCAATATCAGGGATAGAGCGTATGTAAGTATAAAAGTGAACAGTGAGGTCAACACCCAGCGCGACTGCCTGTTTCATTGAGTTTATGCATGAAACGGAGTCTCGCCCTGGGTACTGACCTCGATGACCACTTTTATACTTATATATGCGATGGCTGCTGCTTCATTAAACGGGCATGCCTATTTCTAACACATCAACACATAAGTTATGAAAACATTGACAATTTACACAATAACATTGAAACTTACACTTGCTTCATGAAAATATATTTATTCAACATAAAATTATATACAAAATAAATTACTATGCACAAATTTAAAATTATACTGCAAAGTCGATAGGTTCGTCCATCGCCCGGTTCACACTCCTTCCCTTGTTTTCTGTTTAAGATTGGGTTTCCGGTTCCTTCTAAAGTCTTATCATTCTCGTTCACTCCTAGCAGCCCTTTGCGTCTTAGCGGCATTATCGCCTTGCTTAGAGAGAAATGGTTAAAAAATATAACCGTTACACTACTGGTATACTAAATGTTACTAGTGTAATAAACAACAACAGAAATAAAAGGAATGAAATACTAGTGAACAAATTTATAATGGTTAATAAAAAGCTTATTAATGAAATACTAATTTTCTATTGAAACGTTTGAAGAAATGTTTTCTCCTAACCTATTATAATTAAAGAGAATTGCAGACAAAATTTACAAAAAAAAAAACAAAGAAATTGTTTTAAGCATTTCTGTCTTTCATAATGCAAGCCAATTATTACATTTTCTTCAGGTGCTGGATTTTATATTCAACCATAAGCCAGGACAATCACCGACTCTGGAAGTTATTTCCATGTTACCATTTTTTAGAGACGTGCCCCATCCAGTATTGCAGAACTATAAACCTTCACATGTGAGTGTTACCTCTCTTTTTGATGAGCCATCTATCCAACACACACACCTTTGTTGTTGTTGTTGTTGTTGTTGCTGTTGTTGTTGTTGTTGTTGTTGCTGTTGTTGCTGCTGCTGCTGCTGCTGCTGCTGCTGCTGCTGCTAATGTCCGAGAAATTTCATAGAAAATTTTCGTCCTCCGACTATATGACGGTTCCGTATAGGATACAGGTTCGATTCCTGTCGGAGGACGAAAATTTTCTATGAAATTTCTCGGACATTCAGGCCGGTAAATGTTGTTTAATACTGTTTATTATAAAACAGAGCATTTACTTAAATATTTGTATCTATAAAAAGAATGTATAAACATAAAAATGTCTTAAAATAATTGTCGGACTTTGTCCATTCCATAATGTGTGACGTCATTTGTTTACATTTGATACGTCATGAGCAGATATGAATGTACGTGAGAGATTCGTGGAAGATTAAAGTTTAAAGACAGTAAAATCGATTTTGCTAACCAAACGCTCCACTGTGGCCGAAACGGTTAAGGCACGTCAGGCTATATGACGGTTCCGTATAGGATACAGGTTCGATTCCTGTCGGAGGACGAAGATTTTCTATGAAATTTCTCGGACATTCAGGCCGGTAAATGTTGTTTAATACTGTTTATTTTAAAACAGAGCATTTACTTAAATATTTGTATCTATAAAAAGAATGTATAAACATAAAAATGTCTTAATATATATATATATATACACACACGCATACATATACACTCACATACATATACCTTCACATAAAGCAAATTGTGATGATTATTTGTATGGATATTTTTATTATTATTATAAATAAATAAAAATAAGATATAAAATAATAATGATAATAATGAAAATTATAAATAAAATTAAAAAAACAATAAAATTTAAACCTTTTTAAAATAAATTAAATAAAAAATAAGAATAATAAAACTCTCCCACATACAACAAAAACTGTTCCTGTCGGAAATACGGACATTCCTCCAAAAGACGTTAAATTCAACTTCTTCACTACGAACCTTTGTACGGGCAATGCGTGTCTGACTTCTCTCTGGGATATGACGTGTAATACTACGTAGTAAGTTTTCATTTTTATCACATGAACCATAAAACAAATTTAACCTAAAAAATGCACATACCAATACACACAAAAATATAAATAAATTGTATGAAATTAACATAAAATTTACCATGCTTTTCCTGTTAATTCTGCACGTTTTATTTTCTATCAAGTTTTCTTTTATTTCCGTGAACACGAGGCTAATTTCTGTTGCTATGATGTGAATGAATAACCACACAGAAATTCACAATGGCAGTCAGATTTTGATGGAATAATTATAAGTTTACCAGGGTTATCTTTTTTTTGTATATAGTTAATCATATCGAGGACTACGCCAGTATTTCGGCCATTTCTCTAACCTGAAGATCCGTTTGGGTGAAACCTAGGAAGGTTTGCCTAGCTCCTTAGAATTATTCTAGTACATATATATATATATATATATATATATATATATATATATATATATATATATATATATATATATATATATGAAAACACGACTTATAAGAGTGTATAGACCTTTTGTCATTATTGAGTTTATTCATCTTTCTCTCCAAGTTATGAATTATGATTCACAAAAGTTTACCCACTCACTTACTCACTCACTCACACACACACACACACACACACACACACACACACACACACACACACACACACACACATATATATATATATATATATATATATATATATATATATATATATAAACTACAATTCAGAGTCAAGCATTGACGAAGGCTGCAGAAGATACCAAAATTTTTCGTTCAAAAGCATACTTGTGCTCCTGCATTAATTTGTTTTTTTACGGTCTGTCAACCCTTCGTGGGTTATTTAAAACTGAAATATATTTTGAATTGTAAGAATAATGATTTTATGGTGAGTGAATATTGCATAAACATTCTTTTAAAATGACAATTATTTTCCTTAATACTAATCCTACTAGTTTATCCACAGCTGGTAGAAGATGGATCTATACCTTTCCCAAGGGTATTTACACATATATAAATGTAACGAACCCGATCGGAAATCGAACTCAGTTCTCCGATTTTTTTTCCGAGCCGCTATACATTACTCCATCTGAACGTCCACCCGCGCTCCTATATATAATCTAAATAAATAAATGTATATATTTTTGTCATCCAATTTCTATTGATCTATTTGTTCAAATTACCGGAAATTTAGGGCAACACCTTGCTTTGATATTTTTTAACAGTTTAATGATATCTTATTTGTTTTTTTCATTACAGATTCCACTTCCTGTGAATATTAAAGACCAGTTAAGGAGTGTGCGAAAAGGAAAATTAGTGAGGTAAGACCATGAAATAATTTAATAATAATTAGTGAGGTAAGACCATGAAATAATTTAATAATAATTAGTGAAGTAAGACAATGAAATAATCCAAATTCAATTTTCGAATTTGTAGGAAAAGCATTTCGAGTCGTAATGTTTGTTTTGTTTATCTTTGACTATTGGTCAGTATTGCTGATTTCTATCATTTATCAGTCAAATATTTTAAATAACATTTTGCCGATACTTTTATTCTTTTATCCTTTTCTTATTTATTGATTGTAATGAAATAACTTTGAGGTGGGACGTATTTTTGAATTTTTAGGAAAAGCATTTCAAGTCTGGCGTTATTTTATTTTCTTTTTCTTTTTTTAACTATTGGTTCAGTAGTGAATTTCTTCCTTTATTATTTATCTTTCAAATATTTTTAGCACCAACAATAAAAAAAAATATTCCCATATATTTAATGATAACTTTATACTTTTACTCTTTTCTTGAGTATTGATTCGTTTCTATTATTGAAACTAAACTAAACAATAAGTGAAATTGATGCATTTGATAACGAACTGTTCACTCCGACATCCAGTGTAAACTATATATTGTCGTTTTATTTTTTCAAATCCAATAATGATCTTCACACACATACAAGAGACGCTCCGAAAGTAATACCACCTATTTATTTCTTCAGAAACTAAAACAGACACAGAGAGCTCAATAACACCTTTGGATAGAGCAAGTTTTCAATTACAAAACACCATTTTTCCATCGATGTCGTCTCTGGCTATGCCTTTTCGCCTGCGATGACACGAAGTTTATAATGCAGGCACGGAGAAATCTATTCCAGGGAAGGCGACCCCCAAAGGCTGCGAAGCCTGATGCGCATTACCTGACTGTGCGCTAACATTCACTCTTTGTTCACTGCTTAAGGCCACATCACCTAAGTTAAGCAACATCGAGTCTGGTCAGTACCTAGAGGGGTGACCGCTTGGGAATACCAGGTGCTCTAAGCTTGGGTGTGTTGATGGTGTAATGGATAACGACTCAGAATGAGAACTCGGAGAGCAGAGTTCCAGTTCCCGTTGGGTTCGTTGCTCGCCAATACCCGTAGGGAAGGTATGAATCCACCTCTTCCCTTACCCCCACTTATAGTAGGACATGTATCAGAAAATCATTAGCATTTCAAAAAGAATTCTTAAATAACATTCAAATGGTTAATAAGCTGTAAAAAACAAATCAATCACACTTTGATCACCGTAAACATGAAGCAATCGTCGATTAATGTCCAAGAATGCAAATATTTTGTGAGGCAAGTAATTGAATGCCGTAACTCAGCTTCGTATCCATTTTCATGTTAGACGCCATTTTGTCAGATTGTTATCTGTAAGATGGCAAAATATATTATGGGAAATTGGCAGGAAGATTCACCTTCTATTGCCAATCTACTTCTGACGTCATGTACCTACATAAGTTAGGATGTATTACTTTTGGAGCAAACCTCGTAGATTACGTCCTGGTTATAGATTTTTCAATATTCTTTTTTGCCATTGTTGTGGGTTTTTTTCTGTGTTAAAAAAAATCCCTGGGAAGTAGATCCAAGGAGAGATCAGCTGCAGTGTTTTGTTGTATTTTCGCTGACATTGATTCCCTTCATTCAATTTATTTATCACCATTTCATTTGTCAATGTTTACCACGAATGAAACTACCGCAGCTCCATTATGTCAGTGACTATACCATGTTGTTATTGGTTTCTAACATTTTACTGTGCTTATACATGCACCACTTTGGTCACCTTCAAGTTACATCTTTTGTTTTGCATGCATTCGTATTTGTAAACAGGTCAAAGTCAGGCCGAAGGACTACCATTGCTATTGCAGACGAACCAGAGGTTAGAAAGTAAGCATCCTTCCCCTCCCTCCTGTTTCTCTTATTTTATCTTATCCTCATCATCATATCTTTCGTCATCCTTCTTTTACGCTATACCATTTTGGCTTCATCTTTGCTTAACGTTGACTCCTTAAATAGCAATTCAATGATTCTGCTGCGCATGCGCTCAAACAAAATGTCTCTTCGATATGCTGGCATTTTTATAGGTTGATGGAAAAGTTCCCAATAACATTTTTTGTTAAATTTTAGGAAAATCACTGAAATTTCTTTGAAGTTTATATGATTCCTAATAGTTTTTTGCATTCAATTGTAGTACATTGCTTACAATTAACAATTCAAAGGTTATTAAGATGGCTTCCCTATGAAGTAAATATCAATCCTTTTTTAACAAATGTCTTTCTTCTAAGATGAGACACAGAAAAATAATTTTGTAAAAAGATTATCACTGGCTATGAAAAAAATTATGAGAATCCAAAATAGAGAAAATTCTAGCTAGAAGTAAGACAGCTTTGGTCATGTCAACATAAGCGGAAGTGGAAAAAAAGTTCTTTGTGTTTGGCAGAATACAAAGATAATTCTTTAACCCAAATTGCTGAAACCTGTACTACCGTAAGCAATCTGCTTGTGTGAACGTCGCAATTGTATAAATGGACTTTTCTTCGAGCAAGGATATTTGGCAATTTGGTGATATTGCATGACAGTATCCATCTTCGTGTTGCAAACGCGACGCAGGCAACAATCATGGAGTTTGAATGGGATGTTCTTCTGCATGCACTTTCAGTTCTTCTGCGTGTGGTTTCAAACTATAAATTGTTTTGATCCATGCAACAGTCTTCGTTCCAACAATATGAAGATATTAAATTTCTCGATGAAATCCTATAATCAAAAAAATTGTTTTATGACGGAATACACGATATATGTGAAAAATGGCATTAGGTGACAGAAATCCAAGGGTTACTTTGATACTAATTTTCTAAGCGTAGCATAGATGTGGCACAAGGCCGAAAGTATAGGCACCCAGTCAGGATCGAACTCACTACTCAGTCGTAATTGTTAGACAAACCATTAAGCCACGTCGATGTGCCCCCTAAAGTGTTACTTTGATGATGTAAGAATGAGGATATGAATTGATATGAGTTAAAATATTTTGTCTAAAACAATGCTAGGATCTTTTGCATCAATCTAAAATTTATTCGCGCTTCGATAAATTTTTCAGTAAAATCACAAAAAAAAGATGATAAATATATTTAATGCGTTGATTTATTACTTGTGGGGACCGCAGAAGCATTTTATTGGATATTCAAGCAATTCACAAGGGTTGGAGGAAGAAAAGTGAAGTTCTTGGGCTATGCAGGAAAGATAACAGCTAATTCTAGACTTGAAGAGGCGAAGATTTAATTAGTGAATAAAATTTCAGAGTTCTGTTTCAGACATTAGGAGTATAGAGTTGAGGTAGAGTTTAGAAGGAGCTGGGAACCAAATTCTAAACAGGAAACATGGAATAAACCTAAACTCAAAGGATAAACTCGACTCCTGTTCAACAAACCGTGGAGGAGTGTGAACCGGACGGTTGGCAAACCTATCTACTCCTATTAGAGTTAAATAGTTGAATCGCAAAATGCGTTGCAGCTGGTTGCTGCAGGGTTTAATTTTGGACAAACAAAAATTACACTTAATTTATTTTGTATTACAATTACTTAACTGTTTTTCTTAAACACAGGCACACACACAAACACACACACACACACACACACACACACATATATATATATATATATATATATATATATATATATATAATAAAAAGAGGTAAAAACACCGTATATTACAGGACACTACCGTGGTTTGAACTGCTAGGTTCCTTCAGGTGGCTGGGCATCAAGTATTCCTCAAACCCCACCACACTACTATTATCATACTACGGCAACAGTAGTTAAGAAGGAGATGTGTATGCTAAGAAGAAGAAGAAATTTTTCATCCAGGGTCCTACAGGCCTTTTAACATCATATTGTGTTATATATATATATATATATATATATATATATATATATATATATATATATATATATATATATATATATATATATATATATATATGTAATGACACTGTTTGCTAAAATAATTTTTTGTGTGTGATAATGTTCAGTCTGATGAGTTACAAACGAAATATCGGTTATAATGAAATAAAATATCGCCATGAACATTCTTCGTTTTACATAATAATCATATATATATATATATATATATATATATATATATATATATATATATATATATATATTCAACTACAACGGCTAATAAAAATACTGATGCCTGTCTAAGGATATTGGTAAACTAATACAATTAATAGAACAGCTTCTTACTCTCCTCTTCGAAATGAAATTACCCTGAAAGCTACACGGCGCTTTTTGCTTTTTCCTACTTTTCTTCTCTTTCTATTTTCTAGTAATCAATTTCTTTAGAAATGATGCAGTTCCCAATCTGATTTTCTGTCCGTCGCAAACTGCCTCTCCGTATGACTTTACATTTAATGCATGCGCATATGCGTGAGTGATTTACATCTCCTTCTACCATTTCATGTATACCCAAACAGGCTCACGCGCATACACACTCTCTCTCACACACACACACACACACACACACACACACACACACACACACACACACACACACACACACACACACACACACACACACACAGAGACCTACATATACACACATACTTAATGAGTTTGAAATAAGAAACTGGGATAAAATATTCCCTTCCCTCAACATCTAGACAAACCCTGTACTGGGTTGAACAATAAAATCATAAAACTGTAGGCGAAAAAAAACAAAAACAATTTAAATACAGGAATTCCTCGATTAATGCGCATTCCATCAATACATTTCTTGATTAGTGCTCTAATTATTTTATATATCAAAATGCATACGTAATACTCGATTAGTGCAGTAAAACATTTTTCAGTTTAGCCATAGTAATTGAATTTTTTTTTTAATAGTTACCGATTAATTAAAAATTTTCTAAACTTTAAAGATGGAAAATGGGTAACTATTTTGTTTGTCAATTATTACGTTATCTAAATAATTACAGCCGTGTTCAAATTGGACGGTTATAAATAGTTAAATTTTATAATATAAGCGGATAATAAAAATACATATTTGAATATTTGTCTAAATTAGATTTTTTTTAATATTTTGATTTTTTTTTTAATGTTTATTTTGAAGGTCTTAAAAAGAAATTTCTGATTTTTTTCTTAAAAAAATGGACGATTTAATTAGATACAGAAATTTACATTTATTAAAAATATTGATATATAAAAAAACGTATGCATTTACTATGGAAAGATTATAAAAAATATTTCAGGTTAAAATACTAATGATTATGATATGTTTTGAATATTTGACGGGGCAATATCTCTGTACCGCTAATTATATGAAGTAGAGAAGAATACCATACGGCAAACAACTCTAAATAAATTTTTCACAAAAAATCAGATTATTAAACAGTAAAATCATAGCATTTTTATTCTATCTTCTTATATGTATCTATATTTTAATTAAAAAGTACCCTAATTGGAAATTAATTGTGAATGAGACTAAAATTTGGACGGAAGGGCGTAATCATAGACGTTTTCTGTTTAGACATTATGAAATAACTTTTTATTTTATTTTTTTTTTAGTGCATATTTTACGATGTAAGCGATCATAATTCTCTACAAATTTCTTTTCTTTACTATCTGTGAATTCCCGTGTCCTCTTGGGAAAGATAGCGGAGTGTTTTACCGTTGTCTTCTGCACGGTTTTGAATTCAAAATAATCCTTCCCCTAGAATGGCGGTCGCCTAAGGCTGGAAAGCCCAGTCTACCCTATTATTTAAGAAAAGAATTCAAGTCTTTCCCAAATGCATTTGTGAGAATGTATTCGGAAGAGACGTAATGGGAATTGGAAATAGGATCGCTGTCTCGAATTTCAGCGCTGATAACCGATAAACCATTAAGATAAACCATTAAATGCCAAAGGTATTTAACACCACTAGTTTTGTATGAAAAACAGCGTTTTTTTTTGTATATTTTATTTTAGTTTTTTGTGGGGGGGGGTCTTTTTTTAAAATATCGGTCGAGAGCTGACGAAGACCGGAAAAATATTAGGTTTGTCTTCAAATCAAAATTATTTTTTTCTTTCTGGCTTCCTTTAGGTTTTCGAGCGGAAAGAAGCTGAAAAAAAGACGAGCTTCAACAACGTCAAGTCGGGAAACTCTTTTGGAACCGACACCCAGTACCAGTTACACGTTGCCACTAGAACCTCTGATGTCGCATGCCCCATTGGTTCTGCCTACACCGCCACCACCGCCGCCTCCGCCGCTAGTACCTATTGTCTCTCCACCAACCAGCTCTGTCCCTACAAGGACTGCATCAAGCGGACGACTGGCACTGCTGAGTGATATCCGTAAAGGAACCAAGTTGAAAAAGACAGATACATCTGATAGAAGCTCGCCCAAAATTTAAATCGTATATTAAAATGGCTAATTCCTATGGAAATAAAAGAAACAATAAAACCAGAGAATATATATATATATATATATATATATATATATATATATATATATATATATATATATATATATATATATATATATATATCCGAAATCCTGACGTTGGACTCAAACTGATGAACTGCACGCAAAAAAAAGATGACCCGGGCAAATTTATATATATTTTATCAGAATCTGATTGTCTTTGTGAATACTTGTTACCATTTGCTTTATGCGAACGTATATGTATGTAAGTAGATATGTATATAAATGTGTATTTGTGTGTGTGTATATATATATATAGAGAGAGAGAGACATTTATATTATGTTTAACGTTCTTTTTATAGATACAAGTATTTAAGCAAATGCATTTGCTTAAATACTTGTATCTATAAAAAGAACGTTAAACATAATATAAATGTCTCTAAATAAATTGTCGGACAATGTCCAATTCTAAAATATATATATATATATATATATATATGGCATGTGTGTGCATATATACATACATACATATATATATATATTGGTGTATATGTAAGTTGACACCAAGTTCAACCTCGAGTGATTAATAATTGATGCGTTCAAGCATGAATCAGACTGTCATCTACTCGGTGTTGACCCCAGTATCCAATTTCATATTTACACACCCTCTATCCCTCATATTGAACACGTTTACCCATAAATATAACATACATTAAAACTATTTTTATCGTATGTGTATATATATATATATATATATTTAAAGACATTTATAATATGTTTAACGTTCCTTTTATAGATACAAGTATTTAAGCAAATGCTCTGTTTTATAATAAACAGTATTAAATAACATTTACCGGCCCGAATGTCCGAGAAATTTTCATAGAAAATTTTCGTTCTCCTACAGGAATCGAACATGTATCCTATACGGAACCATTATTTCGCGTGATGTGCCTTAACCGTTCGGCCACGAAGAAGCGTCTGGTTAGCAAGGTCGATTTTACTATCTTTAAACTTAAATCTTCCATGAATCTCTTCTATTCATATCTGCTCTAGCGTATCAAATGTAAACAAATGACGTCATATATTTTTGAATTGGACATAGTCCGACAATTTATTTAAAGACATTTATAATATATTTAACGTGATAGAAGAGATTCATGGAAGATTTAAGTTTAAAGATAGTAAAATCGATCTTGCTAACCAGACGCTTCTCTGTGGCCGAACGGTTAAGGCACATCACGCGAAATGATGGTTCCGTATAGGATACAGATTCGATTCCTGTCGGAGAACGAAAATTTTCTATGAAAATTTCTCGGACATTCAGGCCGGTAAATGTTATTTAATACTGTTTATTATAAAACAGAGCATTTGCTTAAATACTTGTATCTATAAAAAGAACGTTAAACATATTATAAATGTCTTTAAATAAATTGTCTGACTATGTCCAATTCAAAAATATATATATAAAGAAAAACAAATATATATATTATGACAAATGTATATTTTTGTCGGCAAAGTTATTTTTAATGTCAGCAGTGCAAAGGAGAAATAATACTTATCTATCTTGCATTAGCGACACCAGCTGGAAATGCCTTTATTATAGCAATGGCGGACTGCTTGAACAGGATTACGAAAAGTGAAAAGACCAGAGCCGCCAAAGATTAGTGTACAATGGTTGTTTTGAAAACGTATATATAAAAACTCACAAATAAGTGTAAGAACTTAAAAAATTGCCCTCGTTTTTTATCTCATATATATATATATATATATATGAGATAATTTGAAAAATGTAAATTTTGACATGTTACCCCGATGAACCAGTGACATCAGTAAAATTAATTTTAATACAATAATAGTAAGAAAACAATGTGAGTTACGTTAAGTGGCTGAACGCTTGATTTTATTTTAACTGTGTAGAAATTAGATTATAACTTTTTCGACCCGGATTTTATTTATTTTCTAGTTTAATGTGTACGTATCCCATATTGCTTCCATCTTTATATAGTAAGAACAGTGCTTAAACTGAAGAGTTGTGTATACGCGAAACTTAAAGTTGGTCCCAAGATCTTTGAACATTTCTTCAACGGTTGACTATTGTTGCGCTATCTTGAGACTCGACATATATACGAATTAATGTATGTATATTAGTCATGAACATGTATGGTGAAACTGGTTTCTCGTTTAATTCATAGCAACGGAAATACTACTGAACAAAAAGCAAAAACTTCAGTAATTTTTTGAGACAAAACATTTCAAAATTATTTGATATATTTTCCCATGATATAATTAATACTATACTAAATTAATACAATTTTTAATGACGTTTGCAGACTTTCCCAGATCAAAACCAGCGCAGGTATTCCGTAAAACGAACGAACTGCTTTTATTACCTTCTTGCATTAAATATCATTGCAACCCATCGATAAGTTTCAATGCTTCCTGCTTAGTCACTCGCTTATATCCGGGTGCAGCAACTTTCTTTTTTTCTGCGCTTTCTGTTATAGTTTGCTAAAATTTTCAATTGCATTTTTGCAGACTCCATTCTCATTGTAACACTGCAGACTGTTATTGAAGCATGCAAATTCTTCTTAGTTTTGATGTTGCGCCTCGGAAATGGCTTTATTATCACTCTTAAATGTACTGCTATTCCCCACGGGAGAAGTGTACGGAGAACAATTCTGGGGTCTCTTGGTGCCTATTCTTGTGAGATAATGATCACAACAGATAAACGGAATCTGACGGAATGGTGGATGAGAAACCAAAATTTACATTTGTTTTTTTATTGATGCCGTCCCGATTAAACGGCTTAGCGGCCCAAATAAGGAACGGAAATTAATACAAATTCTAGCAACCCATCAGTTAAAAATGATTTTTTGAGATCAGCACTTTCTTCCTACCCAGCCTACTGCCTAGGTCCAGAACAGAATCTGTACGTAAAGTGAAAAGTATATATATATATATATATATATATATATATATATATATATATATATATATATATATATATATATGTATTTATATGTATATATGTATATATATGTACGTATGTATATATATCTATGTATATGTATGTATATATTTATATGTATATAGATATATGTATACATATAGGTACATATGTATATTTATGTATATATGTATGTATATATATATGTATATATATGTTTGTGTATATATGTATATATATATGAATATGTATGCATATATATATATATATATGAATATATATATATGTATATATATGTATTTATATGAATATATATGTATATATATGTATATATATGAATATGTATATATATATATATATGAATATATATATACATATATATATACATATATATATACATGTATGCGTACATATATATATATATATATATTAACACGCATTGTGTTTTATATAGAGAGATACTTGTTTAATTTATCTAAAGAAAAAAAAATTACCCTGTCATTTTTTGTTCTACGAGAGTAAAGAAATAGTTTACTCGATGTTTTAAAAAATGTAAGTATTTTTGCAATTGCTTTGTACTAATAAATTATCAAAAATTTTCATTCATTTTTTCATGTTCAGTACTTGTTGAATATTAAACAAAACATGACAGTAAACGGCTTTTCTGTAGGTTCAATATAATGGCATCAATCGTGTTGACAACATTGGTGTATCGGTTAAAAAATCACGCGAAAGTCTGTGAATGCGTAAGTTAAAGTTTAATTTGGTTTGGTTTGGTTGATTTTGTTTAGCGGCTTATCAACTTATTTAATTATTAAATTATTAGTTATTTAATTTCGAAATATAAATATTTTGAACATAATTTTAACTAAATATCTTTTGAACGTAATTGTATAGCTTCAACTACATATATTTTGTACACAATTTTAAACTTTGTGAGTCACCGCATATTTCATAGTATATAGTATGCATATGATCTGTTGTAGGTGTTATATGTGTTGGTATAAACCTATTTCTCCATCTCGGATTTCGCATCTGCGAACTTCATTACTGTCACTACAGAGTTACAATCGACCAATTCCTCTTCATTCACTGTCATGCCGTCGCAGCGCTGGTCTTCTACCCCGGCGCGCAGCTTTTGACATTGTCAAAAGAGATCGAGACGTAGCTTGCATTTCGTACCTGTTCAAGTTTGTAGGTAGGCGTAACTGTTGTTCAAGTACATTTCAATAAATTAAATAATAATAATTTATTAAATAATAATAATTTATTGTAATGTACTTGTAATCTCTGATGATGGCTTATGTAATCCCGAAAGCTTAGACAGGATTAACAATAAAAACATGTATTAACATAGTGATTTTTCTTTCGTGTTTCAGAGATAATGCTAAAAAGCTTATTCGACAATATGAAAGGAATTTACTTAAAATAGACAAAACTTAAACTTGTCTATATTATTTAATGAAACATGCATTAATATATATATATATATATATATATATATATATATATATATATATATATATATATATAGTTGTATATTTAGGCAGCAATCCTTCTTTTATGCAAGTTTCATTAAAAACGACAGACAAGGTACTACGGTTAAGTTTTTTATTTAATTTTTCTTGTGTAAAGGAAGCTTTTGTTCGTACACAAGAAAAATTAAATAAAAAATTTAACCGTAGTACCTTGTCTGTCGTTTTTAATGAAACTTGCATATATGTCTATATTTCTGAGATGAGGTATTATGTACAGTATTTACATTAGTCGGACTATTGTCCTCATCTTTGTCGCCATTTTTGTCACAACGTTTCGGCCGTTGTACGCTCCGGCCTTCTTCAGGTGGTTGGAATATTCAGGTGGTTGGAACAGTCTACCCCAGTGATCGAAATAGAGGGTTCGGTTCGAAATTCCGACTAATGTAAATACTGTACTTGCATATATATATATATATATATATATATATATATATATATATATATATATATATATATATATATATATATATGTGTGTGTGTGTGTGTGTGTGTGTGTGTGTGTGTGTGTGTGTTTGTGTGTGTGTGAGTATTAACTGATTCATAAAATTTGGTCAAGCTGGATTGATTACATGAATTGATTTGTTAAGAAAGCCTTATAAGGCAAATCTGTTATGAAAGTTTAAGGACTGTAGCAAGACGGAGTAGATGTCAATGTATGGGAAAATACGACAATAGAAAGATATTTATTTTGATCTTCAAATGCCATGTTTATTTAGAACGTAAGGAATCTTGATTATCTACTGTTCTTTCCTGAATTATGTGTGAAACGTCACGCCTTTTTGGTAATTGCCAGTTGCATTTCCCGCTGCATTCTCCACGGTTTGAAATTCGGATTTTCAATCTCTTAGACTTCCAGGATTATGGCCATATCACATTGAAACACCGGTTCCCGTGCGATCGCCGAAGTTAAGCAACGTCAAGTCTGGTTAGTACCTAGATGGGTGACCGCTTGAGAATACCAGGTGCTGTAATCTTGGGTGTGAAAATGGTGCAATAGATAATGGCTCGAAATTGTAAATCGGAGAGCGGAGTTCCAGTTCCCGTTGAGTTCATTATATTCACTTACGTGCAAATAATCTAAGGAAAGGTAGGAATTCACCTCTTCTCTCTCAGCTATAGGTTAATTAGTAAGAATTTTATCTCTGATGATTATTATCTAAAAGAAATTCTGACAATCCAAAAAAATATTCTGATTTAATTAACCTGCAAACTGTTGATAAGCAATAAAAACTGAATCAAACAATCAATGTAGATCTTAAATTACTACACCAACAACTATATATGGTATTATGCCAGAATAAACATCGCATTCAAATTTAACATCAGACCATAAAAGGGAACCGGGGACTTGGTAGACCTGTGGTTACTCCAGACAACCGAATGCAGAAGTGCGTGACCTCACATTTTCATCCGGTATTGCAAGCGTGAGAACTGGTATATTCGGCAGATGGCTATATAATTAACCACTCCAGAAGTTTCGGAACAGTCTCCCTCATACAACATAAAAGAATGTAAGGTCCACGAATCTAGCCCGAGGCGACATGGTTCGCAACACAGACTGGCTGAGAATAACTGAAAGTAAATATTAGAATGAATAAAATTTAATGTTAAGTAATGAACATTCAAGTTTGTTGTGACCATTTTATCAGCACCCCACTTTTTGAAAATTATACTCACCGCCCATCCTTTCTTTTAGTCGGGAATTACAAATTTAGTAATGGGAGTGTTTGCACCTATGACCTTGGTGTTAGTTCGTACGCATTTTTAAATGAGTATTTTTCATTGTCTTTACATCAGACTAGGTCTTTTTTTTTTTTAATCATTTGCAAAAGTTCATTAGAAAATAGTTGCCGACATTATTGTAAAATTATTTCCCATTCACATTCTACCAGTTTTATATTTTACAAAAATATCCAAAAATGAAAGAAAGACAAAAATCATTACAATGCTTACGGTTGAACGCTTTTGTATATTGTATTAAACATGTTCGGCTATTTTCTTGGCGAGAAAAAAGTCGTGTTGAAATTTATTTATGAATTTAAAAATAAAAGGGTAAAGTAATTTTATACAAGTTTTAACATAATTAAATTATGTCAAAAATAACAGCAACATCGTGTCGCATTTGTCTCTCTGGGGAAATAAAAATAAGATCTCTTTTACCCCAAAACTGAATTATCAGGCGGTAAAATACAAAAATTAACCGAATGGATTTTTTATCACTTTTTATACAAGCGCATCCGTGTGCAAATAGCACATTTGCGCCACGGGGTTCGGAGGTTGTCTCGCTCATTTAATAAGTTGTATTGAAAATCTGTAGAAAGCCGAGAATACCATGAACAAAGTATAAGAGCAACGAGGAAGTTTTAAGGGAAGTGGAAACAAAAGGGATACAGTTAACTGAAATCTTTGGGAGACATAAGAAAAAAAAGGGCTTGGAGGATTTAAAACTTGTTGGAAGTAAGAAGTAAGCATGTTTAGTGTTAAGAGAATGTCTTTTTTTTCCACTAAAATAAGACTGGTTTTTGCATGACATTTATATCCATGGGGTTACGTCGGCGGTGTAATGGATACTGGTCGGAATGAGAAATCGGAGAGCCGAGTTCGAATTCCAATCGGTTCCATTACATTCTCTTGCGCGCAAATACCCTTGGGAACGATATGAATCCATCTCTTCTCCACTAGAAGGACAGGCTGAGTCTTATAGCTTTGGTTGACAGGCAGTCTACCGCAGAAACAAACGGCAGCCTACTGCGGGAAGATCTGCCTAGTCAGTCATGAATCGAATAAGACATGATCACTCAATGACGTATGGTATTTTAACTGACAGAGGTGTATAGGTAGGTGTTTGCTAGCGACACGATATAGGATCTTTTCTCTTAAATAATATTCGCTGCCATTAATATTTCAAACCCTCTGATTTGTTAAAGAATTAATTTCTAGTGTTGACAGAGGTCAGTGTTCGATCCAGGATAAAAAGCAAAGATTATAATTTTTTTTAAAATTGCTGGCAAGTAAATTTTAGAATAAAAAAGTGAAACCTTTAAAAACCACAATCTCTCTCTCTCTCTCCCTCTCTCTCTCTCTCTATCTATATATATATATATATATATATATATATATATATATATATATATATATATTGGGGAAAATGTATGATAAAGTGGAAAAGATTTTCTTGTGATGCGGTTTCGTCCTTTAGGACTTCATCGGACGGAAAGAACGAAACGTGTCACAAGAAAACCTTTTCGACTTTGTCATACATTTTTCTCCAATATTGTTCTTGGTATATATATATATATATATATATATATATATATATATATATATATATATATATATATATATATATATGTATGTATGTATGTATGTATCTTTCTGTCACCTCCACACACAGACACACACGTATAAAAATTGCGAAGCAAAAAGTAAAAAGGCAAAACAGTTTTTATTTTGCTACAAAAAAATGAGTAGTTGATGTCTCTAATATGGCTAAGACTGACACTTGAGACTTTCGTTGGTTATTTATTTAATCTTGTTAAAAGATAATTTCCCGCGTTAACCACTCACTTACCGAGCCATTTCTTTTTCTTCTACAATCATTATTTTTTATTTATTCTTGAAGTATTGATTTCCTTCTTCCTTATCCATATCTTTTTTACTTTTTCTGTCACCCTTTCTTCTTTTTCCCTTGTTCCTCTTCTTTCGCCAGTACCACGAACACCGACAATAGCACCACCATCAACGTTTGTTTCTTTCTTTCTTTCTTCGTTCTTTTCTCTATTTCCTTCTTTATTTTTCTGATTTCTTTTTTTAGCCTCACCCCCACTCTCTTTTTCATCACCGTAATCTTCTCTTTCTTCTTTCGTTCATTTCCCATTCCCGAATCTCTTTTCTTCTTTTTCTTTAACTGTTTATATTTCTGAGATGAGGTATTGTAATTATTTACACTATTTACATTATTCAGACTGTTCTCCTCATCTTTATTGCCAATATTCACGACGTTTCGGCCTTCTACAGGTGATTGGCATTTCGAACTGAACCCTCTATCTCCTGTTCACTTAACTCAAAGGGAAATAACTGAGACATCCGGAAGAGGCATGGCACGTAGAACTTATACAATCTACCCCGGTGGACGAAATGAAGAGTTCAGTCCGAAATTCCAATCACCTGAAGAAGGCCGGAGCGTACAACGGCCGAAACATCCTTTTTCGTTTTATCATTCTTTAGCTTCTCATTTTCAGATCTTTTTTTTTTCATTTTTCCTCTTTAATTCGCTTTTCCACTTTTGCTCTCTTCTTCTTCTTCTTCTTCTTCTTCTTCTTCTTCTTCTTCTTCTTCTTCTTCTTCTTCTTCTTCTCATATATATATCTAAACTGATAGACATAAAAATGAATTAAAAACAACAATCTATAAATAAGAAATGATTATTTCATTCCTTAAAATGTTAACCAATCATTTAAGAATGTTTTAAATTGCCCGATAACAAAATAGATAAATTAAAATTAAAATGTTTTTTTAAAACTTCCGAATTAAAT
>OZ038498.1:60970508-61108008 GCA_964036315.1 Acanthosepion esculentum | reverse complement strand
CGAATAATTATCATTTGTGTATTTCCTCTTTTAATTGTTACATTTTTATTGTAATAAAAGATATTGCGTTTTGAATAATAATCATTTAGTATAATTGTCCTATCGATTAATTTTCATTCAATCAATTTACAATATGAGTAAATATTTTTCGAATAATTGTTTTCAAACAATTATTTTCGAACAAAGTTCACATAATCGTTTTTTTCTTACGACTACTGTTGTTGATTAACCACATTCCTTCCGATTCCGGCCAGCAAAACAATAGAAAATGCTGTAAAGCCGTTGCATTTTAACTGCTCTTTCTCTATACCTGTCTTCATATTCGTTTTGTTTTTATCCGTCTTACCGTTGTCCTTTAATCTACTTGAGTGAGCCATAGAAAGGTGGGTAGTCATTAAATAGAGTACTGCTGTCCAAATCTCATTTCCCAGGCTCAAAAGAGTACAAAAAGAATTTGCGCTGCCCTGTGGATGACGAATAGTTTTCCACCCTGCAACTCATTTTCTCACAGTCGAAACGTTGCTAAGCTCTCGTTACTCGTTCACTGTTTCCATGGCAGGTGAACTACATTCCATGGTTCCACCAGTTTAGACATTACCAACTAGGCCCCACCAGGCCACGCACACTGTCAACTCATCTTCATAACTTTGATATACCACTTGTAAGGAGGAAGTTCCACTCAGAACTGTTGCTTTGAGGAACGGCAAGTCGAGAGGATGCTTCCCCGATGACTAGAATCTTAACCTCTTCAAGTCTAGGGTCAACCTTTATCTATCCTACATATCCTCATAATATGCACTTCTTGATCATTCATTGTAAGCTTTTATATGATTTATTGGGGGCTTACGGCCACGTCACAACACTGATTCCCGTACGATCACCGAAGGTAAGCAACGTCGAGCTTGGCTAGTAACTATATGGGTGACCACTTGCGACTACCAGGTGCTGTGAGCTTTAATGTGCGGATGGTGTAATGATAATGATTCGGAATTGTTATTCGGGGAGCCGAGTTCAGTTCCCGTTGGCTTTGTTAAAACCAGAATACATTGGATGGAAAATATATTCAAACCATAATTCTAATTATGATTGGAAACAAGCAAAATATGCTATTTTTTTTAATGTATTCGATAAGTAAAAACTGTAAAATTGTAAAAGATTATAGAAAAGTCTACTCAATGAATATTTGTAAGATCATAATTAATAAAAACAGAAAATAGATAAAAGTGTATATAACACCATACTGCTAGGCACAAATTTTAAGACAAAATGTTTTTAATTTGCATTGTTTATTTAAAAACACACTGAAACTACTGCACTTGTATAACATCATAATATAGCTAAATTATTAATTATAATGTCCCTTTAGGGTAAATGACGGTCTTATTTGAAGGCCCAAGCATATTTTGCTTGTTGCCAATCATAATTAGAATTATGGTTTGAATATATTTTCCATCCAATGTATTCTGGTTTTAATATATTTCCATTTAATATTAAAAAGATATTAACTTTAATTGGATTTATTCGTGAAATAGTAAAATCTTGAAGTCAGTTTGTAAGCAAAAACCAGCGGAAATTAGGTATTTCTTTACATTTTTTATGGCTTTTTAACACATTTTCATAGCTTTTTAACAATTTTTCATAGCTTTTTAACAATTTTTGAGCATTTAGTTTTAAAATGCTCAAAAATTGTTAAAAAGCTATGAAAAATTGTTAAAAGCTATGAATCTAATTTTTGGTATCAGTACTTATCACATAAAACCCCAGATTTCACACTGATTGCAGTTTTAATTTTCTAAGAAAGAAGCGAAAAATAGACCTGCCCTAGTAGAAAAATGCTAAACTGACATATACGAGCCGAACACTGTTCGTTCAAGTAAAAATCGCACGGGCCAAAATTTAAAAAAAAACTTCTTCGTCAGTTTTCCAGTCGCAAACATTTAAAATCATTTATCATAGATTATTGTCATTGTGAACGTGCTTGTTCTTATTTTGTGGTCAGATCGAATGTGAATCTAATTGAAGAACAAATACCGGAATGGGACCAACTGCGTGATTTAAAAAATACATTTTTGTCACCTTTTGTTTGCTTATTTTATGACCGTCACCTAAATTATTGTGGCTTCCAAGGCAGGAAAACTATTTTTCATATAAATGGGGGAAGTAAGAAGAACTTTCTCGCTGCTTTAATCCCCATTTTGTCCTGAGCTTAGTAAATATAAAATAAAATGGCTTTGATAACACACGACGATATAGAAAGAAAAACAAACAATGGCGGGTGTTAAAGGGGATACCAATGTCAGATTGTTTATTATTCAAAGTAACCTTTATCAACATTTTGAGACTGGAATCACACTTAAAATAATTATCCTATCTTCAAGAACCCCTATCTATAAATATTATTAATTGAAATGCCAAAATAACCGGCAACTCGTTTTTCCGGGCATACCCGTCTGCTAATTAAGCACTTCGACGTGATTTAATGGTTACCACTTACAACTGAGTAGTGAGTTCGATTCTCACTGAGTGTTCTACACTTTCAGCGTTGGGCCATATCCTCAGTTTCGCTTAAAAAATCACCATACCTGTCTACTTAGAAAATAATTTCTGGCACTTCGACGTGCTGCACTGGTTAGCGAGCCTGTCTCGCTTAATCAATTACGACTAAGTAGTGCGTTCGATCCTCACTAGGTGCTCCACACTTTTGGCCTTGTGAAAAATCATTTACGATCACCTCGACGTGGCGTAATGGTTAGCAAGCTTGTCTCACTAGAACAATTACGACTGAGTAGTGAGTTCGATGCCCCATACTTTCGGCCTTGTGCCAAATGTAAGCTACGCTTGAAAAAATACTCGTCTGCTAGGGCAATCCCGCAAACACACACACGTATATATATATATATATAATTATTTTTAAAAAAAATTTGATTCCTTCGCAACATAAGATTTCTCATGTTTCCAAAAGAAGAACAAAAAAATTCAATATAATTATTAAAATTAAATTGAATTAAGGTATCAAGCCTTGTTTCATCCTCAAGCGAAAATTTAGGAATAACCAATCTTGAAATTTACGCATCTTTATAAGCATGTTCATTCGCAAAATTAATTACTATGGAAACGACCATTTTGATAAGGGGCATACGAGTTAGTTTGTATCAAGATATCAGTCACTTTCGGTGTCCATTTCAAAGCGAATGATAGCATTCATATTTAATTTCAATAATTAGATTAAGGTTTTTGGCTCTTGTTTTTGAAACATGAGAACTCTTATGTAGCGAAGGAATCATATTTTTTTTAAAATAATTATATTTTAAGCTCTACTTCTGTATGCAGCACTGTTTTTTAAAAATAAAAACAAAAATACTAAAGAACTTCGGATTATTTACCTAACGTGTTCTTTCCTATTTTTCCACACACACACATACATACACAGACACACACACACACACACACACACACACACACACACATACACACACACACACACACACACACACACACACACATATATATATATATATATATATATATATATATATATATATATATATATATATATGTATGTATATATATATATATAAGGAATTAATGGATTTTTATCCGTCATTATGGCTTATTATTCTAGACGTTAATTTTAGTGGATACACATTTTTGAATAGATAATTTTTTTGTTTTGTTTTTCTAAACGGTGCAAATTACGTCTACCAGCCGGTGCGTTTGAGAAAATATACTCTCCTTGAAACGAAGGTTGAACCCTGCCGGATCGCACATTTACTTTGTTACGTCCCTCGAATGCGCAAGCCGCGATACCTAATTTGTAGTTTATAAAAAACAGGGCGTCTACTCAAACATGTGCATCCGCAAAAATAACACTTACAGTAATAAGATATATATATATATATATATATATATATATATATATATATATATATTACTTTAAACGTTATTTAGTGATGGTCGTATTTGAAATAGACGACCCATTTTTATTTTTATTTTAAATACTGTGAATTACTTCTACTGTCCTGTACATCCGATAAATCTTAATCCACTATAATAATGTTTGAAGTAATAAAAATGTTGGATAAAAAATAAATCCATTGATTCTTTAGAAATATAGGTATATTTTTACAATAATGTTCACTGTGTGCAAGGCCCAATAGCCACTCGAGTTAGAGTGTTACAGTGTAAGAGTTAAGATGCATAGTTTATTAGACTATGTGGCTAGGATTATAATGATCGTGGAAGTACCCAGTTGGGAGTCAGTTCCATAAAGTAGCTGTTTGTGTGAAGAAGCTGTTCGAGTGGAATAAAAAGAGAATGAAGTTAGTTTGGTACAGTGTGTGGGGCGAGTTTTAGCTGTGATGATCTGAACTGGTGGAATTCCTCTGAACACTTTCCATGGAAATAGGTATAGAGTAGCGAGAGGCATGCAACTTTTCGTCTGTGGGAAAGAAGTTATATGGTAGAAAATAATCAAACGTCCGCAATGCCGTGAAGACGATATATATAGTTAGCTGATAAAGCGTATCTCTTTCCTTTGCATGAATAACGGCGGCTACGTACCTTAGTCTATATGTTGCAGGAGTTATTACGTGAGTATATATGTCCCGGGAATTTCCAGTGCTGCCCATCGTGAGTTTGGTTTATTGAGTTCCTAGGTTCTCGCTTCTGCTAGTTTAGTGAGGCCTTCAATGTGTTTCATGAAATGGGGTTTAAATCTCACGAACTGGGAGACCACTGAAATACCCGGAAGTTAGCTGAGTGTTCCTGCAATCAGGTTCATAGCTCTGTCCATTTTGTCAGTCTGCCTTATGTTGTTGGAGCAAACCAACCTCAACTAAGAGGAAACATGTCGAGCATAAAGGATAGCATGTGATCAGCAACAACATTTATGCCACACCTGTCTGTGTAATATTAGCCGTTTCCTTATAAGGAAACATTCTGAATTCATTGAACGAATAGCCAGTACTGCCGTCGTTTGAAATTTATAAAATATATCTCTTAAGAGAAATTTTCAGGAAAATAGGTTTCTCAAGTCCAGTAGCTGTTATTGCTCTTTCCATTATTACTAATCTTTTATTTGAAGTAGTGTGGAACGTCAACTTCTTCATTATATCATTATTTTTTCTTCTAGTTACACGTAGTATCCATTTTAGTCGTTACTGTTGTTAAAAGTCCTCAAGTGATGTGGTTTCTGTTAGTTAGAACTGTTCTTTGTTTGTGATTCTGTAGCACCATTCCACAAGGCTCGAAGAAGTGTGGTAACACTATTAGCTTACGAACACCAACATAATACACCCGACACGATTACTGAGTTATCACGAGCTTACACAACACACTACTAACAGTATTCATGCGCTGTTCTCGACACACGAATTCGGCTGTCCGAAAAAGCAGAAAACGGGAACTCTCAAACGAAGCGACAAAGCGTCAGTCTTCACCGGTCCAATAGCGATGTTCCCAGACAAAGCTCACTAACGGAATATTAATAATGGTATCCTTGCTAGTCGACGACAACGAAATATCATGGAATATAGTGTACGCTACACAATCTGTAAACTGATGGGTTGAGCAACACCAACTTTTAGTTAGGCTGAATTCTCCCTTTGATGGGTGGTTACCATCTGGCAGTTCCGTTCTGGTTTCAACATTTGGCGTCTGTAGGTTTTCCATGCCACTTTTCAGTAGAACGCTGTTAAACTCTGCCCACGTCCCACGGTTGTTACAGCTTCACTATATCTTTACCAATCTACGAGAGATTACGATGCATATATATATATATATATATGTGTGTGTGTGTGTGTGTGTGTGTGTGTGTGTGTGTGTGTAATAAATAAGGAACAAATAAGCGTTTATAAATTTAACGTGTTTTGATTTTATTTAAGCTTCATCAAAAAATTTAGGAAATGAGCTATGGATGAGAAAGTTCCGGTACTTTGACTTCCGTGTTATGTGCTTTCCATCACTCAGTTAGACGACGTGTTGTTGTCTTGTAGTTTTAATGTGTGTGTGTGTGTGTGTGTGTGTGTGTGTGTGTGTGTGTGTGTGTGTGTGTGTGTGCGTGCATTCGTCTGGATTCTAGCGGGCATTTTTGTGTCTGTCTGGTAGTGTCCGTGTATTCAATTCCTGAAGATAGTCGTGGGATGATGACGTGCCTATATGTTTGTGTGTCATACTTCTAGTTGGTCTTATGGGAGTTGATTCAGTCGGTTGAATCGCGAATAAAATTGGGGGAACTTTGGTGAGTTTTGGAGCGAAAGACTTACACAAGATCCAGATACTATTGGTCAATAACGTGCTTATGCGGCACACTTGAATCCTACCATTTGCTCGATACAACTAGGAAGCGTGACTCATCGAATCACACCTCACTTTGCCAGTCCCGTCGGGTTTAATTAAGACATCACGAATCCAAGACCCTGTTTTTGGTGTGTCTTCTATATTCCATGTATTAGGTTGTCCGGAAAATAATATTGATTTTAGAACCAACTTTTATTCGTTAATTAATGTGTTTAAACAGTGTTTAAATCAATCAAAATAGTCATTAAGGATCACTTTCTCATCACGTCACTATTCGATAAAGAAATGGATCATTTGAATTTCGCTGATGCGATATTGAAGGCACTTCAAATGGTAGAACTCTTTGACATTCACTGAGTTCATGTAAAATCCATGTATCGAGACTCTTCACTTTGGTAATTTTCTTGAGAGGGTCTGATATTGTAGAAATGCCGACACCCCTTATCTTTCGACAAGTATTTTCAGATGTTGTTTGTCAACTGCAGAAAAACGTACTTAACCACCTTGATCTTCAGGACTCGCACGCCCACTGCGGACCTTCTGAAACCAGCGACGTACTGTCCGATCACAAGAGGATCCTTCACCCCCATGCTCTTTTAATATTAGCAGCAGTTTGAGGAGCATTATAACCAGTCTTGAAATCGTGCAAAAAAGTAAATGAATCTCTTCTTTTTTTCAATTATATAATATTTTAATTTAAATTCTGAAAGACATTGATATAGAATTAACAAAGTGGATACTTTAATCATTAGGAATGAGTAATATAGTTGTAGCATACAACGGGCGATAATGGTTACGACCCCATTCACATAAATACAGTAGTAAATACTGTATGTTGGTCTGCAGTTGGAGAGTCGTCTCCAGCTGAGCTGATCAAACTCTCTGCCTCCGGGCAGAGAGGATCCCTAGATGAGGCTATGTCGAAGGGCAGACTCTCGTCTCAGGAAACAACTACTCGACCACGTTCTATACGAGGTCTTCGGGGAATTTTTGGCCGAGCCGACGGGCTCGGATACCTTACATTAAATTCAGCCTTGTGCCACATCTGAGCGCGTGGGGCCGTTGGTAGATATCCTGCAATTGGAGATTCGTCTCCAGCTGTGCTGGTCAAACTCTTTGCCTCCGGGCAGAGAGGATCCGCAGACGAGGCTATGTCGAAGGGCAAAGTCTTGTCTCTCGAGAAACAGCTACCCGACCCCTTTTTATACGGGGAACTTTTCTACGGGGAATTTTTTGGCCGAGCCTACTCCACATTAAATTAGGCCGTGTGCCACATCTGACCGCCTAGGGCGGTTGAAAGATATCTTGCAGTTGTAGATTCAGTGTGGAATTCACTCGATTAACTTCTAGCAGTTGACAACTTCTTCAACCAGCCGCTGGTGAATCTGTGTTATTCTTGTCAGAAGCATTATCGTTCATTATCAACCTTCATTTGATTATTCTATTCAGTAACCTTCCCCAGGTTACAACAAATATATTTTGGGCAACTATTATATTAATATAGAACACAATTAAATGGTTTATTCTAAAATCGGACATTATTTTTCGAATAACCTAATAAGATGAACTCACCTGTTGGATATGTCTCTGGTACTTGCATGTGGAAGTGATTTGAACCAAGATCTTTTGTTCTGTTACTACAGAGAGTTGTAGCCAGATGCTTCTGGCCATGATCATTAAGGACATATCGTCGGCCACTATGTTGTTCACGGAGGGTGATAATACATACCATCACCTATTCCTACGCATTGTGTTTGTTAAGTGTTCCCTAAACTGATTCCAGAATTTGAATGTCTCTTCTATCTGGAACTTTCTGTCATACCCCATTCGAAACAGAGGAAGATAGAACAAATACTACTTTTTGATCTCCTGTTTATTCGTCTCCCTAGAGTGGTGGTATGTGACACAAGGTCGTTTTTAATGCGTGATGCTCATACTCGCACGTATAGGTCAAGCACTAAAATTGCCCAGTCCCCAAGATAATTTGGATGGTTCTGTCGCCGGGTTGGATTTCCCTGGACCAGACATCCATGAAAGCTTTTCAGTGAACTCTCTGAAGACAGAAACGCGGCAGAGAGGTGACGATACAACACATAGCATATACCTGACCTGACGATTATTTGCCTGACCCCCACTCACCCACTAGCGCGGGATGTGACGCAAGGTCATTTTTAACGTGAAGAGCCCATACACATAGATATACATAGGGAACAAGGATAAAAAATTGCCCAATCCAAACGATCATTTTCCCACTGCTGTCGATATTGCATCGACCCCAACTCTTTTAATGTAATGAGGGTGGTTCTGTCGCAGGATTGGAATCCCCGGAACCAGGCGCCTTCTCCCACCTTAAATGAGGATATAACAGATACTACATTTTGATCCCAGTCCAAAGGTCGGGAGTGATTATTTACCTGACCTCACCACTAAGGCAGAATGTGACACAAGGTGGTTTTAAAGGTGGGGAATCCTTATACATGAATATGCCTACGGGCCAAGGACAAAAAATTGCCCCGTAACCACTGTTACGCTGGAATCGATATTACGCCGACCAAACCCCTCTTGATGCAATGAGGAAGGTGCTGTCACAGGGTTGGGATCCTCGGAATCATGTGCCTTCTACCATCCCAAAAGATGTAGAGCAACACTTGGAAGCAATGCTGATCCATACGTAAATAATCACGCCTTTATATTTGTAAAATGCTTGTACTTGAAAAAAAAGAAAAAGAACTCCAGATATAATAAAATTATCAAATATCTGCTCCAATAGAAGAAGAAAGCCACAAGAGAGACGAGAGAAATGTAGTCAGTTATGTGCCATGCGTGATACACGCTTAAGCGATCATGTATCTTTCGATACACGACTGACGCGAATAAGATTTTTTTCCCGCTGTAGGTTGCCATTTCATTCTGCAGTAGACCAGTTGCAACCCAAAGCTATATAACCCGGTCCTACTATTTACCTCGGATGGCGAGAAGAAAAGGATTCATACCTTGGCACATAAGTGAATGTAATGGATTCGACTGGAATTCGAACTGGGCTCTCCGATTCCGCAATCGGATCCATCACTCAACCGTTCCTCCTTTAAATGCGTATGAAAAAAAAAATGAATAAAACCAGCAAGTGTAACGATGATTATGATTGTGTAGCAAGGAGAGTAAAAGAGAAATATGAAAAGAAAAAAAAGGAAAGGGATTACGATTGCATGAAGGGAAACAGAGAGGGGAAACAGAAAAAGAAAATAACGCGTCTGTCAAAAAGAAGAAAGAAAAGAAAAAGAATTTATTTTCTCTCTCCTCCTCCTCCTCCTCTCCCCCCTCTCTCTCTCTCTTTCGATCTCGCTCTTTTTCATTTCTGTCGCACTCACCTTGTTTTTCTTCTTCTTTTTCTCCAACGCAGGATCGTCAAGAATCACGTTCGGACCTGTTGTAGGGTCGCAGAATGTTTACGCCGGTGTCCGCTGTGTGATTGTCACAACGTTGGTCGAATAATGCCTTGTAAAAATGTGATTTAAAAAGCAAAAACAAAAACAAAAAAACTCTTTTTCCTTCTTTTATGTGTTTTCTCTTTCCTTTCCTCTGAAGCAAATTTAGGGAATTCGAACCGCATACAAGCACTAAAATCTGATAAAGACAAGCTTAAATGCAAAACATGAGCGATCTGTCCGCAAATTATCCACCCATTTAATCACATCACAGCACAAGTTTCTCTCTTCTCTTCTCCTCTCTCTTTCCTTCTCTTTCTTTCAATCGTTTTTTTTTTTTAATAATATTTGGTCCTTTTTTCATATCTATCTATCTATCTATCTATCTATCTATCTATCTATCTATGTATTTTAATCCGGACGAAATTTTTTAAGCCCTCACAAAGGAGTGCGTCGAAAGTGTCCTTTTGAACTAGTACAAAGGATAGTAGCGTTCTCGATAAAATCTGACGCCGGTTAATATTTGGTGATCAATATTTAAGGGAATTCAAATGTTTTCCAAATTAGGTTGGATTTCGAGAAGGCTTCTAGCGGGAAATCAATTAAAAAATATTCGTAGTAACTTGCTGATGAGAAAATATCGGTTTTATTGAGACATTCTTTAATTGTATAGTGTGAGTATATCTCAATCTTTCTCACTCTATATCTCTCTTCATTCTGTCTATATATATCTCTTTCTTTCACTCTCTCTCTCTCTATCTCTCTCTCTCTCTCTCTCTCTCTCTCTATATATATATATATATATATATATATATATATATATATATATATATATATATATATATTCAACAAGCCATTTGTATTAAATAATTCGGTAGATAGTTTCCATTTCAGTGATGTAGTAGACCAAAGGATTCAATCAGGAGAGCTAGGTAGTAAACTGTTGGGGTGAGTTGCTTTGAAAAATTATAGGC
Source organism: Acanthosepion esculentum (assembly GCA_964036315.1). Lineage (NCBI taxonomy): Eukaryota > Metazoa > Mollusca > Cephalopoda > Sepiida > Sepiidae > Acanthosepion > Acanthosepion esculentum. The sequence goes on along the minus strand of OZ038498.1, from coordinate 61,097,312 downwards.
CAATCACCTGCAATCTCGAACCACGATTCGGGCGGTGGCATTGACCCTGAAATGTATGTGTGTAATCTCTCACTGCGGCCAACAGCGACATTACATTTTTGCCCCAAACTATCAAAACACAACATATTTTGCATAGCCTGCATTGTATGACAGTGAAAATATACTAACTGCGTATACCTCCATGGGTCGAGTAATGAAGTAATTAGAATACATAGATAGATAGATAGATAGATAGATAGATAGATAGATAGATAGATAGATAGATAGATAGATACGAACAAGTTGAAATACATTTGTTTGTAGGAATATCGAAAAGTGCTGCAGGATGTCAGTTACTTAAAAGTTATACAAATAAAAAACGCACAAACTCCCGAGGGTGAATGACAAGAAGTAATAGAAAGAAAAAAAATGGTTTTCAGGCAAATATTCCGCGGATTAAAATAATTTGTCATTCATTTTCATTCATAAATATTTTTTCCGGAAGCATTGCAAAGAGCGCTTTATAAGTATCACTTTGTTAATCACATACATTGATGTAATTAATATGTATATATATATATATATATATATATATATATATATATATATGTGTGTGTGTGTGTGTGTGTGTGTGTGTGTGTGTGTGTGTGTGTGTGTGTGTGTGTGTATGTGTGTGTGTGCGGTAGATGCATTTTTCATTCATCACTGGTGAGTAGAGTAAAATGCAACATAAACAACATAAAGCAGGTTAACAAAGTGTACAGAGCTAAGGACTTGGTTGAAGGAAGACTCAGATAACTTCCGGATACAGGATATATATATATATATATATATATATATATATATATATATATATATATTAAAATAATAGGAAAGAACAATGAAATTTATAATTCAGAGTTCTTAACATTTATTTTTATTTAAAAAAAACAGTGCTCGATACAACAGTAGAGCATAATATAAGTGTTCTTTTTTCATATATTATAATCGCAACACCGAAATTTCTATGTTTCCAAACTGAAAATTTAAATTCAATCACACAAATTAAACTTAAAATCCAAAGTTCCGTTCCATTTTCAATCGATTTTCAGTTTTGAAACATGGGAATTTCAGTGTAGCGATGATTATATATTTTTTTTAAATTACATATATACATTGTCATCGACAGACAGATTACTTGGCTGCATCATAGCTCTTCAATGTGGCTAGACATCTGATTGCTTCAATCCGGGATCGAAACCCTATCGCATTGGTATCAGTTAGAGATTCTACCATTAGGCTATCGTCGTGCAGCAGATAGCAAGGGAATTTAAACTTTTTCTATGCGAAATACGTCGGTGGCCCGCGAGCTCAATTCAATTCAGTTGAAGAGCAATGCGTTAAATTGCGATATTTATTAAGGATCATACAAAATACCTTACATTGATTGCACAACTCTAAGTTTCATGCCGAAATTCAACCTCTTTCCTCAGTTTAAACATCGATCTCTGCAGAAATGCACAATATTCGAAGCAACAAAACCTTATTCCATCAAAGAATATCGAATCTGGCTCCACCCACCATCAAAAGGATGTTGATTTTGTTAAAATATCAATCGTCTTTTGGGGGAGAAATCCCTGTATCAGAATAGATTTTTTTTCTGAATAAAGTATTTCTACTATATCTTCAAATGCTCCTAACACCATTCTTAAATCTCTTCGATGTTTTATACTGCATTGTATCAAATTCGCTAGCTCAACAATCTTTAGATACATACGTCTCTGAGTAAATGAGGACTCGTCTTGAAAGATAACGATATGCCAGAACGTTCAGCGTTTCTCTTTCTTTCCGCCATCTTATTTATCGCGATACTTTCTCTAGCGAATGCCGTAAGACTTAACAAATTAGTTTCTTCTTGCTGGTTTCACTCTCTTATGACGGCGATATCATAAAGTCGTACTTAGAATTATTTTGCCACCTGCCTATATGCAGTGGGAATTTTTGTTGATTTCCTCTCAGTTTTTTTTTTCAAATAAAATGCCACTTTTTATGGTCCAGATCCACTAGAACAAGATGCTCTGGTTTTCTTTCATTTGTTCGTGGGATTTTAACGATCGTACGGTTCAGATCTAAACGCCAATCAGTTATGTGCCATGCGTGGTACACGCTTAGACGATCCTGTATATTTCAATACATGACTGACGAGACATATTTTTCCCGCAGTAGTTTGCCATTTCTTTCTGCATTAGACCAGTTGCCATCCAAGGCTATAGAACCTGGTTTTTCCTGATATTTACCCATGGCTGGGGGAGAAGAAAAGGATTCATGCCTATCCCAAGGTTATTAGCACGTAAGTGAATGTAAGGGATTCGACTGGAATTCGAACTCGGCTTCTCCGATTCCTCAATCCGCGCCGCTATCCATTACTCCACGACGTGGAATTTCCAATTTAGACACATGTCCCATATTAATCGGAGAAATGAACTTTGAGTTTGTATGTAAGTTACATTGCCGTGTGCCATCTTGTTGTTGTAGATATTTAAATGTTTGTGTCATTCATTGAATTTTATTTTATTTTTGTATTTTTTTATCTGTTGTCTGTTGGTTTCGACTGATGTTTTCGCTTACCCTTCATTGTGACGTGTGTATTTTGTTCTCCCCATTGCTATTAATTATCAAGATTCTTGATTCACGCCTAACTTGTTTAATTTAGAATGTGTGTACCTTAGAATGTTGCTTATCAGTGCTAAAACATAACCCGAAAAGAGTGCATTAAGTTCTACCAACCCACTTTAGTTGGTAATAAACATCTGAATTTATACTAAGTCATTACTTAATATGAATTGTTTCGCAATATTTTTACAGGTTAGTAGGAGTAGATTGGCCCACCTATCGTCCGGTTCGCACTTCTTCCATGTTCATTGAACAGGACTAGAGGTTCATCCCTTGTTCCCTGTTCAGAATATCGTCTACCGGTTCTCTTTCTTTCTCTTACCAGGACCACAATGATTTAACTATCTTAACTCTTTGGTGATCAGATTAACCCGTAGCTGTGACTTTCCATTATGAGGGTATCGGGTTGCTTGCTAGTGCTTTCGACTGGTCGTTAAGAGTCCGAACTCTTTGGTAGCGCTTAGAGAGGCTGCGCCGATCATCAATCGCATAATATCGGGGTATCTGTAGTGCCATGTATTTCCGGTGTGCAACCCTGAGGCCACATTATCCCTTGCCTTCAGCTACGCACCGGCTGATTGGTATTGCCATTGATGACAGATAGGGACAATTATGGTGGTCTTTTTTCTCTATCCTCAAAACATATCTCATTGAAATCAAAACAAAAAGAAATAAAACTAAACCAGCTAACAAAAAAACACCTACCCCACATCTCAAGCTTTCTTTCTCCAATATTCGCAGTATCGGTTCCAACTTCTGCAGCGTTGATTCTTTTCTCCTGGAAAAGTTGCCAGATATCTTTGCCCTCTACGAAACCAATTTGAATTCTTCCATTACTACCAACGAATTCTTGGCTTCAGGGCATCTTCCCTTTGGCCGAAAAGATTCCAGAATTCACATAAAGGGCCTTGGGGTTTTACAGCCGGGATGATCTTCCGATGGCCAGGGAATTGTCTCTTGAGGTTATTGACTACTCTTTCACTTGCTTCAGACTTTCGCTACGAAATTCAGCTATGTCTTTTTTTCTTTATCGCTCCGCCTCATCCTAAGACTGCAGTATATTAGACGCAATAGCTGACAATATAGAAAAGGCACTTTCTTTCCATCCATCTGCTAATTTCTTTGTCTTCGGTGACTTTAATGCTCACCACGACACGTGGCTGAAACATTCTAAAGGCACTGATGTTGACGGTATACAGACTTTAATTTTTTTCCATGCCCAATCCCTCACTCAAATGGTGGGCTTCCCTACTCGTTTCCTTAGCCAAAACTGAGCAATATGCTTCTCTATTGGATATATTTCTTACATCCTTTTCCCACCCTTGTCAAGCTTCACAATACTGGCCACTTGGTAACTCGGACCACTCTGTGGTAGCTATTGATATCTCCATCCAAGAATGATCCCCTATCCATAAGACCTCATTCCGGTACCAGCAGGCTGATTGGAACTCATTCCTGGATTTTTCTTCGTAACGCCCTTTGGACTAACATCTTCAACTTCCTAATTGAAAATTGCACCTCTGGGGTTTCTTCTTCGGTCAAAACCGGCATGAAAGTTTTCATCCCTTCTCGAAAGTACCAGGTGAAACCGCAGTCCTCTCCATGGTTCACACCAGCATGCTCGGCCGTCATAGCACACAAGAGCCACTATTTCCCGCTATACCAGCATGACAGCTCTCGTCATAACAGGTGCCTATTTGCTACTGCTCGTAACAAATGTAAGCGAGTCCCCGAAGAAGCTAAGTCCCTGTTTTCTGAGAGAATGAGGCACCGCATAGCCTCTAAAAACGTTGGCTCTCTTGGCTACTGGCGTCTCTGTAATAGGGTACTAAATAAGGGCAAGAGCTCTATGCCCCCCTCTTCAATCAATCTGAGGTGTTATCATCCTTTGCTGATAAAGCTGAATGCCTTTCCCGTAAATTCTCCTCAAACTTAATTCTTGACTCATCTGGAGTATCCCTGCCTAACTTCCAACTTAGAACTGATTCTCTGCTGAGTGATATGCATATAACCACTTCCATGGTCTCTGCTATCATCTCTAACCTTGATCTCCACAATGCATGTGGACCCGATGGCATCCCTGTAATAGTCATTAAGAAGTAGCTCCTGTTCTCTCTAAACTGTATAATAAATGTCTCGCTGCCTCCTGCTTTCCTGCTTGCTGGAAGTCATCACACCAATGCACACACCTCGAGATCGGAATATTAGGTGTTGTCAGTGCACAGACCTCTTGATATAATTCACAAGAGGTCTGTGCTTTGAATGCTATCAAAGTTCAATTAATAATAACTAGACAGCGTAGTTCACGTCCATTTAAACACATCCATGCTTTATTTCCTCAAGCACCAAGTCATCAGCAGTGCGCATCCAGTCCTTGGTTAAAGGAACTTGGATGAGTTCCACCACGGAATATGTGAATGAGTGGCGCTATGTCGAGTTTAATTCGTTACCTCTTCGTCACCGGGGCCCCGTGGTACGGTTGGTATGACGTTTGCTATTAAGCAAACTGACGTAACTGCCCGGGTTTCAATTCCTGGTAGTGGATGCGCACTGCTGATGAGTCGCAAATATAGGACGAAACGGCCGTATGATTGAAATCTCAAGGAAACCCAGGCTACTTCATTTCACATAAAAAGTGATCATTGATGTTCGAAAAAGTTGTTGCCGAATGATAAATATCATTATCTTGCTGAAAGAGTAAATATTTCCTTTGTCCTTTATTTATTAGTAGGTAACAATCTGTATGCTAGTATCTCTTGGTAATTGAATGCTATCAAAGTCCCAGTAATAATAACTAGACAGCGTAGTTCACGTCCATTTAAACACATCCATGCTTTATTTCCTCAAGCACCAAGTCTGTTTCGGTGTTTCTCATTGTGAATCATACAAAAGAAGACCTATGAGTCGGGTCTGTAAATATTAAAAGGTTTTCGCCTGTTCAGATCACATTAAGGGTTTGCAAAATGATCTCTTTCAATTGGCAAAAGCTTCTTTGGCACTTTTATTTATCTATAAATAATTCCGACTGACCAAAACATCCTGAATATTAACCTAAACAAATAAACATTTTATTTACTTTAAAATAACTGTAATTCTACATCACCAAATGAAGCTTATTTCATTTCGTTTGCCTAGTACATGTAGTTACTCATATATACACATTTTAAAGTATGTCACTTTTCGAATGGACACCTTCTGTGTGTATGTATGTATGTATATATATATATATTATGGGCACGTGTCCGAGTGGTTAGAACGTTGGCATTCTGACCATGAGAATCTCACCATGGTCGATTTGTCAGGAAGGATACTTCCTGATATCATCGGAAGCATATCACAGCGTGCGACACATTTAGAAAGTGCCCGAAAACCATATCACGGGTTGACCCAAGCCTTGTGAGTGAAATTGGGTAGACGGAACCCTTGGGGTCCGTCGATAGCTGTGCTAGCACGAAGTCACAAGTCATCATGGCCGACGGCTTGAACGTGCTGGCCTTGTTCAAATTGTTGATCACGCTAGATAACGTGCTCCTTTCCAGAAACTGTAACTAGGGTCTACTCATTACAGTTGCAGTATAAACCACAAGTGGGCACTGTGGGTGTTATATAAACACAATATGGTATGACGTTTGCTATTAAGCAAACTGACGTAACTGCCCGGGTTTCTATTCCTGGTAGTGGATGCGCACTGCTGATGCGTCCCAAATATAGGACGAAACGGCCGTCCAGTGCTTTCTGCATTCTGTTGAGGTTTCTTATAAAACTCGATGAATTACTTAATTATTATATATATATAATACAGGCAAAAAATTTGGGGACACACTGTATTTCTTTAAAAACACCTTAACATGAGATTTTCTTTGTTTTTTATGAAAAAGATAAAGTTTCTGTACCTACAGTATATTTGCTTTTATTTTTCAGTCTTTCTCCAGGCTCCTCTTACTACCAAAGATTTAAAATTTGCATTCGTCTATCAACAATATAGTTTGCTAAATTATGAATATTTTGTATGAAAAACATTACATTTTGTTTTTCACCATTAACCCCTCAGTCGACGTTTTGACATTACCAAAGAGGCTTGGGATTTGATTCAGGTCAAGAGAATCACGATAAAAGAACAATATCATTCAATTAGGCAAAGACATGCTATATCATCTGGTTTACACATAATTAGAGAAAACTTCACTTTTCAACAAGACAACGATCCAAAACAATCTTCTAAATTATGTCAAAATTATCTCGAGTCAAAAAAATGGAACACATTTTTAGAAATTAGGACTTAGCCGCCTCAATAGCCTGATCTCTCCCGTTGAATTATTAAGGAATGAATTGGCTAGGACAGTTCGAATAGAATACCCTAAGAGTGAGAGTGAACTTTTTCAGTGCTTGAAGAATACTTGGGAAGGTCCGACATCCACCTTTTTTCAAAAACTGTTGGAAGTAAAGCAGTAATTAAGGCAGGTGGTTTTATTGGCGAAAACAAAATATGATCCTTTTGTACGATGATTTTTTTAAGTTAACAACTTGTTTTTGTCAAAATAAAAGTAAATGCACTATAGTTACTGAAATTTTATCTTTTACTTTCAAAAATATAAAAATATCTCATTTTACGGTTAACTTTGATCTTCAAAAATTTAAATGCAATGTCAATTGTTATCTTCTGCCTTGTCAGTTCTTGTTTTCTTAATTATTTCTTCTTAATAATGTTTTCTTTTTCTCATATTCTCCAACACTCAGTAACCCCTTGCTTCTTAGTGGCTTTATTGCCTTGCTTGGGGTGAAATGATTAAAAAAAAATTATGTATAAAATATATTTCTAATATCTGTCCGTTCTAAATCCAGATTAACATTTCAGATTTTTAAAAAGTCGACTATAGTGTTAAATAAAAATATATTCATAGGTCACTAAGGAGATTAAGGGAAGTTAGGAGAGGAAGAAACCAGCCCTTCTCATATAAAAAAAATGAATGATATAAATGAATCAAATAATAAAAATATATTAATAAATACACATATATCTACGTTTGATGTGCGACTCGAGTTTCGTTGGTTACCCAATTCATCGGGCACGAGATATCGCTTATTGTTTTTTTTTTGTTTTTTTAAGTATACAGATGTTCATGGGATGGACGCTGATTCATAGTTCAAAATTAACATATATTTCTTAGCTCTCTCTAGGCACATTGAGCACTATAATGGCTACACCTCTTGGCTAAATTTGGTAATTACTTATTTACGGTCACTAATATCTAGTTATCTCATTTTCCTAACCCTATATATATATATATATATATATATATATATATATATATATATATATATATATATATATGAAGAAATATAGTCTTAAAGTGCGCTATATTTATGGGATAAAGTGCTCAATATCAGAGATAGAACGTGTATAAATATAAAAGTGGACATGGAAGTCAGCACTTAGAGGCGACAGTCTGTTTCAGGCTAGTGCAATCGTCAGGCGACTAGAGCACTAGTCGCCTGACGATTGCACTAGCATGAAACAGACTGTCGCCTCTAAGTGCTGACTTCCATGTCCACTTTTATATATATATATATATATATATATATATATATATATATATATATATATATATATATATATGTATATGTAAGCAATTTAGAAGTTATGACTATAAATAATCCCCCTAAATTTTACGTCTAAACAAAAGCACTGAAAATAGCCGACTTACTTCTTCCTGTACTGTAATTCCCGAGTGACCTATATATAGTGCCTGCTAAAGAAATAATGGCACGAGATCTGAAGATCGCATCGATGCGTGAAACTGACAGTTACTCGGGCCTAACATTGGTTATTGCGCAACTGACATCTTCATTCCTTCATAAATAAAACCACCAGCATGAAATTTCACAGAATGATTCTGACATGTTTGACACGAACAGTACTTTTTTTCTACAAATTGAAATTATTTCTACGTTTGCATTGTAATTTTTTATTTTTATACAGAAAAAGATTTTATTCATCTGCCTTCAGTTTTAGAAACAATAAGTAAAAATTCGCCAATTTTGCAGTTGAAAAATTTCCTTGTAAAATCGAAACTTTGTAAACGTAATAGAGACCCTTCTGTGTCTTGTCAGTCCAGCAAATGTAACATTTTGTTTTTTCCAGCACATGTCTTTAAAACCCTGGCTGTCACATTTGGATGCTAAATCTGAAAGAACGGAAAAAATCTGCACACACACACACACACACACACACAAACACACACACACACACACACACACACACATATATATATATATATATATATATATATATATATATATGTATATATGTATATATGTATGTAGATAGATAGATAGATAGATAGATAGATAGATCTCGCCAGAGAAGTAAGCAAAATACGTGATGAAGGTGACATTTTTACCTATCATTATTAGCAAGCTTGGAATAGTAGTGAAGATCCAAATAGTTTAGTAGAATTGAAAATCCGAGAAAGAATCGAAACTCGACAATAGAGTCTAATATCACAAAGAATACTTTGGATCTAGTTGAAGAATTAAAGAGACTTGCTGTCACTTGATTTCAATTGAAACAAATCAAATATTCGTTACGTTACGAGTCCCGCTACCTACAGCCGTGGCAGCAGTGGTGTGTCTAGAGTAAGGTAGCCTGACTGAGCTCATGCCTCTTCAGGCTGGTTTTGAATTCAAAGTTTTCCTTCTCTTGGACTGGTTACCACTTCAAACTAAAGAACCTCGTGGAAGATGGATTCATTTCTTTTACAAGGACTTCCAACGAAACAGAATTGAACGGGAACTGAACTCAGCACAACGAATTCACTTGTTGCGTCGATAACCGCTACACTATACAGATATTCTTTTTCCATGTGCTGTGTCCCTTCAGGACGTGGGATTAAATGCTCTCCACAACTTCCTATACTTTATAGATCTTAGCAATGTTTTTTTTGTTTTTTTTTACTATCCCCCACTCCTTTTTGTAAAAACTGGACGAATACAAAACTTTAATAGTTCATTCTGATAACAATAATGCATAGACTTGATATTAGGAATTTGAAATGTTGATAATTTCATGAGTAAGTTTTTTCTTTAATCTGGTTATTTTAAAGGATGCTTGTCGGTATTACTTCTGCTTATCACCAATTTATTTCGCGGGTTTACTATGTTTGTATACGTGTGACCGTGTTGCGCTGGGAGACGAAGCTTCTCATATCAACTCGGGAGGAGCGTAAGTGGAACAATTGACCCACCCGAATACAGCAGTAGTTACACAAAGATTAACATCCCCCTGAAATCCACATTGCAACCAATGGCTTGACATACAGTAAGTTTATTTTTACTTATTTGTTATTAATATTTATTAAGCTTATATTTTACGACACAAGAGCGTACCTTTGGCAATCCCAGTGAGGATCGAACTCATTGTATTCATTTTGGTTTACGATTATTGCGAGGTGCCCAATTACTGATTGATATTTAATAAGCTTGGCTTAGCATGACTCAAGGCTATAATAGGAAAAACTCAATGAGGAAATAACTCATTAAATTAAACCTGGATTAGGGGACTAGTCGGGTAAATATTGCTTTAGGATCAGTCACCCTAGTTTACTAATTATCTATATAAATGTATTTAACTTAAAAGAGGTTTCCTTAATAATAAAAAGGGGATATAAGTTCGATTCCTGTCGGGAGACATATTTTCTTTAGTTAGACTTACCAATTTCTTAGGCGTTATACATTAATTTCACTGTTTAAAAAAAGAAAGAAAGAAAAATAGGGATGTCTACTGAAATACGGGTATCCACTATATATAACGTTCATAGCAATAAGGAATAAATTTATAATTTAGCCATATAAGTATATTTGTTATTATTTATATATTATTATTGCCTGTATACATACACAAACATACACACACACACAAATGAGTGCACACATAAAAAATATATATGTATACACATATGCACACACACACACAAACACACACATATTCCATAAATTGCTGACAAAAACTGTATAAACATTATATTTTTATTACACGTGAGTACATGTTTCGAGACTTCTATTCTCTTCATCAGCCAAACGTTTACATTAATTATTTTTTTAAACTTCAAACGACACAGTCTTGTAAGGGACAATAATTAAAAATTCTTGGAAAGAATTTTGTAGAATAACAAGCGTATAATTACAACTGTATGTTCCACACTTATTATTTCCAAATGCTTTTTACATTAAGCATTTTCACTATTATTCATTTATTGCTAGTTTTACACCATCTTATTTTTGTTGTCTTTTAGATTAATCATTTTCACGATTATTAATTTATTACTCGTTTTACTCCATCTTATTATTTTTGTCTTTTAGGTGAAACATTTTCACGATTACTAATTTATTACTAGTTTTATTCCATCTTATTATTGTTGCTTTTTACTTAAAGCATTTTCACGATTATTCATTTATTGCTAGTTTTACACCATCTTATTTTTGTTGCCTTTTAGATTAAACTTTTTCACGATTATTAATTTATTACTTTTATTATATTACTATATAATTTATTGCTTTTTACATTAAGCAATTTTTATTATTATTGAGTTACCTTCACGAAAACGCTAAAAATCACCACACCGTGGTGAAAACATACTCCAAACCCCATGAAAACATAGTTTTATCTTCAAAATCTTTATGATATTATTAAGAAGAATGGTCAGATTATTTTTGAATAGTTAATAAATTTTTTTACTCCTTTTTAGAACATGCGAGTTTTATGAAAAAACTTGTTTTTCTTGCATCTTGTATTAACTTTCAGCATAGCCAATTTTAACCTCTTTTTGCGGTGGGAGACACATTAATTTGGAAATTCTGCAAAAACCAAATAATTCTCGGATTTTGATTAAATTTTCAGGATTATTCTCAAATGAATGAAATTATTTTTTAAATTTTTTATTAAAAAATTTTGGCAAAAATATTTTTTTTTTACATGTGTTTCACCCCTAAGTTACTTTATGAAAACTTGAGAAATTCAACGTGATCATTCTGAGTGACTATATTAGTGAAAACCAGAATTTTTGAAGAATTTAAATCACCGATTCTTTTTTTGGGGTGGGGGCAAAATCGGACCCTGAATTTGTGTTATAAATCGAAAAATAAAAAATGCAATAAAACTAAGAATTATTTAATTAAAGAAGCTTTAAACTGATTTTATGGATAATATATATTAAACACAATATTATGTGAACAAATTTTGATGAAAAATGAATTTTTTTACAAGATCTGTTTTCATTTTTTACAATTTAAATTGAATAATTTATAAAAATTTTAAATCTTTTAAAATTCAGTTTCTCTGTGATAACTCTTATGAAATATTATTATTAAGTAAATGTATATATACTAATCATATATTGTAAAGCTTATTGCAATCTGACGAACTCAAATATTTTTAAAAGAATTTCTATTTGTTTTTGTATGTGTGATATACGTGTAGAATTTCAAATTATGGATGTACAAATCTATGACATTATCATTAAAAGGTCACGTGTTTTAAAGGTTTTCTTCCGTTACGGAAATGAAACTCGTAAAATTTATCGTTTGCTTCACCATACTTAACTATGGACACGTTCGGCGGTCATTAGACTGTCAATAAATCGATTAACACATTAGAAAAACAAGACCCCGTGGTTAAGGAATGCTTGAATACAACATTTTATGCTATAAGTAAGCAATATTTGTTTCAAATCAGATTTTTTTACAGAGAGGTTCACCCTTTAAAAGGCCCCGGAGGCGACTCGAGGTAGAGGGTTACTTTTGATGGCCATTTGTTTACCCCAGCCTTGAACATTGTAGTAATGGGGGAAACATCCGCTTAGTAGTCGGTTCCACAGGGCAGTGGTTCGCGGAAAGAAGCTGCTCGAGTGGATTTTACGTCGGTGGGAATGTGGGCGGTTCGCTACTATGTAAGTGGCAGGGCGTGATCTTGTTGTGAAGGTTTGAATGTAGTTCTTCTTTCCATGGAAGTAGTGGTACAGCAGCGTGAGGCTAGCCACATCTCGCCGGTGCGAGAGAGGCTGAAGGGTGGAGAATAATTCGTCACCCACACGAACTCGGATACGCTTTTGAACTCTACCAAGGCTGGAGTGAGAGGTCTGGGCAGCTCCAGCCCAAATATGACATTACTCTATTTTTAGCCTCATCTGGCTCGTGTAAAGGTAGAGGAGGGCAGGAAGGGTTAGGTACTCATTGGCGCGATATAGAGAGCCGACTATTTTATCTGCGTCCTAGATGCGACCATGAACACTACAATCTTAACTCCTACATGTCATGAGTCAGTTGCTATTTATTTTTCTTATCCTCATAATCTTCACTCCCTTCTATCTTCTTCTTATGTTCATATCATACGCGCCTCATTCAGCAACCGTCTAGTATGAGTGACTCTTGTGCCTTGTATTCATTGAATCTTAACAGATAGATCAGTGATTCTCAACCGCCGTGGTCCTCTTATCTGAAGTGAAATATTGTCACGACGCACACACACACACGCACACACACACACACACACATATATATATATATATATATATATATATATATATATATATATATATACAGTGTAACCCGGATATAAGAGACCCAGATATAAGAGAAACCCGAATATAAGAGAGATTTTCTCTAGTCCCAAATTAGAGCCTGTTAATAAAACAAAATAGACTAAACCCGGATATAAGAGAAACTCGGATATAAAAGACTTCTTCTCCGGTCCCGACAACTCTCTTATATCCGGGTTACACTGTATATATATAGACACATATGTGTGTGTGTGTGTGTGTGTGCGTGCGCGCACGCGCGTGTTGAAGTAGTAATGGCACAGCGTTAGGATTTGAATAAAAATGAATAAGTATTAAAATTTGTTCAATTAATTCTTTTCACTATTCTTCAATTATGTTATTTTAAATACTTTGTTTTAATATTCATTTTCAATAAAAAAAGTATTTATATATTTTTAATTTAACTTTTTTAAAATTTTCATTCAACTGAAACAAATTAAGTTCATATTTGTGTGTGTATTTTTTTTTATAAATTTATGTCTTTATTTCATAACATTTAAATAATTATAATCATTTTGTGCCGTGATATTTTCATTTGTTCGTAGGTGTGCCGTTGCTCAAAACCTTGAGAAACAGTGAGATAGATAGATAGATAGATAGACAGATAGATAGATAGATAGATAGATAGATAGATAGATAGATAGATAGATCATATTAGGATCTTGTAGCAATGATGGCTACTTCATTTAACAGCTACTTCTGTTCTGTATCGCGTGTCTTAAGCTGTGCCTCTTCACTCTCAATGCAAATAAAATAACTCATTTAAGAGCGCTGTGAAAGTGGAATATGCTTTGTGTTTAGTTCAAACAAATTTAAATGATCTTGACCCAAAATCATCTGAGAAGGCGATCAAAGGGATTAACCCATAAATCATACTTGACTGGGACTTTTAAATGCCTCTTGGCGACCAAATAGCTTTTCTTTTTCTTTGACAAATAAAAATTTGCAATTGAACACTTAAGGGATTTTCTTTTCAACAGCAGATTTAATTAGTTTTCTTTCAAAGAATTCTAGCTGCGCTACAACAAACCTGAATATACACTGTCTTGATTTTCTTTCTGGCTACGAGTTTCTGATTTCTATCGTTGCGTTTTGAGTCTTATCGGCTCCTCCTACCCATGCAAGTTCATTGTGGTGCAATACTTAGCAAACTAGTCTTGCATGTCATTACTACAAAGTAGTGAGCTCGTTCCTCACTGGGTGACCTCATATTTGTGGCTTTGTATTAAAACTAAGCTTTGTTTTGTAAATAATTTTTCAGGCGCATCGTCGTAGTTTGATGTTTAGAAAATTTGTGTTTCGTGTTTTATTCTCACTGAGCGCCCCAAACTCGTGTCCTTGTACCAAACCTAAAATTCGCTTTTTATATAATAACTATTCCCATACATGTTTAAGACTAGTAAAAAATTGCCTTACATAGACATCGAAAAGCTAAACGTATCCATTAACATTCATCTTTCTTCTATGGTACCTCGTTTTTATAAGTTAAAGCGCATTACTAGATTGGCAGCAAGGTCTCATCATTTTGCAGTTGAATTGGTTAGATGTAACCGCAAGTCCTATTCTAATAGTTTCTTCTATTGCACTTCTCACTTGTAGAACTCTCTTCCGGCTTCCCAGTCAAATTTGATCTTCAAAAATTTAAATACAATGTCAATCGTTATCTTCTGTCTTCTTAATTCTTGTCCTTTTGTTGTTTTCTCTCTTTAATAGTGTTTAATGGTATCCTCTAACACTCAGTAATCCCCATGCGTCTTAGTGACTTTATTGCTTTGTTTGGGGTGAAATGATTAATAAAATGTTATTTGCTTTTTAATTTTTTTAGTTACAGTTACATCTAGCTATTTTAATTAGTACTGCGCTTAAATTCATAAAATTTAGATCCCTAGAGGAAAGTTCATCAAAGCAACTACCACGAAAGTCACTCTCCTGGAATGTTGTGGTGCAAGATGTTGTGAGCAAGTAAATGGTTAAAGAAATAACAAAACAAATGTTACACATATATCATATATTAAATAGTAAGTACAACAGAAGAGTATTACACGACTAGTAAGTGTGTGTCGGTTGACCCAGAGTTCAATCTATTCGACTGTTCCCCCAAGGCCTTCTCTCCCACTAATCTTATAGTAGGTGGAAGAGTCCAAAATAAACTCTTTAGAGGGAGGACAGCACAACATGGAGGTTAGCATCAGCCATGCTGATGAAAGTTAAAAGGGTAAAACATTTATAGTTTTTCCTAATAACAGTATCGAGATTCATTTTTAAAAGCACTTGACCTCAGTTATTTATACAATATTCATTAATTTCATCCTTAAACATGTTCATGTATGCAATTATCCTTATTCTCGAAATCCATTAAGTTTGTAGATGCATCACATGTAGTGTAACCGTATACGGCAGTGGATGTATCTAGGGCAATATAGCTTGACTGAGACCATACAGCTGTAGTCTGGTTTTAATTCAGAATTGTTCTTCTAGAGTGGTTGCCTTACCAAGGCGAAAGAGCACAATCTGTACTATTTGGGATTTTAAATGTATTTAAGAATTGTATTTTAAAATTTCTCTTGTACAGGGGTTGGACAAAATAACTGGAACAGTTGCAAAATCTACTCCTATATTTGAAAGACCTATTATATTAAGAACTTTGACTAAAACTTCGTAATTCCAGGTTATATCTATTGTAAATACGTTTATTTATCTAATTTACTGTCTTTGTCTTATTTATTTTTAGAATTTAGTAAAATTTAAGCTAAATGCGTGACCTCTCCGAGTTCGAAAAAGAGCAAATTGTTGGAGCTCGCAGACAGGAGCCTCGATCACTAAGGTTACTGAACTGTTTGGTTTTTCAAGAGCTACCATATCAAGAACACTGATGCAATTCGAGAAACAGGGCAAGACCTCTAGCAACCGTAGCAATTCGGGTCGGATTTGCAAACTTACTGACAGGGACTGATGTGCATTGAAACGCAATGTAGCAAAAAATCATCGGACAAATGCGGCCAAAGTGACTGCTGAGTTGAATAATCATCTGAATAGTCCAGTTTCTACTAAAACTGTTCGTCGTGAGCTCCATAAGGCTGCATATCATGGAAGAGCTGCCGTGAGGAAACCTCTTCTCTCCACTTGCAACATTCAAAAGAGGTTGAAGTGGTGCAGAGATCACAATGCTTGGTCTGAAAACCAATGGAAGCAAGTCATATTCTCAAACAAGTCCAGTTTTTCTCTTTTCCCAACTTCAGGGCGAGTTTATGTGTGGAGGCAGCCCAAAGAAGCTTACAACCCTGACTGCCTTCTTCCAACAGCGAAGCATGGAGGTGGATCAGTGATAGTTTGGGCCGCCATATCATGGAAACGTCTCAGTCCAATAGTTGCCCTGGAAGGATAGAATCAACATCAAAGATTACCTGAACATTTTGGAAGATCATGTTCATCCAATGACCAAGACTTTATTCCCTGATGGTGACTGCATCTTCCAAGACGATAATGCTCCAATACATACCGCTTGAGTGGTTACGAATTGGTATGAAGAGCATGAAAGTGAGCTAGAACACATGGAGTGGCCTCCCCAATCTCAAGATATCAATATTATTGAACACGTGTGGTGTATTTTAGAGCAACAAGTTAGGAACTGCTATCCTCCACCGTCGTGTCGTAAAGAGCTGGAGAAGGTTTTAATGGAAGAATGACTGAAAATTCCTCTGGATGGAGTCAGGAAGCTGTATGATTTAATTCCTAAACGCATTAAAGCTGTATGTGAGGCTAAAGGAGTACCAACTCCATATTAAATAAATTTTCTTTGAATTTAACAAGTGTTTCAATTATTTTGTCCAACCCCTGTATATTACATTGTGTGTGACGTCATTATGGCGCGTAAAATCTATAATGTTGAATTTAAAAATTTTTAAAATCAAAAAAAATTTTTAAAATCAAAAAAAAAAAGTAAATACCATTTATAGTGTTGCCTGGTCTAGACACGGTGGATAACGGCTTGGATTGAGGAATCAGAGAGCTCAGTTCGAATTCCAGTCGAGTTCGTTACATTCACTTACGTTCAAATACTCTTGGGAAAGGTATGAATCCATCTCTTCTACCCTTAGCTATGAGTAAATAGCAGGACAGACTGGCCCCTATAGCCTTGGCTGGCATACGGTCTAGTAGAAGCATATCTGTGAATCCAAAACCTCCAAATATGGGTTAAATAGCCTCACTAACCGATAATTAACCAAACATGGTACGGCTACACTCCTGAAGACATGATCAACAAGATGAATCCTAGGAGGGCTCGGATTTGGAGATTTTCCTGATTTTGATAATAACTAGAATTTTGTTTGAATGCAAGAGATCTTACGCGTTCAATATTTACCTACATTTTATCTTTAAATATTTTCTTATAGTGTATAGACCACGCGTTCCATAACCTGTTAAAGTCGTAGGGCTATTGAATGTACTACAGTTGTACACAACTTCCGCAAGATAGCCTGGCGGAACGGATCTCATCCATCTGAAAATGGATGGGATCTGTTCTGCTAGTTTTAATTCACTGTTGTCTTTTTTCTGGACTGCGTACCTTCAGTTATGTGCCATGCGTAATACACGCTTAGGCGATCATGTATCTTTCGATACATGACTGACGAGGCAGATTTTTCCCGCAGTAGGCTACCATTTCTTCCTGCAGTAGACCAGTTGCCATCCAAGGCTATAGAACCCGGTCTGTCCTGCTATTTACCCATAGCTGTGGGGAGAAGAGGATTCATACCTTTCCCAAGGGTATTAGCACGTAAGTGAATCTAATGGATTCGACTGGAATTCCTCACCGTGCCTCCTGCCTCCCTTACCAAGGTTTTTTTTAGCCCAGTCTATCCTATTGAAAAATGTCGAATGCATAAACGTTGTTATAGCAACATAAGCAATACTAAGAATTGTTTCAATTGTTTGAAGAATTTTTCCAATAACATACAGACTCTTCCGTAACAATTTCACACTCGAATAATACGTACACTCAGGGCCAGTGCAAGAGTTTCGAGACCGCCCCCACCCCGAATCTATGATACAGGCCCCACTCTATACTACATGTCAACTTTCATAAGGTAGTATTCATATAAAATACAAATTTTATTGTAACCTAATTATGTACAATAATGGATCCTATGCAATGTAAGTGAACAATTCAACTAGAAAAACTGAAAATAAATACAATGCATCTACATAGAAATTAGAGACATGTCATGATTCATAATTCATTGTTAATTAAATAAATCAACAATGGTTTGCGGCAATTTTTAACATGAACTTGAGATTTTTCTTGTTAAAATGTTGTATAATTTTAACGTATTCACCATTACGAATAAAAACAAATAGTGAATTTTATAGCGTTTTTCGAGACGTAGCATGAGTAAAACAAATTCACGGATTTGGAGAAACGAATAAAGAACATGGAATTACCGTCAAATTTACAGAAAACATTCATTTTTTTTAATAGTCAGTTTTGCTTAGTTTAATTTATAACATATATAAATGTAGGTAGAAAAAAGCAAATGTTGACAAGATAGCAAGGGTCACAAAGCACTGCACCAATCAGGCTTACACCCTCCCGGTCGGGGGTGGGGGTCGAGCATAGCACATATCGGCCCTATGTACACTCTTCATAATATCGTTATACTTAATATAACATATAAATGGTATTCTTCACTGGACTAAAATGCACCTGTCAGTTGTTAAATGCATTTAAATTTCCATTTCAAAAGTTTGCAGATATTATTTTTGGCTTTCTTTAATTTAGGCTACGGTTTTCATATATTTGGCGCATTACATTTTTTTCTTTACTGTCTTTCATTTTTCAGCTTTTTGAATTGAAAGATAAACTGATTAAAGCAATGAAAGCAAAAAGTCAGTCTGCTGTTAAATTGCCGCGGCCATATACCCAGAATTCCTTCGCCAAGCAACTGGGACGTTTCTCAAATCTTATAAAGGAAGTGACATTTCAAGATACAGAACTGACTCCTGAGATCAGACGAAGACTAATTTCCGGTAAACGTGTATTAATATTATTTAATTGTATAAAAACGTTGCATGAAATACTTCCGTAGCGACTTCATAATCAAGCACCATTTTCATCTCCGATAACCGCTAAATTAAGAGCTCATCAAAAGATAAAAACTAGCCCTTAATAAAAAAATAAATTTGTATTACTGAAGGTTTGCTGCCTAACCATACTCCCCTTCACTAATAAATACACGCACACACAGAGGAAAACACACACATATATAGTGTGTAAATTACTATAAAGTAGTTTGTAACCCGTTTATTTATCATTTCTCAGTTGCGTCTCTGTCTTAGGGCAGAGTGAGGTCAGGGGCGGCTGCGTCGAAGGACAGAGTCGCAACTGAGGAAAATCATACTGAGAGGTGCCCAGCCCTGGGGAACAGCTACCCTGAGGCTGTGCCCTTCCATTGAACTAGAGAGAGGGATCGGTGCTCGCACCGAAGCCAGCGCAACCGACGGTTGAGGGAGCTCGGGGAATTTTTGTTCCTAGCCTGGGTGTACGTGATCGGGCTCCCCACATTAAACTGACCTTGTGTCACAACGCAATTCCGTGGCGGGGGTCGATTAAATAATATATATATATATATATATATATATATATATATATATATATATATATATATATATAGTAACAAATAAATTTGCATGTCCAACTTATTTGTCTTTACCCAGACTTTCACGGAGATATAACCACTCCTCAAAAAATTGATTTTAATGCAGTATCATATTTTTCTTAAAGACGTTATTTTATGATTTAAACTAATTTAAAATTGCAGTTAAATGTATTAGTAAAGTTGTGTATATTGGAAGTATTTGCATTATGGATAGGGAGGTGAGTAAAAAAAAAATAAGCAAATTGTTAATATAATTGAGGGATCTAATTATTTATAACTTATTATATATTAAATCTATTCTATTTCGCTAAATTACTGTAACATATACAGGAAGTATCAAAAATACTTTCAAAGATTTGTGGAGGGTTTCTCACACCAAAACAAGGACAAAAGTCCATATAAACATATATCCGTAAATCCTTCGTTTTTGAGTTAAAAAAGATTACGGTAGACGCTGTTAAATGTACAATCCAAGATACAATCCAAAAATGCTTTTACAATCATTGGAAGCGGATCCCTGAAACCAAAACAAGGTAAAAATATCCAAAAGGCCATCGTTGTACCTCAACACAGCAATTCATAACAAATGTTCAAAATGTCAATGCATGCTTCTACACACGCGTCTACTCGTCGGATGATTTTTTGTTACACCCTGTGCATATATATATATATATATATATATATATATATATATATATATATATATATATATATATATACATTATTTGCGTTGTTTTGAATACTAGTAGGAGCGTGTCAGGCACGGTTGGAATTCGAGTGAGCGACTTTCTATTTAAAAAAACTTTTTCAGCACGCAGTTCCCATTGTTAAACAAGGTAAGGTTGATAGTAGGGTAGATATGTTTTATATACAGGACCTTTCTTATACCGAGATGTTTCGGTAAAATTATTTATATGAAAATTTTAAAAAATAGAAAGTCGACCACTCGAATTATAGCCGTGACCAACGCGTGAAGTGTCTGTATAAACGCTCCTACTTGTATACAAAACCACACAAATAATACATCACAGTCAAAATACACACACGTGTATATATATATATATATATATATATATATATATATATATATATATATATATATATACAAACAGGTTTACTTAAATAATACTGACAAGGTCTTTTCATTTAATTTTTTATTATACTTTTACAATTTTTTGATAAGATGTTCACATAAAACTTTAAGTAGCATCGAGCGGTGAGGAACAACGATATATTTTTTAATACACACATAAACACACACATATATATATATAAGTACTTCCACGGTAATTGCTCTGAGGAGTTGCTTTCGCTTGTCCCTAAGCCTCGTGAATTTAAGCGTCCTATGAGGCTGGCATCCCGTTCCCACCCCTTCACCGTTGAAACTGTTAGGTGTAGACGTCTTTTCAACTCCAATAGCTTCATGTCTCGCACATCTCGCCTATGGAACTCCCTTCCCTATTACTGTTTCCCTGACAAATACAATCTCCAACGGTTTAAGTGTAGCGTCAATCGTCATCTCCAATTGCCTTGATCTATCTACTTCCTGACATCTTTCATTCCTATCTGCTCTCGCTCTATATCTCCCGTAACCCCCTACCTCGATCGACCCTCCGTCTTTCTCTTTCTCCACATCCCTTCCTTTACCACTCCTATCTGCTCTTCCTCCAACCCTTCTGTAACCCCATGCGTGATAGTGGCCACCGGCCTTGCTTGGGGTGATACGCTTAAAAAAAAAATATATATATATATATGTGTGTGTGTGTGTGTGTGTGTGTGTGTGTGTGTGTGTGTGTGTGTGTGTGTGTGTTTGAAAAGCTGAAATTGATGACTTTTCAGTGGTCTGTTGATAGAAAGGCATTTAAGGCAAGCAGGCTTTGTGGTAGAGTGCTCAATATCGGAGAGAGATTCATTATTGGATGCGCGTTTTAACTTTTGATTTATTTCTATCTTTCCAGAAAGTTTACGCTATGATCAGTTTTGTGCAGAAATCCGTTGTCTCTTCGGACCAACTGTGAGAACTCAAGAATTAAAAACACTTTATAGGAAGATAACTTCAAATCCGGAAGCTCGAATCGACTGGAGTGAGGTAAGTTGAACTATTAGCAACATCGATGATATTGGCATTTGATGGGTGCTCAATGAATTTTCCTTTCACAAAATGTAATACAGCATACTCGGACTAGGACACCAACTAGACTGTTATATTAGGCGCGTACAAAAGTTTCCAGGTTTTTTTTGTTTAAAAATAAATAACGCTTTTCTCTTGAGAAGGAAAAACTACAGAACGTCCTAGACAAGGTAATAAAGGAAAGCGAGAAGAAAGGACTAACCATCAATTTTAAGAAGACAAAATGTATGGTTGTTAGCAAGTGAAAACGCCCAAGATGCGAACTAAGAATTGGTGATGTCAGCATCAAACAAGTAGAGAAATTAAAATATCTGGGAAGTGTTTTAATAGAGGCGGAAAATGTGACACCGAAATCCGAAGGCGCATTGGATTAGCGAAAGATGGAGTTCAAAAGCTCAACAAAATACTAGGAAACTTATGTTAGAAACAAAGAAAAGTCTACTGAATTGCTCTGTGGTATCCTCATATATTATTTTTTTGTCTTGTTCTTTTCTGTTTCTTGATGTTAATTATTGCAAATGCTTTATAGATTACACAAAAGTATGTGACAAAGTACGGCTCAAGGATCTATTTGAACTGCTAGGAAAGCTCGATCTATTTAGAAAAGATATTAGTATAATCCCGAACTTACACTGGGAGCAAACCGCTTATATATGGATAGAAAATGAATTCAGTAAATACACAAAAAATAGAAAGGGGCGTAAGACAAAGATGTCTGTTCCCTGCAGATTTATTCAACCTCTACAGCGAGGCTATCCCAAGGGAGCTGGAGACCTGACGAGGATTTATTATCAGTGGGCGTCATCTTGACAATATAAGATACGCCGATGACACTGTTGATGGCCGACACATAAAGAAAACTACAGGACCTTCTAGACAAGCTAATAAAGGAAACACCTAATTATCGGAGAGAGTAATACAAATACAGAAGGATGTAAACTTATTGATCTCTTCGGAAACGATGTTAGAACAACACAGAACTTATATTGAGAGCAAACATCCTGCATACGGATAGAATTGACTCGGATGTATCTTCTCACTGGATCTGTTCAATCTCTACGGTATGGCTATACTAAGGGACCTGGAAACTCTACCAGGATTCATTATACGTTGGCGAATGATACTGTGTTGATGACAGACACAGAAAGGAAACTAATGGATAGTCGAGGAAAGCGATAAGAAAGGACTATTAACCGTAATAACAAAGAATGTAATGTTGTCAGCAAGAGAAAATACCCCAGATGTGAGCTACGAACTGGAGATATCAAACAAGTAGAGAAGTTCAAATATCTGGGAAGTGTTTTAACGGAGGCGGAAAATGTGACACCGAAATCCGAAGTACGCATTGGATTAGCGAAAGATGGGGTTCAAAAGCTAAACAAAATACTCGGAAACTTATGTCATAAACAAAGAAAAGAGTTCCGAATTGCTATGTGATATCATCATATCTTTTTTTTCTCCTGTTCTTTTCTTTTTCTCGATCTAGTTTATTGCAAAATTCGCCAATTCTGTTTGTTAGGTAGTTCGGCCATTTATTCAACCTCTGTGCTGTAGCCTGTTATTGAACTCACAACGCTTTGGACCTAGTCTAACCAACGCCTGTATCCACTGAGATATGTGTCCAGTTGAGTTAAAGGGAAATAACTGAGACATCCGGAAGAGGCATGGCACGTGGAACTGGAACAATCTACCCCGGTGCACGAAATAAAGGGTTCTGTTCGAAATTCCAATTACCTGAAGAAATCCGGAGCGTATAACGGCCGAAACTTTGTGAATGAAGATGAGGATAACAGTCTGAATAATGTAAATAATGTAAGTAATCATAATACCTCATCTTAGAGATAGTTTAGTTTAGTTTTTCTTTCCGCTTGTGCAGTTAGGCGTCGCGGGGAGACACAGTCGTCTGTCAGCGGCAAGGCGAGTGGGCTGGAAGAGAGATATCTCATGGGCTCCGAGAGTGTCTGCCACTGCGTCGCTCCAGCGTCTTCTTGGTCTGCCTATCGCTCTCCAACCAGAGTACATGAGGGTGTATGCTCGTAGGACTGGTTGGTTGATAGGTATACGAGTGAGGTGTCCGAACCAATTGATCATCTGATGTTCGATGTGTCGTATGATAGGGTATTGCTCCTACCATATCTCTTATTGCCTCATTCCTGATCTTGTCTCGCCTGATCTTGTTCACTGCTTTCCTCAGGCATTTCATCTCACAAGTCATCAGTTTCATCTCAAGGGTTTTCGCTAGGGTTTTTGTTATGCAATATCAATACTTTGAATGTCGGACAATCTGCTCACAGATGAAGAAAAAACTGGAAGCAATACAAATACGATAGTATCGAAAGATATTGAGAATACCATGGAGGGAGGGCATAATTAAAGAAGTATTCCAAAACATGGAAACGAAAAGGACACGTATACTCAGAATAAAAAAAAAACAGTTTCTAGGATACATAATGAGGAAGGAGGGCTTGGAGAATTTGACACTGATAGCACATATCGAAGGCCAAAATGATAGGGGAAGGCAGTGTGAAGGAATGAAGGAACAGGGATGTGGGAGACTTAACAAAGCAGCAGACGTTGCGAAAGGCAACAAGGGATAGGAAGTTGTGAAGAACCAGTAACGCCCACGTCCTGAAGGGGCACGGCACATGTAAGAATATTCTAGTATTCTATTTTTCAAGACATATGGAGGCAGGAAACTTTTGCACTCGTCTATATAACTTTCTTTTATTTTATCACAATATTTCATCCACCTTTTTCTCTCAACTTTTTTATGTGTGGAGAGTTATCGATTCGGGTCGTGAAACCGGCGAAGCGAGTTCAAATTCCAGTCGAGTCTGATGCGTTCGCGTTTGACAAAGACATATATCCATCTCTTCTACGTCCACCTATGGGCTAAATAGTAAGGTAAGACTAGCGCTGGGTGGCAACCAATCCAAGAGAAGGAAAATTGAATTCCAAACTATGGAGTATCAGGAAACTAGTCCGCTATATTTCCCAAGAAAGCACAGAAATTCAGAAATAATAAAGAAAAGGAATTCGTGGAGAGCCATGATTGTCTACCTACTAATGGCGTATGGCATCTTAGAATTCTCCAGCCTAATAGTTTAAATTTGGAAACTTTGAGGCGGGGGTATGCTATTCTGAATAATCTACCTGCCTTTTAACTGCCTCGCCTTGCAAGCTGTAGTAACTGTCCATACCCAACCCACGCATCGAACCTGAATCATTCCAATGGAATACTTGAATATCACTTTCACTCCTTAATTCAAGGCAATTAGTTTCATTGAAGCAAGACAATGCTTACGGATCCTCGTCTCAATAAATAAAATAAAAAATTGAAAAAATCTAGGCCATCTTGAATAAAATAAAATCTGAAAATCTAATCCACTAGACCACCGCAAAAGGAGCTTCTTTTGAGCCAACTGTAGAGGCTGTGTTGATGTATGGTGTCACTGCTTGGTCATTAACAAAAATCCTACAGTCTAAGCTTGATGAAACGTACACTCGGATGCTGAAAGCTATACTTAACATCTCATGCAGATAACATCCAACTAAATTACAGCTCTATAAAGCCGTCCCTGATACTTCTGCAATCTTACGTAAACGCAGAATGCACTTTACAGGACACAGGTGGCGAGCAAAACGAGAGCTTGCAAGTGATCTGATGCTCTGGACACCTAGCCATGAAGCAAGACGGGTTGGTCATTCAGCAATCATATATATTGGCCATTTATGTTACGACACATAATGCTACCCTAATGGCCTTCCAATCTTGATGCAGGACCGTAAAGGTTGGTGTGATAGGTTCATGAATGTTATAGCTAACTCGACCGAATAAGAAATAATAATACTGATGGCTCGAAAAGGACCATGTGTTTAGAGAACGATAAACAACGTAAGACAGTTAGATAGTTGTTAACTGAAGCAATAGATTCAATTGTTCATTTCTTGCCGGTCGATGTTCGAATATCATGCTAATATATATATATATATATATATATATATATATATATATATATATATATATATATAGACTCCCTGCCTGATGAACTGGAAACACCACCCAGAGAAACTATAGTCGTACGCCAAAAACATAGGTAGACGTATATGTACTAATTAATACATATCTTTGTTCTATATAACCGCATTGAGTACTATTACGTTTGCCTGCGTATACACACCAGCACACGCGTACACGCCTTCTTATATTTGGCAATTTCATTTACAACTATATATATATATATATATATATATATATTAGGTCATCCCATAAGTTCTGTCCGAATTTTAACTTTTTGTTAAGATGAACGAAATTTAAAGAGTATTTTATAATGTCTAATGGAGCTGAACATTATTTTTATGTTTAGATGCATTTAAACTGATCAAATTTTATTTCAGAGAACAATAAAATTAAATTTTGTTTGATTAAAACCCTGCTATAACATGGAAGTACCCAAGAATCATTTGAGGCACATGATGCTTTATGAGTTCAAGAAAGGAAACTCAGCAGCCGAAGCGAATAGAAACATTCACTGAGTTTATGGAGAGGAATGTGTGAATGAAAGAACTTGCAGAAGATGGTTTGCAAAATTCAGAGGTGGAGATTTCACCCTTGAAGATGAAGATCGAACCGGACGTCCACTTGAGTTTGATGAAAAGCTTCTTGAAGCAGACCTTGAAGAAAATCCTGCTTTATCAGTTGAGGAATTGGCAGTGGTTCTCAGTTCAAACCATACAACTGTTCATCGTCAACTTCAACAACTTGGAAAAGTTCCTAAACTTGAAAAATGGGTGCCACATGAATTGTCTGAAAACAACCTCAAATCCCGAGTTGACATCTGCTCTTCTCTCCATTCTCGCCAACTTATTTCACCTTTATTTAGATAGACTTGTGACTGGCGACGAAAAATGGATCTTTTATCGAAATGTTAAGCGTCGTAGACAGTGGCTTGGTAAAGGGGAAGGACCCCACCCACAGCCGAGAAGGGAACATCATGGGCAAAAGGTTCTTCTTTCAATCTGGTGGGATTGCCAAGGAATAATCCACTTTGAACTCCTACCACCTAATGCAACAATTAATGCTCAAATATACTGTCAGCAATTAGAGCGTTTGAACCAAGCTTTGAGGAAAAAAAGACCTGCTCTAGTGAATCGAAAACGGGTGATGTTTCATCAGGACAATGCGCGACCACATACAGCAAGAATCACGTCACAAAAGATCGAAGAACTTGGTTGGGAGAAAATTCCTCATCCACCTTATTCTCCCGACCTTGCTCCTTCAGACTACCATTTGTTTCGTAGCTTACAGAATCATTTGGAAGAAACAGCTTTTGTAACACAGGAAGAGGTTAAAACTGACATTTGTGAGTTTTTCGAATCAAAGCCAAAAGAATTTTACAGTAATGGAATTAGTAAGCTTGTTAATAGATGGAAGGAAGTCATAGATAATCAGGGAAAATACATTGTTGATTGAATCTGTAATTAAATGTAACATTTGATCACTTGTTTTCTTTATTCAAAATTCGGACAGAACTTATGGGATGACTTGGTATATATATATATATATATATATATATATATATATATATATATATATATATATATATATATATATATATCAGTTTTCGAAAATATTAGTTTTCGAAATATATATATATATATATTTCGAAAACTAATTTTCGCGACAGGTAAGGACACCAATATTTCATCGGGGTGGTAGTACCCCTGTTAAGGTCCCAGCTATGGGCAAATAGTCAACCACCAAACAAAACACTATGAAAGCATAAAAATATATTATTATCGTAAAAATACCAGCAATACATTTTTATATTTAAAAAATACTAACAATACCTATTTATTGCAAAATGACCAACAATACATTTTATCTGTAGTTGAAGGCATACAATTATGTTCAAAATATATTTAATTGAAGCCATAAAATTGTGTTCAAAATATTTAGATTTCGGCATTAAATAAACCATAGAGGTTGATACGCCGCTAAAAAAATCACCCAACCAATAATATTTCAAATTAACCGCAAGGGTTTCTATAACAACGCTGACGTGGTAACGGCTTTTCGTATGATATTTATTTGAAAACGCTCCCGTAAAGTAGCGAAACGACAACATTAAAATCAAGAACAACATCTTGTAGATACATATTTTACATTGTATATAAACATTGGGTTTTTGATTTTTTCCCCATCCCTCGATGATTTTGTAAATAAAAATTCATGTTAGGGCTTTTCATCGAGAAAATGTGGTATTTTGGTGATTGTGTTGTGAAAGTAAATGTGTTGTTATGGTGAAAGGAAAATTGTAAGTACGAATGGGTCAACGAATGAGACTAGATAGTTTTCAGGTAGGACTAGAGAAGACCAGTCTTTTCCCCCCTCCCCATTTTAGCCCTTGTGGCACATTTTGTATTTTAAAATGCAAATAAATAATAACATCCAAGTGATTTTCACATATGCTTTATTTTTTTTATATAACTTGTCGGATATTTGACGCGTTCGGCAGAGAAGGGGCGTATTCAACAAAAAATCGAAAATTGCTTTTTTCACTGCAAATTATTCATTATATAATGTCCAAGTATTTTTCAAAAAAAAAATAGAGCCGATTACACAATATTTCAAGCTCAATTTAGGTTTATAGTTCATAACCATGCAATGAGATGAGGTAACATAAACCATAGATTTGTCTGCGGAACATCATTACATTGAATTGTTACATAATTAAAGTGAAATCATTAAGCTTTTTTGTCAAATCCCTTTTATTTTTGGTCGTATATTAATTTAAAATATTCCTTTTTACTGGCTTTATTTTTTAAATGGAATAAGATCATTCTAAATTTCAGAATTTCGTTATTGCCCATCAAAATGACTTGAAAAAAGTGATCAAAAAACAACAATGGAAAAAAGAGGTAACAAAGCGTAAACGAAATATCACCAGATTGTTCAATTTAGGAAACTTAGTATTGCGACCAAAGGAGAAAATAAAAAAAATACCTAACAACAAATTGAATATACAGCATCAAAATTTATATTATTTTTATTTACGTAACTAAATACATAATTGTCAATAACGTTTCCGTGAAATTTGATATTTCCTGTAATAAATTTTCAATACGCGTCAGTTACCTTACTCATTTATCATATATAATTTGTTGGTGGGGATATATAATTTTATTATGACTTTAAATACAGATATTTTAGTCATTGAGTACATATTATATTTTGTTCACGCGTGAGTACTGGGGAGCAAGGAACGATAACTTTTTTATCTTTTCACCCCAAGCTAAGAAGGCGTAAGGGGTTACTGTGTGAAAGAATATTAGAAAAACATTATTAATGAGAGAGAACTATAAAAGGACAGAAATTAAGAAGACAGAAGATAACGATTGATTTAAATTTTAATTAGATTTAAATTTTTGAATATCAAAGTTGGCTGGAAAGCAAGAAGACGAAGAGAGTTCCACAAACAAAAAGAAAGAAGGATGTAACATACGGTTATATCTATCCATTTCAATTGTAAAATGGTGAGAGATTGCCGCCAATCTAGTGCCGTGTTTAAATTCATAAAGTCGAGGTACCATAGAGGAAAGATCATCCGAACAATTACCATGAAAGTACTTTTTTTTTCTTTTTTTTTTAAGCGTATCACCCCAAGCAAGGCTGGAAGCCACTATCACGCAAGGGGTTAAAGAAGGGTTGGAGGAAGAGCAGATAGGAGTGGTAAAGGAGAGGGTGTGGAGAAAGAGAAAGACAGTGGGTCGATCAAGGCAAGGGGGTTGCAGAAGATTTGGAGCGAGAGCAGATAGGAATGAAAAATGAAAGGATGTGGAGAAGGGAAGTGGATAGATCAAAGCAACTGGAGATGTCGATTGACGCTACACTTAAACCGTTGCAGATTGTAATTGTCAGGGAAACAGTAATAGGGAAGGGAGTTCCATAGGCGAGATGTGCGAGACATGAAGCTATTGGAGTAGAAGAGACGTCTGCATCTAACAGTTTCCACGGTGTAGGGGTGGGATGCCAGCCTCGTGGGGCGTTTAAATTCACGAGGCCTAGGGACAAGCGAGAGCAGCTCCTCGGAACAATTACCGTGAAAGTACTTGTAAAAAAGGCAGAGCGAGGCAACATCGCGTCTGTGAGAGAGCGACTACAGACGAGATGACAGATCAGGGCCAATCACGTTGCCTATCCGTCTTTGGATCTTATCAAGAACGTTGAGGCAAACAGCAGGGGCCCTAGACCATATGTGGCAGCAATACTCCATGCAAGGGCGAATGGTCGATTTATAGACTTGGAGGGTCGATACTTATAGAAAAATCAGAGAGAAGGTATATAATGGCGGTAGAAAGGTGACCGAAGCCAAAATGCCAAATCAGGAGCAATGACATTTCAGATTCTTTAGAATATTTAAACATAAAGCAGGGACACCAGACCAGATGTGGCAGCAATATAATTTGTCCGCTTTTAAAGCCATTTATCTTATATAAATATATTGACATATTAACATCTCTGTTTTTATACATGTAAAAATTGAAAACAGCAGTTTATTACTTTTATTATTATTATTATTATATTTGATAATATTTCAATTCAACTTGATCCATTTATCGTCCGTTCACATTTTCAATGGCGCGCAGAAAGCTTCTTCACGCTATTAGCAACCAAACAAACAATTTAAACAATATGGTATTGACAGAGATTAACAAAAAGAGAAAACAAAACAAACAAGTCTATCAAATTTCTAAGTCATGGTATTTTTCAAAATGGCTGTCACGCACTGTCAGCTTTGTGCAAGCGAGTACAAGTTCTGACGGGGAGACCATGTGATATTTACAGTTCATTGCTAATGTCAATCATTAGGAACGCCGAGGCATCAGATCTGATTTATTTTTCTCAGGAGAAAGAGCGAGGACATATATGGTTAATTAAGAATGTAGTGTAATGTCTGTCTTTCTGTCTGTCTGTAATGTCTGTCTGTAATGTCTGCCTGTCTGTCTCTCTCTCTTTCACTGTCTCTCATTATCACTCCTATACACATATACATCCTGCATGAATTCATACACACTAGGGTTTCTCTAAAAGTAATGGCTTCTGTTTTCTTACATTGTCACATGAAGTCAGAGATAGATACTCGTGGTATGGCTGTAAAGAGTAAATCGTTCTGTTAATAACTGAGCAATACTTTTTTGCATTGTCAGAGGCAGCAAATGAGTGTCAGTCTGGTAAAATGTCATCTGACATGAAAGTGCGAACGAAACAAAAAACAAATCTTTTACTTTCATCAACCCATTCTGAAAGATTATATGAGGATTTGCCTTGGATTCATTTCAGAAAAGGCCAAATGAATTTCTTAATTCTTTTTTTTACATATATATATACAAATCGTGTTTATTTAAAATGACAAATATAAATTAAAAAATTTAAAAAACTGTAATCCCAGTAGAATATATAACTGCGCCAACATTACGATAACCAGATATTTTTTAAATTTAAATTACGTAACGGTCAGTCTATACTTAGCACCTGAAGATTGCGTTGTGCATGAAACTCCAAGTCGTGGGGGTAATATGTACATGTATTGATACACACTTAATAGCTCTGTTGTATTACATCGATCACTGTTTTATTAACACCATACTATATGTGCCATATATTATAATTATATATATATATATATATATATATATATATATATATATATATATATATATATATATATATGAAGACATTTATGATATGTTTAACGTTCTTTTCATAGATACAAGTATTTAAGCAAATGCTCTGTTTTATAATAAACAGTATTAAATAACATTTACCGGCCTGAATGTCCGAGAAATTTTCATAGAAAATTTTCGTTCTCCGACAGGAATCGAACCTGTATGATATAATTATAATTTTATTATAAAACAGAGCATTTGCTTAAATACTTGTATCTATAAAAAGAACGTTAAACATATCATAAATGTCTTTAAATAAATTGTCGGACTTTGTCCAATTCAAATATATATATATATATATATATATATATATATATATATATATATATATATATATATATATATATATATATATATATATATATATATATATATATAAGAAAGAACAGTAAGATATAAAATCCGGTGTTCTTATAGATATTTTTATTTTTACACAATAGTGCTCAATGTAAAATTACAGAGCATTAATATTATAAATTAATTGATTTAAAATGTATTTTTTTCGCTACACAGTGATAACCATGTTTCAAATATATATATATATATATATATATATATATATATATATATATATATATGTGTGTGTGTGTGTGTAATTTGGCAGCAACTTTTCTTTCAAAAGATAATATGCAAGACTATGTTGTCTTTAACATTCAATACTATATATATATATATATATATATATATATATATATATATATATATATATATATATATATATATATATATATATATATGAGATTCATTAAAAACGATTGAAAAGGTACTACGGTTTACTTTATTTGTTGACGGATGGGTCCTGTAATGTAATAGTTGCGTATTTGGGCAGCAATTCCTCTTTTATACAACATTGTATTAGAGCGGTTGCCGCCCAAATACACACACACACACACACACACATATATATATATATATATATATATATATATATTTTCTTTTGAATTGGACATAGTCCGACAATTTATTTAAAGACATTTATAATATGTTTAACGTTCTTTTTCTTTTTTTCATAGATACAAGTATTTAAGCAATTGCTCTGTTTTATAATAAACAGTATTAAATAACATTTACCGGCCTGAATGTCCGAGAAAATTTTCGTTCTCAGACAAGTGTGGCCGAACGGTTAAGGCACATCACGCGAAATGATGGTTCCGTATAGGATACAGGTTCGATTCCAGTCGGAGAACGAAAAATTTCTATGAAAATTTCTCGGACATTCAGGCCGGTAAATGTTATTTAATACTGTTTATTATAAAACAGAGCATTTGCTTAAATACTTGTATCTATAAAAAAAAAAAAAGAACGTTAAACATATTATAAATGTCTTTAAATAAATTGTCGGACTATGTCCAATTCAAAAATATATGACGTCATTTGTTTACATTTGATACGCTAGAGCAGATATGAATAGAAGAGATTCATGGAAGATTTAAGTTTAAAGATAGTAAAATCGACCTTACTAACCCGACGCTAGTCTGTGGCCGAATGGTTAAGGCACATCACGCGAAATGATGGTTCCGTATAGGATACAGGTTCGATTCCTGTCGAGGAACGAAATTTTTCTATGAAAATTTCTCGGAAATTCAGGCCGGTAAATGTTTATTATAAAACAGAGCATTTGCTTAAATACTTGTATCTATAAAAAAAAAAAAAAGAACGTTAAACATATTATAAATGTCTTTAAATATATATATATATATATATATGTAAATTTAATTTCAAAATGGGTTGGGAATTTTAAATCTATATAAATATATCAATAGTTAAAAAATTTCCTTAGATATAGTTTTTAAAAAAAACCCTTTTTAAACAACATTTAAAATATTATCGTTAGATTTACGTTAGAAATATTCAAAAACAGTTGCATTCCACATCACGTGACGTCCGCGTCTCACGACGGACGCTACTTGAAAACAAACTTCTGAATACTGTTATTTAATTCATTTCTGACAAAAGACCGGGGCGATCTGAAATATCAGATATATATATATATATATAAATATAAATAAATACTTTCACAAAAAAAAACATTCAATTTTTTTTTCTTTTAATTTGCAACTTTTCAGTTGTTTTCTCCATATTATATATATATATATATATATATATATATATATATATATATATATATATATATATATATATATATATCTACATATATATATTAGTATTCTTACATTGTTTTTCATTATTATTATAATTATTGTTGCTTTTTGTTTAGGTATTTAGCATCTTTAAATCGAGGAATGGTGGAGGAGACGGTGTGGAAGAGGATCTTAATGTTTTTGAAATTTCCAGAAAAACAAGAATTGGAGATGCGGCAGGTAATTTGAAGAAATCAACATAAACCCTAGATATGCAAAATTAGATTGTTTTCAAGTTTATTAGATTTAGTAAAAAGGGATTAATCGATTAACTGCAACAGAAATTTCTGTCATCCGCATTTGATTCAAAGAATTTCAGTGATGGAAATTTTTGCCATTTGCACTTGATCCATAGATTTCCTTGTGTCTCTTCGGGCTAACGTTTTCCACTGATATGAAGTGGAAGGATTATATTGAATCAATTGCTAGATCTGTTGCGAGGAAAGTTGGTTCATTGTGTCATACCAGACAAGTTTTCTCACCAGAATCCATTTTGCACTTTTATAAATCTACCATTCATCTATGCATCAAATATTGCTGCCACATGTGGTTTGGTGCTCCTGCTTTTTATTTCATGATTCTTGACAAAATCCAAAGAAGGGTCCGTAATGTTATCGGTCCTGACAAAGCATCTTGACTTCAGTCATTCCACCTGCTTAGTATAGTTTTCACTGTGTCTTTCCTATAAAAATCTTCGTGACAGTTGTTCTAATAACAAAATTCCTTGGTAGCTAGACCTCATGAATTTTAAGTGTAGTACAAAATTGGCAATTAGGTTTCATCATTTTACTGTTGAAATAACTAGATATAAGTTGTTTTTGTTTTTTTGTTTGTTTTTTTTTGTAAAAGTCTCTTCTGGCTTCTTGGTTCCCTTTCAAGTACGGACTTGAAAAATTTAAATGTAATATCAATTGTCATCTTCTGATTTCCTAAATCTTATTTATTTATTGTCCTTTCTTCTCAATAACATTTTCTCAGTTTGTTTCACTCTGTCACCCCTTGCATCTTAGTGGAATTATCACCTTGCTTGGGGCAAAAATGATTAAAATAAAAATATGTGCATGAATAAATTATACATTTCTAAGAATTAATGGATCTTTTATTTATCACTTAAATGTTATTTTTAATGGATACCCATATTTAAGTAGGCGCTGT
This sequence comes from Acanthosepion esculentum, assembly GCA_964036315.1. Lineage (NCBI taxonomy): Eukaryota > Metazoa > Mollusca > Cephalopoda > Sepiida > Sepiidae > Acanthosepion > Acanthosepion esculentum. Next base: position 61,062,277 of record OZ038498.1, on the reverse strand, counting down.
GTTTATTTATTAAACAGTATATTTACTTATTTTGATTTACTGGTCTAAATATTTGAGAAATATTATTAAAGAAAATACATGCTCTATAGCAGCATTTGAACCTACATTCCCATTTGCAGGAGAAACTTTTGCTGAATCAGTCTAGAGCAGGTTGGATTTCGGGATAGCATTTTCTGTTGGCATAAAGTGGAAAGAGTATATTGAATCAATTGCTAAGCCTGCTGCTAGGAAGGTTCGTTCAGTGTCGTGCTAGACAATTTTTATCGCCAGTTTACAGATTTCAAGTGTACCATTCGTCCATTTTTTTTAAATATTGCTGCCACACCTGGTTTAATGCTCCTGCTATATATTTAGATATTCTTGAAAAAGCAAAAAAAAATTATCTGCAATGTTATTGGTTCTGACTTGGTATCTCAGCTTCAATTACTTTCCCACCGTCGTTACGTAATTTCCCTGGCCTTTTCTATAAAAGCTTTAATTGTAATTGTTCTGATGTTCTCTTTGGTACCGAGACTTTAAGAATTTAAGCGCATAATTAGACTGGCAGCAAGTTCTCATCATTTTACAGTTGACATGGCTAAATGTAACCGTAAGTTCTATGCTAACAGTTTCTTCTATCGTACTTCTCGCTTGTGGAACTCACTTCCGGCTTCTTGTTTCCCAGTTAATTTTGATCTTTAAAAATTTAAATGCAATGTCAATCCATATTTTCTGTCTTCTTATTTCCTGTTCTTTTATTGTTCTCTCTTCATAATGTTTTCTTTCACACTCAGCAACCCCCTTACGTCTTAGTGGCTTTATTACCTTGTTTGGAATGAAATAAAATGAAATTCAGTAACGGAATTGTCCGTCATCCATAGTTGATTCGAAGAAATTCATCTGCAAATGGGCTATAGCTTAAATTTTGACTGGTGAAGAAATATGCCTTCCAAAAACTAAGCAAAGTATTAAGAAATATGAAATTTTCGTTAGAAACAAAGAAAAGAGTACCGAACTGCTATGTAATATTGTTTCTCTTATATGGCGATGAATACTGGACAATTTCTTCGCAGATGAAGAGGAGGCTGGAGCCAACAAAAATGTGGTTCCACAGAACAACACTGAGGAAGCTTTAAGGAAAATGGAAACAAAAAAATTACTTAGAATCAGAAAGAGGCATTTGAAATGTGTGGGACACATAGCGAGGAAAGAGGTACTTAGAGAATTTTGCACGCACTCGATATATTGAAGACAAGACAGAGGAAAGCAGAAAGTAACCTACATAACCAGCTTGTGTAAATGGAGGACATAATTCAGGAGATAGTAAGGAAACAAACTTTACTTAAAGTTACGAAGGATAGGAAGTTGCGGTGAGTCGTATTCACCGACATCCTGAAGGGACATGATCCATAGAAGAACGAGAAGTCTGTAGAAGGTGTCCTTTAAAAAAAAATGGTGGTCTTTAATCAAGAAAATGGTCTTTGATAATAATAATAAAAAATGGTAATCTTTAATCAAGAGGGCTGTTTTAATAATAAAATGCAAGAATCTACAATGAAGGCATAACAGTCTTAAATATCTCAGCGTTACACAAAAAGTAAAGAACGAGATGTACTTTTAAATTTTAAACATTTTTGCTGGTCATTAGTGTATTTTATCAAGGGAATTTTATCAATATTTAATCTGTTTAATCTCGAAAAGTATGAAATTGGTGATTTATTCTTATGATAATGTTGCAGTAGGTGCAAGCATGTGTTGCAAAATGGTCTGCAAAATTTAAGTTTAAAGAATGATAGGAAAATTTTAGAATATGGAAACTGAAGAATTGGTGGAACTTTTGAAGAAAGATGCAGCACAAACAGCACGTAAACGTGCACAAAAAATTGAAGTGAAGAAGGCAACATCTTTTCTTTTAGAATATAGAGTATAATTGGAACCCTTGGCCACAGTTAAACGATGACAGGTGTTGCTCTCACAGGTAAAATTACGAGACCAACTTTAACTGATTTTAAATTCAGAGTTGTCTTTCTCTTAGTGTGGTTTCCACCATCTACCTGTATAATAAATATTCAAAAGTATACAGTGATGAGTAAATTATGTTTTGACGGTCACTTTTCTCGCCTTGATAAATTCAAGATGGCGAATGGGATAAAAAAAGAACAATTTTATATTAAATAAAAAATTGTTTTGAGGTCGCTTCTTAATTTTACTGGCAAAGTTGTTCTTGGTCTTCCCTTATCTGATTTATATCCGAAAAATAGCTAATGACTATTTTCAAAACTATTGCAAATACAGTGTAACCCGGATATAAGAGATCCGGATATAAGAGAAACCCGGATATAAGATAGATTTTATCTGGTCCCAAATTAGATCCTGTGCTATTAAAACAAAATAGACCAAACCCGGATATAAGAGAAACCCGGGTATAAGATACTTCTTCTCCTGTCCCGACAACTCTCTTATATCCGGGTTACACTGTACTATAATATTTCTTGTTTGCATGGATATTTATATCTTATCTAGGAATGTGACCCAGTTATCCCCATTTAGTCTCCTGTTCGTTTCTTCTTTTTTTTTACAGGTTCTTTGCATAACTTCTTTGAATATTTTTTTCGGCTGGCATATGTTGAAATATATTTTTAATATTCAAAATCGTATATCGCCCACCAAAATTTACAATCGCCCATCATTTTCTATTCAGTTGCTCATCGCTCACCCACCAAGTTGAAATCACCCTGTACTAGAGTAAGAAAAAAAGTAAGACACAGATCCGGTTTACACTAATGTGAAAAGGGTAGACATGTTTTGTTCATCCTAGATTAAATAAGACAAATATCCGGTTTACACTAAATAGATCCGTTTTGCACTGGAGTGAAAAATGTAGACATGTCCAGTTTATACTAGAGGAAAAATAGGCATATGTCCGGACTGCCCTAGGATAAAAATGTAGACGTAAGTACGGTTTGTACTTGAGCCACAAAGGTAGACGTTTGGCAATAGATTAAACAATGTAAACATAGGTTCGGTTTTATATCCGAGTCTGCGCATATCTGTTCGGAAAATAGCCCCATTTCTTTGGTGGGGGAAATTCATTTCTCCTTTCTGCAAGGGATTAAGTCGACCTAATCTCCGCAGATACGTCATATAGCTCCTTTGATATTCGTTTCAATTTGCAAAGGAATTCCTTATTAAACAGAACAAATGATGTCAACGTGATATTGTTTTTGTTTTGTTTGTCTTGTTAATCTATTTACTCTATTCATCTTCTTTATGTGGCGTGTCTCCTTAGGACGTAGGCGATTCTGGCTCTTCACAACGCCCAGTCCATTGTAGCTCTTAATAAATTTTGTCTTTCTGTTATTTCTCCTAAAGCCTGTTTCGACATCCATTTATGCAAGTATTCTATGCGTTCTTTTCCTCTGTCTCTCTTGCCTTCAATCTGTAAGTATCAGATTCTCCAAGTCCTCCTTCATTATTGTCTGCCCCCAGAAACCTAAACTCTCCCTTCCTGATGTTATATATATGTTTCCTTTTGGTTCCTATTTTCCCTAAAACCTTTGTAGAACTGCATTTCTGTTGCTTGCTTCTGTAGAAACACATTTCTATTGCGCCAAGTCTCTTCTAGATCTTTGAAGAGATCGTCCAGCACTCACTGCCATACATGATGACAGATATCACATAACTGTTTAGTATTCTTTTTCTTGTTTCTTGCGAAGCTTTTCTATTTCTTTGTACTTTCGGGAGACATCTTTGGCTATCCCAATTCGCCTTCGGATTTCAGTGTCGCACTTTCCGTCCTCTGTTAAAACACTCCCCAGATAAATTTCCGTATTTTAAATTTCCGCACTTGTTTGGTTTTGGTATCTCCGATTTGCTATTCGCACTTTGGTCTCATCCTTTTGCAAACAACCATACTTTCTCTCTTCTTGCAGTTGATATTTAATCCTTTCTTCTCGCTTTCCTGCACTACATTCTATAGGAACTTTTGTAGTTTTCTTTCTGTGTCTGTTATTCTTACGCTTCTATAATTTCATAATTCTCTTATTATCTCTCCTGATGTTTATAGGAAACAAACGTAGAAGAGACATCTTACAATGTATTGGTTACATGGCCCAAAAGGACTGTTACATAACGGCTTCCCAAAAGGGTGTGCTCAGTGTATGGAATAGCAAGGTAAGTGAGTGTCTTTTAGCTTGGTTTAATTTTCACTTATATATTACCGAACACAAAGCCGGGTAGCATTTGCACTTAATTATGAATAAAACAAACAGAAATACTTTAAAGATTTCTTAACATGAAAAACGGTACTTATCTTATTTACATTCTACTGTAAAATGATGAAACCTTGCCCCAAATTACACAGTACACTTAAATTCATACTCTAGGTACCAATGAGAAAAACTATTCAAAACAATTACCATGAAAATATAGAAAAGGCAACGAGAAGCTAAATTACGATGGTGGAAAAGTACTTTAAGCCGAGATGCCATGTCAAAACTAAAAACATTACAGATTCTTCTTTGGATTTTATGAAGAATCTCTAAATACATAATAAGAGTACCAGACCAGATCAGACGTGACAGTAATATTCAATGAATGGTCGAATGGTAGACTTATAAATGTGTAAGACTGATTTTGGCGAGAAAAATTGTCTAGCCTGACCCAGTGAACCAACTTTCATAGCAGCAGACCTAGCAACAGGTATTGCCTAGCCACCCTTACAGAGAAGCATACTCGGAAACCAGCGGTCAGCTATTATTTACATGTATATCTAATCTTTGTCAATTTCATTGTGAACAGGCGTATACCGAACTCTTTTTTTCTTTCACGTAATTTTAAGTAGGGGAGATTTCTCTAATCTTTTTTTTTACCTTTTGTTTTCTTACAGTTACATCTACTCAGTTGTGTGGACATCCAGGTAATAGTATTTTTTTAATTTAATATTTACATTGCTGTTGAGATCTCATGACGAAAGCTGCTTTTGTTCTGATTCTTTCTTTCTTTGTCTCTTAGCAACTCTCGATTTTAAAAAAAGATTCTATCAAATGTCAAAACTTTTAGTTCGAATCGTGTTTCTTACTATTGGCAATCCCTTTATTTATTTATTTTTTTAGTAACGCTTTTACTGTGACATGTTTTTTTTTTCAGTAAAAGTTTATAACATAAATGATAAAACTAATGTCTGTCACAAGCTTATCGATCCGGGGTTCAATAGAAAAAAGTTGAGCCCCATATTTGAACAGAGATATATCCACGAAAGGAGGTTTTTGTATTTTGTTTCTGAATATGAAACAAAAAATAGAATCAGTATGAGAAGATGAGGTGTAACTGTTACCGGCTCAGAAAATGGAATTGGCGACCCGAGTTCATATTCCGGCCCAGACTATTGCATTCGCTTTCTCACAAATGCCTTTGGGAAAGGCATGAATGCAACTCGTCTCCCACGAGATATTGGTTCCAGAGTGGACAGTCTAAGAGAAGGATATATTTCTGAATTCTAAGCCGTGGAAAAGACAACGGGAAACCACTTCACGGCTTTTCCCGGGAAGTCATCGCAATTCACGGATAATAAAGAAAAGGAATCTGTGGAGAGTCGTAATCGACTACGTTCTGAAGGGACATAGCATTAAAAAAACTACCTTTATCTTTGTAACACTTATCATTTAAAACGTTACTTTAGACATTCTTTGTAATTTCATCCATTGCCTCGCTTTGAAATTTCTTTCAATTGGATGTATTGTTTCATCCGGCTCTATTTTCTTAATTTGTCATTATCTTTTTTAATCAGTTCAACCCAAGCAAGATGCAACGGGTTACTGAATGTCAAACAATCCGAGAAAAAAACATTATTAAGAAGAGAGGACAATAAAGTATAGGAATTAAGTAGATATATGACGATTGATATTGCATTTAAATTTTAAAATCGTATTTTGCAAATACACACACACACACACACACATATATATATATATATATATATATATATATATATATATATGTGCTCCTGAAAAATTTATTTCGGTTGAGCTCTCTGGGGAGGATGTGCGGGTTTGTAAACAGTGACTATTGCGGCTAATAATGCAAGACTCTTCGGTAAATCGAATCGAGTTCTTTCAGTCACTGTGTGTTTATCTAAAAAATAAATACGCTTAAATTCACCTTCTTCTCTGCCGTGCGCCAACGGCTTCAGGGTTAAATTTCCAACTGACGCGAATTCAGTCGGTTTTCGATTCTAGCCAGGGGCAACCGGACGTCTAGTCACACTGATGAGCTGTGATACAGCGAAACAGTCTGTCTGTGGATGACGGTATATATATATATATATATATATATATATATATATATATAAGAGGATAAAAAGCAAGTGGGTAACAAAACTTAATCTAATATGTTTCACTTCATTAAAGCTTTGTCACAGATCAAGATAGAAATGATAGAACACTACTTAAGAATAAAATAATATATATATATATATATATATATATATATATATATATATATATATATATATATATATATATATGTACATATATTAATCGAATTTACCCCAATCAAGGCAGTAAAGCCACAGGAGGTTACTGGGTGTGAAAGAATTAGAAAACAGAAACATTATTAAGGAACGAGGACAATAGAACAGTCATTAGAACAAAGATAACCATTAAATCTTTAACTTAACCATAGTCACGTTCGTCTGGGTGACCATAACTAAATTAGTGACTTCCATTCTCACTAGGTGCTCCGGACTTGTAACCTTGCACCAAACTAAGTTTAGATTAGTAAATGATAACAAGACCATAGTCAATATGACAAAGACAAAGCGTAGGAAAACATTTCACTGCAAGCAAGGCAATAAAGCTACTAAGACACAAGGCGAGCACTGAGTGTGTAAGAGTATAAGAAACATATTATTAAGGAGTGAGAACAATAAAAGAACAGAATTTAAGAGGACAGAAGATAATGATTGACACTGAATTTAAATGTTTCAAGATCAAAGTGAACTGGAAATCCAGAAGCCGGAAGAGAGTTCCACAAACGAGTAGTGCGAGAAAAGAAATTGTTAACATAGAACTTATGGTTACATTTAGCCACTTCGACTGTAAAATGATGAGATCTTGCCACCGATCTAGTAATGTGATTAAATTCATAGTGTAGCTGACGTAGAGGAGAGTTCACCAGGACATTTCCCATTTACCATTTATAGATAAGAAATCATATAAGCAGCCAAAGCAACTTCTAAGGAATAATGGATTTTTTATTTATTAATCCGACAGGTTTTATCACTTTTAACGTTGCTTTTTTTTTTAGTGGATACTCATATTTGAGTAAACGCTCTGCTTATTTATTAAACAGCATATTTATTTATTTACGTCTACCCGCCTGAATATTCGAGAAATCTTATTGAAGAAATGATAAGAGGGACGAAGGCACGTATCCTGCCGGAGGGCAAATCTTTTCTTTAATAAGATTTCTCAAATATTCAGGTCGGTAGACATAAATAAATATACTATTTAATAAATAAATGGAGCATCTATTCAAATATGAGCATCCACTAAAAAAAAGTCTAAATGATAAATAGACAAAGAAAATTATTTCCATTCATAAATATCAAAATATGGAATGAAACACAGCATGTGAATAAAATCGCTTACAACTCTTGTTATACGAATAACGATTGTCTCCAAGCATTTTATTCGAAGTGAGTTTCGTTATCTATATCAAACGTAAAATAAATTACAACTGATATTTGTTCTACCGTCCAGGAGCCATCGTGGATCACGGGGTGTGTCTATTTACCTACACTACGTCGACTGCTCTGCTCAACCGAACGAAGTCTATGTCTCTGGGACAGCAAAGGTAATTCTCAGGTTAGTGAAAATCTTATTTGATCTTTACCCGATTAAAATACCTGAGGTTGTATCAAAAGAAGTGTTTCCGCTTTTTAATCACGGGGAACCTCTTCAGAGATCATGTATGCTTGTTAAGCTTATAGAATGTTTTTTTCTGAAAGTTTTTGGGTGCTGGTGGGTGGGTTCTTCTCTACCTTACGTTTTAAAACTTTCATAATCGACAAATGATGAACCTTATTTCAACAAACAATTAAGCAAAATTAAAGCCTGAAAAGACAATTTGAGGCAGTGTAAAAAAATACCGCAGATTTTTCAAGATCTCAATACTTCTCTCCACTATTATAGTATCAGAAAAAATGTACTGTTGAATAGGACTGATAATATAATATACAGTAATAAGAATATTGTGGAGACCATATATATATATATATATATATATATATATATATTTATATATATACGATGGACTCTCCCGTCGAACTCGACGTATGAGGGTCAGACAGATCAGTTCCCATAAACTGAAAGCCCGACAGCCACACAGGATTTGATTATAGTGGTGAAGGCTTTGAGCAGGGCCATCCACACTTTTTGGAGGGACGAATACAGGGACCTGGCGATTGCATCTAGCATGAAACAGACTGTCGCCTCTAAGTGTTGACTTCTATGTTCACTTTTATATTTACATACGTTCTATCTCTGATATTGAGCACTTTATCCCATAAATACAGCACATCTTAAAACTATATTTCTTCATATACATATATATATATATATATATATTGGGTGTCCATAAAGTTCATGCCGATTTTAAGGCAAATTAAAACAGAAAATAAAATTATGCCATTAAATATTTATTCAACTGAATATGAACCATTTTATTGCACAAACATTCTCCATTTTTCCTTCAATTTAAAGATTCCATCTTCCCAGAATTTCAGTGGTATCTTGGCAAAGAACTCATTAAGATGGTTTTTTTGTATGCCATCCAAAGAATTAAAATTTTCACCATTGAAATTATTTTATGAATAATAATTTCTGAATAATTGAAAATCCGAAGGAGCAATGTCTTTTGAATATGATGGGTGGGGTAACACATCCCAGCCAAGATGCAACAATTTGCCGGGTCGACAAAGAAACGTGAACAACAGTTTTCATTTCATCCACCGTATACCTTGCCATTGCCTTTCAAAAAATAATATGCGTTAGTGTACTCCAAATGTATTCTTAACTTCTACGTATGTTTAGCAATTGGGATTATATATTTGTCATTACAAATGATTTCCAAAAACAGAAATTAATCATGGCGCAACCTAAAATATTGTACGTCTAATAAAGAATACGTTTATTTTTTCATCTTTCTTTAAAGAATATATTGTGCTTGAAACCCGTTGAAAACTCTCCACAAAGTATTGCCCACGTGTTGCTCCTGGAAGACCAAAGCCCAGACGAGATGGTCCTAATTGGCGACGACCAGGGTTATATCAGCATTATGACACTCACGGCCAATGACGTAGCAATGAAGATATCAAAAGGCAAGAACCAAACGACGAAAAAGTCCACCATTAATACATCCTCTTTGACTTAGTAAGTATTTAATATACCTCACTTATTAAATAACTGAATGTGCTCAATAATTAGAAGAATTGTTCTCGTTGCTGTTAGTGACGCCGTTTGTTCTTTCGGTGGCTGCTCCATAAATACGGTCGTGTACCAAACTACGTTAACATATGAATTATCCCTTGTTTCTTTGTATTAAACAAAAGGATTAGCAATTCGTAAAGATCTGAACACGAGCTATGGGTTAAATAGCAGGGTAGACTGAACTGTCTAGCCTTGGGTGGAAAACCGATTTAGAGAAGGAAAACTATGAAATCAAACCGTGAAGAAAGCAAAGGCAAACTTCTCCACCATCTTATCCGAAATGTTATGGCAATTCACAGATGAAAAATATAAATGTAATATGTGGAGAGCCATTATCGCCTTCATCCTAAAGGGACATGACATTAGAAAAGGAACTGATAGAATGTCAATTATTGGCAGTATCAATTCTTTGACTAGTTTTTCTTTCATCTTATTTTTGTTGATTTTTATCGCAAAGCCCGTGTCGTTTTTATTCAACCCTTAAACAGGCAACACAGACAGAAAATTAAATTAAATAAATTTTAAAAAATAATAGGAAAATAAATGTGACAGAAGTTTGAAACTTTGACATTTGTCCACGGAATGATTCGAATGAATTACAAAGCTTTTAGGGTAGATTCATTATCACACCATCTTACAGTTATTATTTCAATAAGGTGTAAACAAACAATATAGCATAGTGTCTAACTCAGATAATGAAGTATTTCGTTATGTAACTAAATTAAAATAGGTGTATAGAACAGACTCTGTCTCGGTAATACAGGCTCCCAAGGACAAAGGCTCCAAATTCAAGTCAGAATAAGCAGAATGTCGCGGGAACTGTTGTAAAACAAAACCAACAATAAAACTCGAATAGATTGTAAACTGACTGTCTTTGAAACAGAAATCAATTGAAATAAATATCCTTTTTTAGAGAAATATTCTATATTATTAAAAACAACTATCCGTTTTTCCATATAAATATTTCCTAAAAGTAATATAGTATAGCATATTTAGTCATCCATTTTGGAAAATCGCTAAGCGTGAAAAAGTGCTGTAAATGTTATTATTAATATATATATATATATATATATATATATATATATATATATATATATATATATATATATAATCGGTATCACTCGATGCAGTAAAACCACTAAAACACTAGAGATTACAGGCTGTGGAAGAATTAGGAACAGAAACATTGATAATGAGCAGGTAGAGAAAAGAGAGTAATCAGGAGGACAGTAGATAGCGATTGACATTGCTTTTAAATTCTTGCAGATTAATGTTGGTTTGAAAGCATGGAGACGCAAGGGAGTTTCACGAGCAAGAAGTGCGAGAAAAGAAGCTGTTAGCATAGAACTTACGGAAATATCTAGCCAGCTCAACTGTAAATTGATCAAATCTCAACGCCAGTCTAGTACTGCGCTTAAATCTTTTTTAAAAAGTCTAGATACCATAGCGAAGAGCTTATCCGAACAATTACCATGAAAGTATTTATACAAAAGATACAGAGAGGCAACCTTACGGCGGTGGGAAAGTAACTGAAGCCGAGCCACCAGACCAGGACCAATAATATTGCTGAATCTTCTTTGGATTTTATCAAGGAGCTCAAGGTAAATAGCAGGCGCACCAATATTCTGAGCATGGACGAAGGGTAGACTTATAAATATGTAAGACTAGCAGCATGGCCCAGCGTTGCCCGTGCTTGATTCAAACAGCAATCGCTATCACTTGACTTAAAATATTTTTGTCCTTCCTTGCCTTTAAAGGAGTGCCCTTTGCCGTGCTGATGTTGCTACATGCCTTACTTCTTGCCTATCTCACACTGCGAATGTTTTCTAAGCTCTATACTAAACATTAAATCTGTTACAAAAAAAGAAACAAAATGAACACAAAGCGATCAGCTTTAAAAAAGGACTCGTAACTGGAAAAACCGAATGAAAAAAGAATGTTAACAACAAATACTTTTTCACACCCAAATCAGTTCTGCGGAATCAGAATCAACGTTGAGTTTAAGCAAGCGAATGAGCCAATTGGAGTAAAGTGCCATGCAGATTTAAATTTTTCTCACTTGCTATCGATTTTTTTTGCATGCTAGTTAACATTTGTGTCAGTCAGCTGTTGACTCTCACGCTGGCCAATAGAACCTTCCTGCCTATTCGTGGCAGCCAACTATAGGCTCTCACTCTGGCCAGTAGAAAATGGCCGCAAACTACATTAAAACTACCGTAGAAGCATGAAAAAATCGACTATTTCCACCATCGATGGGAGTTGGGAAATGCAAAGTCGGTCTTGGCCTTCCTACTAACTTGGAGCATGTGCATGTAAATTTTGGTGCAAATCCGTCGAAAATTGCGGCTGTGCATTTGTTACACACACATACACACACACATCCTGCCTTTTATAGATAGAGATAGATTTTGTAGAGAAAAACTGTCTCACACTACACAGTGAACCGACCTTCTTAGCAGCTGACCTAGCAATGGCTTCCATATAGATTTTCCACTTCAAGTTAGCTGAGAATATTAGCGCGAGAATACGCAAAGTGTCACTGGAAGTTAGCATCAGTCAAACTGATATATATATATATATACTAGAAACATCCGAACAGGGCAAAACAAATCGTCCAGTGACTTAAGTTTTTAGTCCAAAGAAAAAACACACACGAGTAATAAAGCTAAAACGCAGAGTGCTCAATACGCTAAGTAGAGCTGGGATAAATAAAATAAATCCTAAAGAACCAGGAACAACCTGCCTGGGTTTCACCTAAACGCATCTTTAGGGTAATCTGGCCAGATTACCCTAAAGATCCGTTTAGGTGAAACCTAGGTAGGTTGTTCCTGGCTCTTTAGGATTTATTTTATATATATATATATATATATATATATATATATATATATATATATATATATATATATATGTGTGTGTGTGTGTGTGTGTGTGTGTGTGTGTGTGTGTGTGAGAGAGAGAGAGAGAGAGAGAGAGAGAGAGTAACTGAAATAATAATAATAATAATAATAATAGATGCAACTTGAAGTTGTTTATTAGCAGAGTACGATAACAGATGTTTTGAAAATCGCCTCCGAAAACTTTTTAAATTTCGGTTTTCACAAACTCTTTGGCATTATTGTCAGTTTCAATCGATGTGCAGATCCCGGAACAAAATTGTAAAACTGTTCAAGTAATTTGCAGGCACCAACTCCATCCACCAGACGCTCTTAAGAGAGCGGCCGTAAAAGCCACAGCCGGCACCTACAAACTCGGTTTTTCATTCATTTTGATCAAATATAGTTTACCATATTTTCTTTGTTTTAAATCCACTTCGAGGAACCGGTTTATTTTATTAATCTTGAAAATATTATTCAGTACATCAATATTGATTTTATTTTCCAGTCCGATATATCGACGAAGATTTCATGATGACTGGGTCATTAAGGTAAGTTGTAATAGGAACACACACACACACACACACATATAAAAGAAAAAAAAACCGTTGATGGAACCAACGAACAAGTTGCCAATCTAAAACTCTTATCAATAGAAAGTATCTAGCCAAAGCGACAATACTGAAAAACGAAAAAGGATCTAAAGGCAAACATTCCTACCCAGTAAAGTGCTTGAAGACTAGATTTCCTAGAGAGAAAAAACGACGTTAAATCCTATGAAAGGATGGCTCTAGTCTAACTCGAGTTTCACGCAAAAGTGATCTTCAGACAAATTAAACGCTAACGCGTATACACACACACACACACACACATATATATATATATATATATATATATATATATATATATATATATATATATATATATATATATTAGAAATTCAACACCATCACTTGATAAGACACCAGAAGTGTTGAAACAAAATGGCTATTTTTGTAGTGATGTTGCCCAACTGACTCTGCTATACGATGCAGTCGATAAAATCAAAAACAAACAACGTGCATGCGGAAAATTAAAAATATAAAATGACGACAACTTAAACACTGCATACATCATCTGTGTGTATGCTTAAATGATGAATCATTAGTACTTTTCTAAGCTTTCGTTTCTCGTGACTAACGAGAAGAATGAAAATGACTGAAAAAATGAAAAAGTTATTCATATCTATTCTGTATCTTTCCTTTATTATATTTAGTTCATGTCGAAAGCTATTAATATATTTTCCCGAAACATTGTGAATATAACAATATAGATGAGGACAACAGTCCAAACAATATATATATATATATATATATATATATATATATATATATATATATATATATATATATATATATATATATATATATATATATAAAGACATTTATATATATTATGTTTAACGTTCTTTTTATAGATACAAGTATTTAAGCAAATGCTCTCTTTTATAATAAACAGTATTAAATAACATTTACCGGCCTGAATGTCCGAGAAATTTTCATAGAAAAATTCATTCAGGCCGGTAAATGTTATTTAATACTGTTTATTATAAAACAGAGCATTTGCTTAAATACTTGTATCTATAAAAAGAACGTTAAACATAATATATATAAATGTCTTTAAATAAATTGTCGGACTATGTCCAATTCTAAAATATATATATATATATATATATATATATATATATATATATATATATATATATATATATACATTGTAATGTTTACATACAGACAAAAACAACTTGTTTTTGTCTGTATGTAAAAATTATAATAAATAATTATTGCTCTACTCTTGGTATTGAGCCCTCTTTTGAATTAAGGCTGTGAACTTTAGAATTTATATATTATTTTCGTTCTCATTACATTAGGGTATATATATATATATATATATATATATATATAAATACATATATATATATATATATATATATATATATATATATACTTCTAAAAATCTCCTAAAACATCAAATTCTTTTGTGTTTTGTGAAGGAATCCTTTCTTGATTGATCCTATACCTTTTCAGTCCGCATATATATATATATATATATATATATATATATATATATATATATATATATATATATATATATATATATATATTTATGCATGTTTCATTAAATAATATAGTGAATTTTGTCTATTTATTTTATTTATTTTAAGTAAATTCCTTTCATATTGTCGAATAAGCTTTTTAGCATTATCACTGAAACACGAAAGAAAATCACTATGTTGATACATGTTTTTATTGTTAATCCTGTCTAAGCTTTCGGCTTACATAATCCATCATCAAAGATTACAAGTACATTACAATAAATTAAATAATAAATTATGTAACAAAGATGGTAATTGTTGTTTTAGAATGGTTATGCGGACATTGCAACAATGACAGTTGGTTTTGTTTCCGTGGAAGATTGCTATGCAACGATAAATTCGTGCATATGAAACGCAGGAGATAAAATATCGCATTGCGGTTCATGGCGAAAATTAAGAAAAATGTTAGAGAGAAAGATTTTTCTTTTTCTAAATTAAAGTGGGGGTTAAATAATGAAACTACGTTCATTTATTCTAAGTGTCAATACATATATAATGACCGTATTTAGTATCAATAATAGAATTTTTTTTTTAAATCGTATGTATCTTTTCATATCACTGAATTTCTCTGTTAATTATAAATACCTTTGTTATTTTCTTTCTTACAGTTAAAATATTTCCCGAAATTAAGATGTTTTGGATCTTGTTCACCTAGCATAAACTTCTCATTCTTACTCGAACCTATCAATCGGATAACAGACCACGCGTAAGCATCCGGGTTCTCTTTTAATAAAACATTAATAACTATATTGTTTTCAATGCATTTACATTATACATCAAAGAGCCCAATTCCGATGGTCAGACTTACATTGATTCATAACCAGTGATAATCCGTTTACCTTGATTTTAATGAGTTTCTGTTATAAATTTATTACCAATGCTTTTAATTTATACATAATATTCCGTTCCTTTTAGTAATACTTGCTGACCAATATCAATCCTTTTCTTCCTAAGTTTCAATACATGAAATTATTCTAAATGAATAAAAATGGCAAATTTCTGTCTGTCCGTCCGTGTATCTGACACCCCTCTACTTTGATCCACACAGATATATTATACCATTTGGAATCAGGATGATCCCGGGATTGAAAATCTGCCTTTCATCTGCTTGAACATCCAGCATTGGAATTTGCGTCCGGGGTGGGGGAGAGGCAACAGTTAAAAATTCAAATTTTAAAATACCTGAAAAAAGTCGTGATTTAAAATGTTTTTGTCTTTTTTATTATTATTTATACTGTGTTTAAAGTAACATAAAAACTTTGTGAATACAAAAAAAATAATTGTTTTAAAACTTTGTGAATAGGGGAAATAATATTCAAAATATCAAGGAATCAGAGTTAAGTGAGAGGTTTTGGTGATGTGAGATTTTGATGTTCCGCAGAGTTTGTGATTTGAAGAACTCAATTTTCGGCCTGAATTGGAATTTCGATCCAAATCGGAGTTTCGGCTCAAATCACTCTCTTGGCTGGAATTGGGCTTATAGCCAGAATCTGAGTTAAAGTGAGGTTTTGAAGTTCCATGTAGGGACTTGATGAATTCAAAGTTATTTCTTCAAAAATTACCATTGCTTTTTCCTAACCTGAACCAGGTGCTTAATTACCAGCTTTTAAGCCAGTGTATAATAAAATAATTTACAATGTTCTCTGATCGTGAAATAATTTCCAGTGCATTTCTATAGTAAAAATCATTCGTGTGGCACTTATAAATATTAAAGCCCAATCCTACCAGTAACAAATAGTGTTAATTCCTGACCGCTGACAATCCCCTTCTTCCTGATTTTCAATGCTTTCCCATAACGAAATTATTTGAAATGCATTTACATTATCCATATAATAGCTTTATCCTATCAGTAACGTTGACCACTGACAATCCCTTTTCCCTGATTTTATGCATAACATATAGAATGAAAAATTGAAACTTTCTAAACATCAGTTTTAGATCTTTTTTAACTGCACATTTAGGGCTTAATCCTCGAATTAAAAAAATGTACTATCCGTTAAAAATATTTAGCATATTAATATCGAAAAATAATTGGAATAGTAGCGATGAAGCCAGTGGGCAGTTTTAAGAATAGAAACCTTCCCTATGTATAAAGATGATTATCGTTTCAGCTTTGTTTCTATCCCTATTGCTAATCCCTATTTCTAATCCCCATGTATTTGTTTAAATAATTCTATCCTTAATGTTAAGGGTTTGGTAAATGCCAAGTTTCTTACGATATTTACTTTTGTTGCTAGTCCGGTGAATCCAGTCGCTATACCGAAAGGCGTGAACTGTTTCGATTTTTGTGCTCCTGCTAACATTATCGCCACAGGAGGTGTGGACAAGATCATCCGGGTATGGCATCCACATATTTTCACTCGACCAACAGGTAAAAAAAAAAAAAAAAAATCAAAATTTAGTAACCTTATGAGAATTGCTCATTTATAGACTATCAATAAACAGATTGCTTTTTAGCCGCCTCGGCGTGAGGTTCTGGTTATCGGGCCTAGGAATTTTTTTATCAGTATTACTGTGTTATAAGCACGATCATCAGTGAGGGGTCTGTATAAAATTCGACATTTAATAATCAAACAAGGATTCATATATCGTAATGTCGAAGAGCTTCAGAAATGTTTATTTTATATTGTTTTCTCAGATTCACTATCCGTACATACATCACTGAGAAACAAATACACAATAATAATAATATAATAATTATAATAGTTAAATTACTAATTAAGATCAATTTAATCGGAAATAAAACAAAAATGTCTTCTGTTAAGTACCTAGCCATAACGGCATCTGCGAAGTGCATTAGTATAGCGAAAGATGCTTTCCAAATCTTAAGCAAATTATTAAGAAACAGAAAAATTTCGTTAGAAAGAAAGAAAAGAGTACTGAACTCTTATGCAATATCAGTCTTATGGCTTAGTTAGTTTGTTTCTTTAGCGGCACATCAACTCCTTATGGGTCATTTAATACTGAAATTTAATTTTCTTGGGAGCATTAGTAATTTCTTTTACAAAAATGTAATTTTTTTTTTTTTACAAAAATATATTGCTGATATTTTTACTGTAAAAATGTATTTTTATACTTTCCTAATGTGTTGAATCCGGTTTGGGGGTTCACTATTTTCCCATAGTTGGGACCATAACAGATGCTAGCACACCGGGTCAGGGTAAACATCGTAACAACAGCAATTAAGAGGTGGTTCGACGCTCCTCAAAACCTCCCGATCAGAGGCCGTATGTAGTTTAACGTCATACTCAGGATGATCGTATATGGCAGTGAGGTTTAAAGAATCTTCCCACAGATGAAGAAAAGACGTAAGGTAGCAGTAATTTGTTTCTACAGAAGGATGCCGAGGATACCATGGAATGAACACGTAACCAACGTTTTAAAGAAATGAAAATTTGACACTCACGGGACATATTAAAGGTACGGGGGACAGAGGAAAACAATGAATAACCTGTCTAACAAGCTTGTGGAAATAGCAGAACAGGGTTTTGGAGAGACAGCAAAAAAGACAAAATTTACTAAGAGCTACAAAAGACAGGAAATTCTGGAAAGACTTGATCGACAACGTCCTGAAGGGACATGGCACATAGAATAAGACATGGCAGAAAAGAAATCGCGAAAAATGAAGATTTCAAATTTGAAAATTCCCTATACAGACTTCCAAGCAACTATAAACCCATATACTCTAAACAAGTGACAAGGGTTTGGGAACTACCATCCAAACAACAAACTTTAAAAAAATTAAACCCATTCTAAGAGAATGACATCATAGTCTCAGACTTTATCGGAAGGAAAAAGTCGCCCTATCAAGAATTAGAATAGGACACACCCTATATCACCCACTCATTTTTCTTAAAAATATGAACATCCCCCTGAATGCACAGCATGTTAGGAGGCATATACTGTAAAACATAACTGATCGTAGTGACCTTTGCGCCTATACGTCAACGATTTTATGACCTGACCACTTCAAGAAGATACAAGCGGATACTATCTTAGCCTACTTGAATGAGATTGGTCTATACCACAAATTATAGTACCAAATAACTCCAGACGTTGTGTAATGGTTAGTGTCATGGTCCAATATCCTCGTCGCCACTGTTATGGTCCAAGGTTAGGACCAAGGAAGAACAACACGAACACAAGAGTAGTAATAACAAAGATATATTACACAGAATAATAATACAAGATGTTGAAGGTGTTAGTATGACTGTCAGTCTGGTTTGGAGTGAACTACTATTGGCTCAACTCGATTCCGTCTCGTCCCTCTCTGAGAGGCGCAGTATTTATGGTGTCAGGAAGAGTTCACTGTCGTTATAGGTAAGGTGTCATAACAGTTAGCAAGCTTGTCTTACGAGATCAATTACGAATGAGTTTGATTCTCGCTGAGTACTCCACACTTTCGGCTTTGTTACGCTTAGAGAATCCTTCGATGTGGTGTAATGCTTAGCAAGCTTGTCTGGCCTTGGTCGTCACTAGATAAACTAAATAACTTCGTTTTTTTATCATTTCACCCCAAGAAAGAAGGTAATGCCACTGTACGTGGGGGGTAGGGGAGTGAAAGAGAAAGAGAAAATTGGGATTGAGTAATGGACAAAATGGACAGGGTTCAAGAAGATAGAAGGTGGTTTTTGACGTTGTATTTCAATTTCTGAAGATTGTAGTTATCAGGGAAGCAATGTAACAGGTGGAAGTTCCACTGATGGAAAGTGCGAGAAAAGAAACTTGGAGTTGAAGTGGCGGTTGTATTTAGATATTTCAACAATAAAACGGTTGGATCTAGTTGCCAATCTAGTAGCATGCTTAAATTCATATAGTCGGGTAACCAGGGAAAAAAAAGTTCGTCCGAGATATATAACTGGAGAAGGGTGGAAACAGCAACCCAAAGGACTGTTTACAGGCTGAATGTTTAAAATATTTGAGCTGATGTGCCGATAAAACAAAATAAACAAATAAAAAAACGGCAAATAGATATGAAAAAAAAACATGTTAAAAAGAGATTTCATTAATTCGAAATGCATTCTAACCACATTAAAATTTAGCTTTCTTTGTCTTTAAAGAAACAATTTAAAAAATAATGATAAAAAGTATTCATGAGCTATACTCCGTTAGTTACTTGCCATACGTGATACACGCTTGGGCGATCATGTCTCTTTCGATTCATGACAGACAAGGGAGAAGAAGAATTGTACTTTCTAAATCGAAATTTCATTTTAACGTCTATTTCTTCATACTTTCATATTTTAAGAGTAAAAAATGATTGGATTTTGACGTGCCATAATTTAAAGAATTTCTAGCCACTACTTTTTTTTCTATTTTTAACTATTGCTGATTCCTCAGCTTGTTTTGAATTCATAGTTTTTTTGTTATTTTATTTTATTTATATTATATTTATTTATATTTTATTTATATTATATTTATATCTTATTTATTTATTTCTTTGGCGAGATTGGTTGCAAATCAAGGCGTCACAATCCATTCTGCCTTTCTTTTTTCAGTATAGCTTGTGGGATGGAGACGCGATATATTCATGCCTTTCCCAGAAACATTAGTACGAACTAGACCAGTAGCCGATTCCATTTTCTGTATTGTTATATATATATATATATATATATATATATATATATATATATATATATATAAAGAAATATGTATATATATATATATATATATATATATATATAAAGAAATATGTATATATATATATATTTATATATATATATATATATATATATATATATATATATATATATATATATATATATAAAGAAATATAGTTTTAAGTTGTGCTATATTTATGGGATAAAGTGATCAATATCAGAGATATGGTGCATGTAAATATAAAAGTGAAAATTGAAGTCAACATTCATAGGTGACAGTCTGTTTCACGCTAGACGCAATCGTCAGGTGGCCTGGCTTCAAAGTTCACAAGGCATCTGGAGATGTCGATTGACATTGCATTTGAATATTTGGAAATTATAGCTATCGGGGAAGCAAGTAAGAGGAAGGAAGTTCCACAAACGGGAAGTGCGAGACATGAAGCTATTAGAGTAGAAGAGACGACTAAATTTAACAGTTTCGACAGTAAAATGGTGGGACCGAAATGCCAAACTAGCAGCACGTTTAAATTCATGCAGTTTAGGAACCAGCGAAATATTGGTTAAAACTTTGAAACTGTTCTGTATTTTATTTTTTACTTTCAATCAATTCAAATCATTATCTTTTTATGTTTAACTGAAACCTACGTCCTCTTTAACGCCATTCCCTAACAACACAATGCCATGTGCTATACAAACCACAGCAGTAGAATTCAGAGTTGTACTTCTCCCAGACTCCAATGGTAGAGATTCTAGTATTCGCCTCATCAGAATCAGGCTTTCATATGGATGTCATGCATGGCGCCAAAGCCGTTTAGACATATCTGGACTATCAGCTATATACAACCGATTTCTCAGATCAACGGTTAAAAATGGCTTTGAACGAGTAAAGAATGTGGGTCTTGGCGAAGGCCATATTTCTTCGAACCTTGTGGACTGGTGCTACAGAATCACAAATAAAGAACTGTACCAAATAACAGAAACCACATCACTCGAGGACTTTCAACAGCAGTAACAACTAAATAGGATATCGCATATAACTCTTAGAGAAAACAATGTCAATCAAGTGGTTGACGTTCCACACTACTTCAAATAAAAGATTAGGAAGGAAACCCCCCATCAATACTGGAAAGAGTGATAACATCTACTGGACTTAGGAAACATTTTTTTAAAGAGAAAGATTTTATAAATAAAGTAGTACTGGCTTCTCGACCAATGAATGTCGAATATTTCCTTATAAGAAAGCGGCTAATCATTGCTGCTATTAAAACCCATAGCTAGTTAGAAAAAGATGGATTCATGCCTTTCCTAAAGGTATTTGTGCAAAAGTGAACGCAATGGACTTAGCCGAAATTTGAACTCGGTCCGCCACTTCCATTTTTCATGCTGATACACCTGCAGAAGTGTAAAACTGTTACATATAAACAAAACTGATTCATTTACTATGTCCCATAAAAAGGGAAGCAATTTTCTATATATCCATTAATTTTGCTCTTCTACACGAAAAGAAATATATTTACAGTAATATGGAAAAAAAGCCTGAATTGATTGAAAGTAGATTTTTTTTTAATTTTTACCTGTAGGCAAACTTATCGGTCATCTATTCACAATTGCTGATATCTGCTGCAACGAGAGAGACCAACAAATCATCAGTCTCTCAACAGCGCGAGTCATCCGCGTTTGGGACATACAGACACTGACCAGTCTACAGGTAAGTACGTAATAAAGTATATTTAGCCAGCAAGCATTCATTTCAACAAGTTTTGTTAAATTCAACCGATAAGTTCTGTCTTATTTTTTATTGTATTTTGTATTTTGTATTTTCTCCTTGAAGAAAAGCACACTCCTTCCTTCAGATTTTTCTCGAAAGTACATTCTGCTCAGTTTCATATCCGAAACGTAAACAAAGCAATTGCTAAAGAATTAATGGATTTATTTTTAATCCGACATTTTTATTACTTCAGGCGTTATTTATTTAGGGGATATCCGTGTTTGAAATAGATGTCGCATTCTTATATTAAACCGTGTGTATTACATCTATCGGGTTGCGCACAGGAGAAATGTTAATAAAACGGGACGCAGTATCGAACCTTGCAGGAGAGCATATTTTCTTTCTGGGCCTCTATTTTGTTATATACCGTACCCATGAACACTATTTGGGTATGTTCCAATCCTCATAAATACGTTGGACACTACTGTAAGGGTGTGGTTGGGTAATATGCTCTCTAAGTAGTTCATAATTGTGTATTTGGGTAGCAATCTCTCATTTGCACAAGTTTCATTAAAGACGACAGACAAGATACTGCGATTAAGTTTTTTTATTCGATTTTTATTGAAACATACACGCATACATACACACACACACACACACACAGATAGATAGATAGATAGATAGATAGATAGATAGATAGATAGATAGATAGATGCACATACATAAAAATCTACGTATTCAGTGATAAAAACGTTCAAAATGAGAATAGCTGAAAGCGCTCGGATATTTAGAATATTTGGACATGTTTTACACACTTTATGTCCAGAACATAAAAGTTTTGTTTGTTTCTGACTATATCTGTCTATCTCATTTTGTTCCTTGAAAGTATTAAATACAGCTTTGTTTCAGATATTCACTGATAATGAAAAACGATCAGGGGAGCCAAGAACATCATGTCTGTTCTATGACAACATGCACGAAAGACTGTTGACAGGTAAGAGATTCCATTTAAAAAAATAACTATAACAATACACACTGTTGGTATTTTTTTTTATTGTGGCATTTACTAAAAGACAAACAAAAGTAATGATAGGGAATAGTGCAGGAAATAACAAATAACTTATAAGTGCAAACACACTTTAAATTGTCAAACATTTTACAAATGTTCATAAACCTTATTTAATAACATGTTTGTGCAATGAAAAAAGAAGAACTGTTACGCCCATCTCGCCTCCATTGTACAGGCATGATATTAATGAAGGGCTACGAATCCTTCTAAAATGTTTGTCAGTTCAAAGTGTGTCACACTGATGCAAAAAATTAAATCAGCCAACCGGGTTTAAGTTCACTTCGAACTTGGGAAACACATGAATCTGTCTCTTCTCTCATTAGCTAGGGATAAAATAGGAAAGTAGACAGGGATCTCTAACTTTGATTGGTAACAAATCTAGGATAAGGATAAATCTGAATTTTAAAAAAAACTGTAGCGAAGGCAACATAAAACCATTCTTAAACCGTGAAATGAAGGTCGTCCTAAACGGGTTTTCCTCCATTTCATTTATCACGAATGCTGGCGTTCCCCGAGGTTCTATCTTGGGCCCTACACTGTTCCTGATCTTCATTAATGATCTTCCCAATGTCATCAGTTCCCAAGTAGGCATCTACGCTGAGGACACTACTATTTGCCCCTGATTCAATAGTAAATCTAGTATCGTTGACAAAACTAATCTGGCCGCTGATCTCGAAAAGGACATCCAATCTATGGTCTACTAGGGCAGAGAATAGCTTGTAAACTTTAATGACTCCAAAACGTAACTGCTCTCTTTTACCCCCCACAGAGAACCCTCCCTACCATCAGAATGGCTGATTCCCAACTCCTCCAGAGCGACTCGTTACACCTGCTTAGTCTCACGCTGTCCTATACACTGAATCAATAGCTTCATCTACAGCAAGGAAAGTTGGTTCTCTGTGTCCTGCCAGAAAGTTTTTCTCGTCCATCCTTCAAATCTATAAATCAACCAACCGTCCTTGCATGGAATATTGCTGTCATATATGGTCTGGTGCCCCCGCTATCCGTCTCAAGGTCCTCGACAAAATCCAGAAACGAATATGCAATGCAATAGGTCCTGATCTGCCATCTCGACTACAGTCACTTTCTCACAGACATATCGTGGCTTCCCTCCGTCTATCCTACAAGTAATTTTCACTGCAATTGTTCCGACGAGCTACTTTCGCTGGTTCACAGACTGCATGAATTTAAGCGAGCTATTAGGCTGGCAGCTCGGTCCCACCCTTTTTACTGTCGAAATGGTTAAATGTAACCGTCTCTTCTACTCAAACAGCTTCTTCTTCCGCAATTCCCGTCTGTGGAATTCCCTTCCTCTTGCTTGCTTCCCTGATAACTATAATCTTCAAATATTCAAGTGTAATGTCAATCGACATCTTCTGATACCATGATCTTGTTCCCCGTCCTTCTCTGTATCGTTTCCTCAAACACGCCTCTTTACTCTTGTTCTCAATCTTCTGTAACCCCTTAGGTACTAGTGGCACTCCCGCCTTCCTTGGGATGAATTGCTTAAAAAAATATACATGGCAAAGAATCCTGTGACTTGATAGGACTGAAGTCCCTGTCGTAAAAATTACCCTTTTGATTCGACAATGACTAGTCATTCAGAGACAGACCAACATCATCTGAATTAATTCTTAGACAGGTAGAAATATGGAAAAATGCGCAGCATTATTTTTAAAGCTTATCAACACTTTGCGGGTTATTTTTAAGAATAACAACAATTTTTTTCAACGATTTAACGCATAGCTGATAGGAAGAAAGGGACCCATGACTTTACAAGGGATATTATGCGCTTAAGTTATTGTAACTATCCCGGCTAGAAATTCGAACTCGGCTCTCCGAGTTCTCATTCCAAGCCATTATCTGTTACAACACTCACAAATCCCTCTTTCTTTTTCTTTTTTTTTTTTTAGAAACTGATTACTAAGTTGAAAAACAGTTATCAATGTTCGTTTATCCTTTGTCGAAAAAAAGAAAGAAAAACAAGAAAATAAAAACGCAGCGTTTTTTATCTGGTCAAAAAATGAAAGATGTTCAAATGTTCATTGTAAAATATATTAGAATCGTTTTATCAAAGCTACACTGGATGCTGGTGTAAGGTCATAGAAAGTCAACGAAAATACTTTGGTGATTAATAGATGTAGGTAATTATTAAACAATGTCATTAGTCAACTTGTTTCAAAATATAACTTCGATATTCTACTTAGAATCAGGGTGTAGAATCTGCCTAATCCTCAGTCCGTTTAAGCTGGAATCGGTTGAAGCTTACTGGTCAAAAAACCTACATAATAACAATAAGAATTGGGAAACGTGAGAGAACGGAAGAGGAAAAAAGAGTGTTGAGGAGGAAAGGTAGGAGCTAAAAGGAACTTGAGAAAAAACGAAAAGAAAATCAGATGAAAGGAATATATATATATATATATATATATATATATATATATATATATATATATATATATATATATATATATAGGATACAGGTTAGATTCCCGTCGGAGGACATATATTTTCTGTGAATTTTCTCGGACAATCAAGCCGATAAATGTAATTATTACTGTTTATTATAAACAGAGTAATTAATTAAATAATTGTATGCATAAAAAGAACGTATAAACAGAATATATATATATATATATATATATATATATATATATATATATATATATATATATATATATAGCGAGAGAGAGAGAGAGAGAGAGATACATAGATAGATTAGATAGACAGATAGATAGATTTAAGACATCCTATATTTATAGGTAAATATTCTCAATATGAGAGATAGTGTTTAAATATAAAAGCCCATTAGCAAGCATATATAAATAGTCGAGCCAAAACACAACACACATGGTCTGAAGATATATATATATATATATATATATATATATATATATATATATATATATATATATATACAAAAGGGGAAGTGATATACATTATAGAAATACTTATTGGGTTGTTATCAAGCGACAATGTGTGAAACACTGAAAGGCATTTAGTGATGGAAAAAATAAATTTTGTATAATACATTCAAATTCTTCATGAAGATAAAAGTGGATAGGAATTATTTGTGTATTACTTTTTTTCATATGGAACTTTTTAATACTAAATATCTCTCGATACAAGGTCCAAGAGTCACTCAAGATAGAGGGTTACGGTTAACTAGCTATGATGGATGAGGCATGATAAAAATAAGTAATAAGATTATGAGGATGAGAAGGGTGGATAATTATGGTCCCCTGGCTTGAAGTGGTTATGGTTGTAATGTTAAAAAGAAGCATCTGTGACCAAGTCTTTTCCACAAATAATAGTTCTTGGGAAATAGCTGTCTGAGTGTAAGATTTGGAATACGGAGTAAATGAGTGTGATTCAACTCCGTGGAAATAGCTTGGCGTGTCCTAACAGTAAAACCTTGAACTGGCGGCGATGGGCTTGCGACGTTGCATCTGTTGGAAAATGGCTTCAGATTAGTGATTAAGTCTTCTAACATGAGACCATGAACCTTTGAACTCTATCAAGACTGGAAAGGGAGGGATGAGGAACTCAAGTCCAGATATGGCAGCAATAACCCATTTTTGGTCTAATCTGACTTCTGTAGAACTAATTCTTGTTTGTATAAAATTTAGATAAGAAAATGTATGGGCAACATAGATTGGAATGGATAAGGAAAAAACGGGAAGATATAAGCAATGTGAGAGAAGGACTGATGCATAATCTTAGTTGATATCGAGACTGTCAAGTGTAAAATACGAAATAACGTAAAACCTCTTCTTAAATTTAATTTTTAATGTCTTACGTCATAGATTGTTACATGCCAGCATTGATTTCAGCATGTCACTCGATGCCGTGTTTTTTTCCATTTCTTATACACTAGGTTCGAGCGTGTTTGAAATGTGGCCACTAGCAAGGGCAGTTCAAGATACGATGCATGTGCCACTTACCCATGATCGGCCAATCAACATTGTAAGATTGTCATTGATTTTTTTTATTCATTTAATTTTCATAGCAAGCACTAATTTTGTCAATTTATTTTTAATTATTCAATTATATTACTTTAGATTGAAGAAAATTATAAAATTATCTCATTAAAAAAATCTGGTTACGTATTTGTATATTAACTGCTTCCCCAAATGTAGAACAGTCCTTGGTATGACGATAAACGACATCCGGCTGCAAGGCCTCTGATTGGGAGATTGGAGGTTTTGAGGAGCGTGGAATCACCTCTTGGCTGCTGTTGTTTCCAGGTCCATCCTGACCCTGGGTGGTAGAATCTGTTAGGGTCCCAGCTATGGGCAATAGTGAACCCCCCCCAAACAAAAACAAAACATTATGAAAGTATAAAAATACATTTTTTTAGTAAAATCACCAGCAATATTTTTTAGATAAAAAATTATCAAGAATACAATTTTAAAGCAAAATGTCTAGCAATACATTTAATAGTAGATTTACCAACAATATATTTTATAGCAAAATGACCAACAATACATTTTATCTATAGATGAAGGTATGCAATTACATTCAAAATATATTTGGTTGAAGGCATAAAATTTTGTATTCAAAATATTTAAATTTCGGCTTTAAATAGTCCATAAGATTGATATGACACTAAAAAATCAACGAACCAACCAACCAAAGGTAGAAGGAATTTAAACAGACAGGCAGTGAATATTGAACAATCTTGCCATGAGGAAAAAAACTAGAGGCAAGAGAAATGTGTTTCTACAGAAAGATACTGAAAATACCGTGAACGGAGCGAGTAAGCAACAAGGAAGTCTTAAAGAAAATGGTAACAGAAAAAAACATTAACAAAAGAAAACTGAAATTCCTTTCACGCAACTATATTATTTGAACGTAGGCTTGGAAAACTTACCTGACGAGTTTACTTGAATGGATGGCGGAACGAGGTGCGAGGACTTTAGCAAAGGTAAAAAAAAAACTGCTCAGACCCACACGAGATAGGGAGTTGTGGAGAGACACGATTGTCTATGTCCTGAAAAAGAAAAGAAAAAGAACATCAATCAGTTCATTAGTCATGTGACTATGTATCCCGTGTCTCGACGAACATTTCGCACATTTTTCGAAATCACTCCGCCAGGAAAAAATCATTTTCTATAATTTTTCCTTTCTTTGAGTGAAATATTTCGCGCTGTCTCGAATACCGAATAATGTGTCCTATATTGAAGCTTTAAATTTATTGATGTACATCATGCATTCTACATTTTTTTTAATAAAATGAATGCGGAAAATAAAAAAACAAATCTGTCGGTGATTTTGTGAAGATTTTAAGGTTAATATACAAAATATTAGGACATAAAATTAATAGTTATTCATAAAACTTTCTAGAGATATGAACAGAAGTCCTTATTATAAGTCCTTAATATTATAAGTTAAGTCCTTACTATTATAAGTTAAGTCCTTACTGTAAAAAGTCAAGTCCTTTGTATTATGCGTTAAGTCCTTACTATTAATCGGTTTTCATATGTGCAACTTTAATTGTAAATTTTCCGGTTATTATTGCAGTTTCACGGAGTCGGTTTTACATCACTTGGCTTCATAAATGTATTGGAACTGATCCGCCATTGTCAAAACAAAGAAACTGCTATCTAACGTCTCCAGGGCAAGGGTGATAACTCTATAAAGCAGTCAGTTGAAAATATTACATTCAAAAACTTATAACTGGTGTATTATATATAGAATATATACGTGATATATTATATATAGAATAACAAAATCAGACAATTTTGTTGGAATTTCTGAGAGGAGACGTTAAAATTATGCATTGATTCATTCGGACCAATTCTTATGTTTTCTTTTATTAAGGGAATAAAAACAGTCGTAATTAAAAGGGTGACAAAAAGGGAAATCAACAACTACAGTATGAAATTAGAAGCAATAAAGAAAGATTGTACCTCATTTTAATAATCTTTTTTCACCAGGTTTTGTCCATTGTATAGTGCAGGCTTCTTTCTATCTGAATATTTAATCACATCTGGTCTTAAAAGACCAAATGTAATGATTGCACATGGCTTCTTTCAGACCAGTTCCCTAATCTTTGTTCTCTTCATCATTCCTATTCTGTGAAATAAATAAAGGATTTCGTTCCATATTCTCGGAAGATTATCGAATGAGACAAAAACTAATACGAACCAAATTGTACAACGGTTGAAACATCTAAAAAAAACAAGACGAGAAAATTGACCCAAACGAATCAATATTTAATAGAATCAAATCTTCTTGTTTCGTAATCTAATATTAATCATTTTTTTGCGTATTGATCAAGAATGTTGTGATAAAAATCAACAATAATAACAATGAAAACAGTTCATATAAGACGCAATAATAATTATATATAACTCGTATTCCGTACATATCATACGCAATGTCTACACAGAGACATATGTGCCAGGTATTTGAGGACTTACACTTCTCCTTTCTTCTTCTCTGTGTTCCATTTCCCCTCAGGATGCATGCGATCGTGGCTCTCCATATCTACCAGTCCTTTGTAGCTCTTAATAAATTTTGTCTTTCTGTTATTTCTCCTAAACCCTGGTCCGCTATCCACTTCGTGAAGCTTACTATATTATGCATTGTTTTCCTCTGTTCCTCTTACCTTCAATATGTCGTATGTGTATCAGATTTTCCAAGCCCTTTTCATCAGGACACAAACTTAGCAAGCCATAATGGAAAACGATCTAACTTAAAATTATGCGTCATGTGTCAGATTTTAAATATTCATTCGTCTTTCTGGTGTATCGAGATAATTGACATGGCAGATCCCAATCTGACACAGGAAATGAAAAGTCATGCCGCAATTGCAGCAGTATAAACGCCAGTGACATCGGCTCACAGATAGCCAGCTTCTTGAAAGTAGCTTTTATGCGTTGTGTTCACGATAAGGAACGAACTGGAGGCGTCTGGCGAGACTTTTAATCGGTGGCTAAGAGAAAGAAGCATCCTAACGTTCAAGCATCGGAAGGACAACTGAATACGTTCAGCACGTCTAACACATCCTCAACCATGACCCCCAACGCCTGCAGCCACCTTAACAGCGTGTAACACAGGTTTTCTCTCAGCCCTACAAAATCCTTCTACATAGCACCAGTGATACCCAGCCCTTCTGGTCCAGCCTGAATCGCCTCCGAACAGCTGTTGGTCGCTGTATAGCCACCCTTTATAAATGAGGATATGCTACCGATGATGACCCCGATTACAAACTATGGAGAATCTTCTAATTTACCCCAAAGTCTAGATGGGTGTAGTGTAGCTACTGGATAATATAATATACCCCCAGAAAGTCGATGAGAGGTATCACTAAGTAGCTGACGGCGTCCACTATCAAACATGTGGTGCAGGAGGAGATCCAGTACTCCTACGTGGTGATGAGAGAACCGTTCAGATCGGACACGATTCGGTGGATACGCGTTATCTGATCAAAGCCCTACCTGAAAAAGCACAAACACACCGAGAAACCCGATATGATGCGCCACATCTCCGATGGGAGGAACTTCGACCAAGACAACAAGCCGAACATGTGGCACGACAGGTTGCTCTGAACGGACCCGATCGAGATAACCACAATGATGCTCACCGAGTTCACGTCGTCTGTGATGATCCTGTGAGAGGTCCTAAAGAACAAAGCTCATGTCATGCCACACCGCTTCTTTCCACAGGGTTTCAGTTTCAATACCACCGCCTACATGAAGGTGTCGGACTGTAATCAAGCCCTGAATTGAGGGTGTGATAATGGAAGGCTGACCGTGAAACAAAATGTAACAATATAGAGAAAATCTAGTAAAAAAAAAATAATAATAGCAAAAATGCTTAATTTAGAAAGCAACAATTATAAGATGGAGTAAAACTAGGAATAAAAATAATTAAGAAATTCTTTATCAAAATAATAACGAGATTAGGCGAGATTCAACAATGAGTGAAGACTCAACAATGGATCTCATCTTCGTCGCCATTGTTGAGTCTTGACTCATTGTTGAATCTCGCCTAATGCATGGAATAATAATGCAACACAAACTGTACTTAGAACAAGAATGTATTATAACAAGAAAGTGTACACAATAAGTACATATAGTATTTCTGTATATTTCTGGGAAGACGTTCCTGGAGAATGTGTTGACTAGTCACAGTCGACTAGTCGCAGTCGATCAGAGTCTCTAGTTGGATCTCGTGATTCCTCCTCCCTCTTCCGGTACCAACCATTATTTATATAGTTGGTAGTCACCTATGCAGATTAGGTGGATCCTACCACAACAATTAATATTTTCGGACTTGTTAATTGCTGTGACTTTATTAATTAAGGATTTCTCCATCCGCCACGAAACTACAAGGTGTAAACTGTATCTGATGTTCCTAAGTTCTCCCTATTTAAGATATTTCGACACCTGGTCGAGAACGAGGTCTTTCACTGTGAATTAACTGTACGATACTCTTTGTTTGCTACTCGTAATTAAACAGTCGCTACATATTTCGAGAAAGGTACTGTACATTAAGCAATATTGAAATAAGGACTAGTCGTGTTCTTTGTTCACTGCCCTCTTGCTTATAAAATAAATTTATTTACACTATCATCATTTTACTTTTAAAGGTCTTGTACAATCCAGATTTGAATCAAGTGGTTTCTCTCTGCAGTGAATCCATCTTGAAGGTAAGCGAACAGAAAAAACTTATGACAAGATTATGTAACGATCGACTTGCAATGAAAAGTAACTATTTCTCATCACACACACACACACACACATATATATATATATATATATAATATATTTTTGAGGTATGCTATATTTATTAGTAATAGTGCTCAGTATCAGGGATAGAGCTTATGTAAATATAAAATGGGGCACCGAATTCAACAGCGAGCGGCGACAGTTTTCTGCTTGAACGCAATTTTCAAGCCATGGAAGTTACTTTCTAATTGTAGCATTCTTTAGATATAATTTATGTTTGAACTTATTTTTATGCATGAATAATGCATCAGATAAATTGTTATGCATAAGGTCCTTTTTGTGTTCCTAGATACGTTTCTTTTTAAATTTCTGCAAGTTTCCCCAATATAGTGTAGGGAACAGATGTGACACTTTATTTTATATATAGCTGCTTCAGAATCATTATTGTTATGGTTATTTTTTATTTTGGTCATATCCACAATAGTTTTACATGTGGTTGTAATTATTATTATATTACTAAAATTCGATAAATTGTTTTGTATAGTAAATGTTAAGGAGTTAGTGGCTTGTATAATATGTCTATATTTATTTAGTTTCATGCCTGAACGCAATCTTCAGGCCATGGCACGAAGATAGTTTTTACGCATGAAACATACAGTCGCCACTCGGTGTTGACATCAGTGTTCGCTTATATATATATATATATATATATATATATATATATGTGTGTGTGTGTGTGTGTGTGTGTGTGTGTGTGTGTGTGTGTGTGTGTGTGTGTGTGTACACTACCAGTCAAAAGTATTTGGTGACCATCAAAATTTTTTTATTTCTCATCTTAAATGTGTTATTTTTGATGAAACACGTTAAGCACCACAATGTTTTTATCTATTATACTAAATACTAGTCTTCCTGAGTCACATTAAATATAGTGAAAGCATCCAAAGGGGCTCATTTTGATGAGTCAAACGTTTAATAATTTTTTTTGTGTTTTTATGGTTTAATTTGTATTTAATGTGGCTCAGGAAGATTGTATTTAGTATAATAAAAAACACTTATAAACACTTATAATAAATAAAACTTTTATGATGAAAAATGAAATTTTTTAAGAGTGGCCAAATTCTTTTGACTTTTATATATATATATATATATATATATATATATATATATATATATATATATATATATATATATTCAATAGACTTATCACATATGGCTTGAAACATTGGTTGCCATACGATCGAAAATGGTCAGTACCTAAATAGGTGACCGCTTTGGAATACCAGGAACTGTAACTTCGGATGTGCAAGTGATATAATTGATAATGACTCGAAATTGTTAATCGGAGATCCGAGTTCCAATTCCTGCTGTGTTCGTTATATTTCCTTACGAGCAAAGTCGTATCTTGAGAAATGTATGAATCAAACTCTTCTCCTCCAAGTATAGGTTAATCAGTAAGATTTGTGTAACTAAATCATTATTATCTCTAAAAAAAAAATAAATTATACTATCTCAAAAATGATAAACCGTAGAAAACGAATCAATATCATATATTTGAGCATGTGCGTTCTTGTTGTTGTTGATAAGTCGAAGTAACTGATCATTTTTCATTTTTTTTATTTCTACTCTTTTATATTGATTGTAAAATAAATTCTAGACTGCTTGTTTTCAGGTGTGGGAATTTGAAACTGGAATGCCTGTCTATCAAATACCTAACGCCCACGGTAGCAACATAGAAGTGACAAGCCTAGCTCTGGACAACTCCGGATACCGACTGGCTAGTGGTGCTGCTGATGGTTAGTTTTTTCTATTTTCATTGTCATTTTTAAAAAATATGTTATAAGAAAAAGGACTTGTCTACAGGATAACATTATGAGCCATAGTTTATTATTGTGCAAGAAATAATATACTCTGCGTGATTGCTAACTAAGGTCATTAAAATAATTAAATTTACGCATTTGTTTAAATACACCTGACTCATACCGATTAGAATTTCTGTCAAGATCTGTCATTATTTGATTGTGTTCTGCAGCCACATAGACAGGGTTAACGAATCTATATGATCAATACCTATTGAGTACGACATTGAACATAACACACATACACACATACACACACACACATATATATATATATATATATATATATATATATATATACATACGTATATATATATATATATATATATATATATATATATATATATATATATATATATATATATAACAAATATGTGGTGCAGTTTAATTTATATTACACTGAATCATTCATACAAAAAGTAAATTAGTAAAGTTAATATAAAAAATGGCGAAATCCCTTCCCTAACTAAATTTTAAAGATGCATTAACCCACTAACAACTCGATGAATGTTAGGATCCTTGTTTTTTTAAATTATAAACGTCGAAAGTACTTGCGTATTTAAGGAAGACCTATTACAGTTTAATTTTAAAACAGAAGTATCATAACATTCATCGAGTGATTAGTGGATTAATGAATCTTTAAAATTTAGTTAGCGAAGGGATTTCGCCATTTTATATCATTAACTTTACTAATTTACTTTCTGTATGAATGATTCATTGGAATACACACACACACACACACAGACACACACATACATACATATACATATATATATATATATATATATATATATATATATATATATATATATATATATATATATATATATATAGCATAATGAGAGGCCACGTATACTTTCTGAGGAAAGACCTAGGTGGTCTGAAATATTGAATAAATAAATATATACAAAAACACAGAAATAAATACTTTCATAAAAAAACACCCAATTTTGTTTCATTTATTTTATCCAGATATTATATATATATATATATATATATATATATATATATATATATATATATATATATATATATATATATATATATATATATATATATATATATATATGAAACAGGCTGGATATAGCGAGCCTCTTACAGCTCTATCGCTACTAACATGGGAAGTGCTCGGACGAACTACATTCCTTGGTTCCGTCAGGTCTGACTAGTACATAGCTAGTACCCGCTATGCCACTTATATTTTAGCAAACCACCGACATTCCTTCCGTATTCCATCGATTAGAAGTCAGTTTCACGCGTACAGCATCCTCCAATGAACCAGTGGATCCGATTTCGAAGACGATGTTTCCCTGATCACTAAAATCTTAACCTATTCAACTCTAGGGTTAACCGTTACCTCCCCTCCTATCAATATAAACTGCCTCTTAACGTAACCCTCTGCCTCTTAACGTAAGCATGTAAAAGGCAAGGGAACCACAACCTTGCACAGGGTGAATTTTAATGTAAAAAAATGAAAATTATATATAATTTGTTATTATTTACATTATTTATATTCGGACTATTGCCCTATTTTTGTTGTTTCTATCAAAACGTTTCGGCCGTTGTGCTCTCTAGCCTTCGTCAGATATATATCGATCTGGGTTCCCTTTGAGAGCAGGTACACACTGCCCGGCCCAGGGATTGAACTCACAAACGATATGTCACCAAATTCACAAACCAACGTTTTACCCACATACTGTGCCGTACGGGTGAACCAAAACTGAGCAGTACTAAATAAAAATAAGAACTAGATGATATTCCCAGATATGAGCAGTGGAATGAGAATAGTCTAGCTCCGTTAATTAAATAAAGGGTCCAGTCTGGAATTCCCTGTTGATTACCCAGATCGATATACACTTGAAGAAAGCCGAAGGGTACAACGGCCGAAACGTGATAAAAACAACGAAGATGAGAACAATATTCCGAATCTAAATAGTGTAAATATTGATAACGCCTCATCCCAGAAATTCAATCAAAGAATTATTTTTTATATATCAATAAAATATTTAGTGAAAAAAACATGACAAATATGTGTATATCATAGTTTTTAACTGATATATATATATATATATATATATATATATATATATATATATATATATATATATATATATATACATATATATATATATATATATATATATATATATATATATATATGCCAGTTTCATTAAAAACGACAGACAAGGTACTACGGTTAAGTTTTTTTATTTAATTTTTCTTGTGTACGAACAAGAGCTTTCTTTGCTGGACAAAGGGTGTATAAGAACTGTCCAAATGTTTTATTTTTCCGAGCTCTTTCGGCTATACCTTTAGCCATTATCAAGGATGATTTGATTTTTCAGGTTAATTGAGTGTGTGCATTATGTATATGTCTTAGTGTGTAGTAGTGGTGTTTTAATTTTCAAATACGGTTAGCACGTTGTGGCTTTGTTCGTAGTTAATATTGTTATGGGTAGGCTTTTTCTTTTTTATTATTAAAGCCTCCATTATTTTTAACCATTTTTTACAGGTGGAAGCAATTAATATATTTGTGTTTTCTACTAGTATATTTCTAATGGAGTCTGGTAAATTTTTGTGAGTGTTTAAATGGGTTCTAATGGAGGTGTGATCGGATAGGTGTAACGTAAGACGTCTGGATAAGCATGTAGTTGTGTAACGGATGTAATTATTTATGAGTCCGGTTTCGTTAGGAACGCAGTTCCTTAAGGGGCATTTGAACTCATAGATAATGTTCGTTCTTTGCAATTTTGACTTAGTAGGTGTGTTGTTATTTTTGAGGATGAGGTTAGCTGTCTTAAATTTTTTATAATAGATAATTAATTTGATTTTTTTATTTGGGTCGATTGGGGTAGTATATTTCTTTATAATATGTCTTAGTGAGGATTCGTCTTGTTTGTAATTCTTATGCATTTGGTTTTTGTAATAAATGTGTATGTGACTTTTGACTGTGTATTCACTTTCATTATTACTTACTTTAGGGAGAAATAGTTTTATTTGTTGGTCTATAAGATGGTTAGGGAAGCCGTTGTTGATTAGGGTTTGTTTAACGTTATTAAGTTCTTTGAGGAAGAGTAGTCTAGACATATACATAATGCACACACTCAATTAAGCTGAAAAATCAAATCATCCTTGATAATAGCTAAAGGTATAGCCAAAAGCGCTCGGAAAAATAAAACATTTGGACAGTTCTTACACACCCTTTGTCCAGCAAAGAAAGCTCTTGTTCGTACACAAGAAAAATTAAATAAAAAACTTAACCGTAGTACCTTGTCTGTCGTTTTTAATGAAACTTGCATAAAAGAAGGATTGATGCCTAAATATATATATATATATATATATATATATATATATGCATATATGTATGTATATATATATGCATATATATATATATGTGTGTGTGTGTGTGTGTGTGTGTTTCATATGCATACACACGTACATGATGATGATTGTCACTTTTTTGCAGAAGAATACCTTTTTTCTTGGTAGTTTTTTGTGATTTTCATTCAGAATTTTTATTATTTCCATCATTTTTACCCGAGCTAATGCTCTGCTATGGGCCCGTAAGTGAGTTTTAAAGTCAACTTGACTTTTACAACTTCTCTTACACCGGATACTGTAAGCGACCCTTCCCCTACAGTCCAAAATGTCTTTCATATTGAAATAACCCACAAAAGGTTGATAAGTCTTAAAAATAAAAACAAAACGATCAATCAACAATTTATTACTGTTGCATTTCAGGTTCGTTGAAGGTTTGGGATGTTGGTTCAGGGCAACAGTGCAAACGGCGGGCCGGAAACCCCAAATGTGATGACGTCAGTATCCTGTCACTTACGTACTTCATCAGAGCAAATGAGAAATTGATATTGGCTCTTGGCTGGAACAGCAAGATCAAAGTCGTTTTGGTAATTATTCTTTGACTTTCGTAATACACAATATTGTATGATACAAGACGGCATTTTCACAACAAAATTGTTGGTGTCATTTTCAAGACATACAGATATTTAAATGATAAATATTCTATGTGAATTTCAGCTTATGATACCTGTTTTGATTATACATATTTACAATGATTACTTTGACAGCATGAGGTTTAGCCGTGAAATTAGAGAGTTGTTCATCATAGATATACATACTATTAAGGAATTTTAAAATCAATTACTTTTTTACTAAAAAGTATGTAAAATATATAAAAACACGTATTATTCAAATATTATTTATCAAACTGTAATTTCTGTTCGAGTTTTTGGAATGAGGAGATATCATTATTTACACTATTTTCCTCATCTTTGTTGTCATTACAACGTTAACAATCATAAATTTGAATGCGGGTCATTATTTTAAGAAGTAAGGGGGCACAAATGAGGTTACTGGCAGAGCGTAACGGTCTTTCTAACTAAGGGAGGTACAAGCAGAATTATATGAAATCAACCAAACTACCGCCTTTAAGTAAACATGACAATGAGAAACATAAGAATTACATGAAAACTGATTTCTCAACAGTAATTTTTAGTGACGAATGTAAAACTACATTGGACGGACATTATGACTGGACGAAAGGTTGGACTTTTCCTAGAAATAGTCCTAAGTTTTGCCTTTTGACAACAGAAGGGGTACGATTGGTTTGGTTTGGTATGTCAACCTCAACAAGATTTTTATTGCTGGTAATATTTTTTTTAAATATATTGCTGGTAATAATGCATTACTGGTAATATTTTTTTCAAAACTGTATTGCTGGTAAAAATTTATTCCAAAAATGTACTTCTGGTATTAAAACCTATTTTTACACTTTCATAGTGTTTTGGCCCAGTTTGGGGGTTAATTATTTGCCCATAGCTAGGACGCTAACAAGTACTACCACCCCAGGTAAGGGTGAACCTGGGAACATCAGCAATTAAGGGGTGGTTCCACGCTCCTTAAAACCTCCTGATCAGAGGCTTTCCTGCCGGATGTAGTTTATCGTCATACCCAGGACGCGGATATTTTTTGTTTTTTTTATTTCGCCATACCCAGGACGCGAAGAGGTATGTAACGATGTCTTGTGGCGTGTATTGTTGGCAGTAATATTATAGTTGTCTTCAAAGATGATGAAGATGAAAAATGCACAGAATTATTGGAAATATGTTTTAGCGGTGCAGGTCAGAACCAAGAAGCTTTAAGTATTGGGTTGGAACAAAAGTCCGTGACATTTTTTAATAGGTTGTATTTGAACACGCGACTGAAATTTATAATACATATATATATATATATATATATAATCATTTATTTAAATATTATAACATAAATATGTTATAAAATCACTACAAAAATAGCCATTTCGTTTCGACACATCCAGTGTCTTATCAAGTGATGATGTTGAACACTGGATGTGTCGAAACGAAATGGCTATTTTTGTAGTGATTTTATAACATATTTATGCTATAATATTTAAATAAATGATTATATCTGCTCTACTCTATATTGAGCACTCTTTAAAGAATAATAATTGTTGGTTATTGGAATTTACTCCGTATATACCAATACCACACTTGTATATATATATATATATATATATATACTGAAAGTTGACATTGCAACACGTTTTTCAATACGTGTGGATTATGCATTTTAAATGTTTCTTATATGGAAAGTGAAACTCGATGAAAAATGTGATGCATTTTCGATATTTGATGTTCCTTTATTTCCGGGAAGTAAAAAAAGCTCTACAAACAGCAAAAAAAAAAAAAAAAAAAAAAACCTGCAGCTTATGGAGACGGTGTCATAGCTGAGAATACATTTCAGTGATTCGCTAGATTCAGAAGAAAACATTTTGATCTGGAAGACCTCTCGGCCTTCAGTCGTTGATGATATGACCAAATCGATATGCCAACTAAAAATATGCGACACATAACTCGCATAAGCGTTGTTAGGTATTTGAAAATACTTGGATACGTGAATTGCTATGAAGTTTGAGTAACTCACTATTTAACTAGAGCAACATTAATAGTTAGTATTTCCATCTGAGATTCTCTTCTTAAACGCAATAAAAAAAATTCCCATTATCAAAAAGAATAGTCACGAGCGATGTAAAATTGGTTGTTTACAACAATGCGATGCGAAACTCCGATAATTCAAGTCACCTTCCTATGAGCAGCCTATCCGGTATTCATATTGACTCAACGTTAGAGCATAATTGATATAGGTTTGGGCATTTCCATAACTTCAAGGTAAAGTAGCGTCGTATACGATTACCATTACATAATACTAAACCTTGACTTTTGTCACGTCACTGTATATTTCTGTGACCTATATCTTTTACATATATTTATAAATTAAAATTTATGTTGCAAGTAGTTTGCCTGAATATTAAAACTTGATACTAACAAAACAAGTTATTATCAATATTTTAATGAGCTTATATGCAAGCTGAAACTTACACGATGTATTATTTACATTATTATATCCTGACATCTATACGAACATTGATTGGTTAAAACCAAATTTGTTCTGAAACGAATGATTTCAATTATAAAATCAGACATTGCCTAAATTCTTTGATTGGAGGAATAAAAGGCGAAGTCCAAATGTTCAGAAACCCCTTTCGCGCGTATAAATCTAGGTTGGATTTCGTGAAGACTTTTGGTGGTGTTATGTTCCGACAATCCTCGTCGGAACTGTTATATTCCGTGCTAAGGGAATAAATAACACCAGATGGATACTAAAAAAGAAGGTTTATTGTACACAAGTACAATAAGAAATATGGTACAGTTATACACACAGGTAAATCTAGTAGTGAGTGCCACTAATTGGAAAACCGGACGTGCTTGCGTCTTCACTCTCACTCTCCTCTCTCTACCCAGTCTCTAATAGACAGTTGACTTTATAGGTACTTACTACCTATAGTGTAATCATTCATGGGGGTGCCGGGTTATTCCATTACATCAGGTGGGAAATCAACAATATTAATAGTATTTCACTCGGTTGCTTGAGTTTATTTTTGCTGGCTTATTCAGTATCGAATTTTACATGGGCCGCCCAAGGATTATCAAATTCAAGACTAACGCTAACCATTACATCATATCGAGTTAGATGGGGTGATATTAGATGTCGGTGCATTTTGGGTTATTTAATGTCGAATTTGGTACGGACACACCCAAACTAGCCTCGATAAACATTACCTCATATCGAGTTATAATGGGTGATTTTACATATCGGTCTTCTTGGATTATTTAATATTATTTTTTTATGGGACACTTACTGAGAATCAAACGCTACTCATATCGAGTTAGACTGGGTGATTTTACATGTCGATCTTGGTTTGGGTTATTTAATGGTGAATTTGGTATATAGCACTTACTGAGAATCGAATTTACTACTCAGGAATAATAGTCAACCAAACGAGCTTTGCTAAAAATTACTTCATATTGAGTTAGACTGGGTGATTTTACATGTCTATCTTCTTGGGTAATCCAATATTCAATTTCATTTTGGAGCTTTTACTGAAAATCAAACGCTACTGAAAAGTAAAGGTCAAGCAAACCAGTCTCTCATATCGTGTTCGACTGGGTGATTTTTCCTATCAATTTTGGTTTGGGTTATTTAATGGTAAATTTGATATGGGGAACTTACTGAGAATCGAACTCACTACTCAGAAATAACACTCGACCAAACTAGCCTCACTAAACATTACCTCATATCGAGTTAGTCTGGGTGATTTTACATGTCGATCTTCTTGGGTTATTTGATATGGGGAACTTACTTAGAATCGAACTCACTACTCAGAAGTAATAGTCAACCAAACTAGCCTCACTAAACATTACCTCATATCGAATTAGTCTGAGTGATTTTACATGTCGATCTTCTTGGGTTATTTAATATTGAATTTTATTTGGGGCTCTTACTGAGAATAGAATGTTACTCAAGTGTAATTTTCAACCATACCATCCTCGCAAATGATTGCCTCTTATCGAGAGATTGGGTGATTTTACATGTCGACCTTGGTTTGGGTTATTTAATGTTCAGTTTTGTATGGGTATCCTAAAAGGATGGATAGGTCAGCCAGATTAGCCTCTAATTATTTGATTTGGTGTTTGCAAAATAATTTTGCTTCATTATAAGAAACACTTTAGATATGGTTATTTTTCAATGTGTTATTTGTTAAAATCTGAACAGTAAGTGAATAAAATAGCTATTTGCATTACCTTTGATAATATGAGAAGAATTTATTGAATAAATAGGTTAAAAGGTTTTCTCGCTGACGATTAAGTACACGAGTTACATCGTATATTGTTAGTAAAGCTAGTATATTGGTTGGAAACCCCAACTTGGGATATCTTTTGGGTAGCACCTTCTACCTACGATGTTTCTTTTATTTTCCTTTTAATTTTATTTTTCTATTTTTATTTTACCTTTCAGGATTCGTCAGAACTAAATGATTTGCCTATTCTGAAAGAAATCAATCGATCATTGCTAGACATTTTTCGATGTCCATCAGAGGAAACAAAACTTATGTATTCTGAAAGCAACCAGGTACGTTTAAAGTATAGCAATTTTTCATGTCTTCTTCAGAGGATTAAGGCGTCATTTTCCAAGGCTAGCCATTTTTCGTTAATATTAAATGGCTAGTTACTTTTCCGAAAGAGCTCATATGATGCTGGCTTATTTAAATTAAAAAAAGGCTTTCCATTCTAAAACAATTATTCATAAAAAGTATATTTATAGTACACATTTCAATGACAATATTTGTATTTGTGCATATTGTTTCAATTAATGTCTTTGTCTGCTGTGGTCATTGATGTTTATTCTAGTGAATCGTTTAAATGCGTCATGTGCATGATAATTATATAACGTTAGAATTTCATTTCTATTTTTATGGACATTTTTAAATATATTGTTACATCACAATGGTTACGCATAGGTTTAGCGAAACCAGGATATTCGTTAGTCCGAATAAAAGTACTTTCATATATAAGTCAACAAAGAAAAGCTGGTGAGAACTTCTCATTTTAATTTGGCAAGAAGAGGCGACGTTCAGTGAAAACGAAACCAAAATATTTTTGCTCCTGTGTCTACAGAATATATAGGTTGTACCTTTTACTGGTAAATTCCAAAATCGTCTTGTCGATATATTCATTCTTGTTTGCGGGTAGCGCCTAATAGTTCGTTGTTTGTAAGACTTTCGTTTCTGCTTGTCTGAGCTCAGAATTCTGAATACTGATTTTCTAGGCAAGCTGGATCTCACTACTTAGAAAACTGGATTAAAGAAATCTTGCTCGCTTTCATTTGGTCTTCTGGCGTACTTAAGAAAGCTAAATAAACACCATGCTGTCGATGATGCGACAGTGTAGACCACTTTTATGATCGCCTATTCTTGTGTATCAAATACAAACGCCGGCTCGATTAAATTATTGCCTTCAGTCCCCACCCCCACTCCCATTATTCCCGGCACTGTGCTTATTTGGTACGGCAGGCATATTTCAGATATTTTTTTTCTGTGGCGAGATTATTTTGTTTCACGTTTATTGAACATTTATTTGAATCGGCATGGCTCTTCCAAACGTCAATTGTATTTGGTACAAATGAGTGCCGCTACCCTTTGGGTTGACTTGTTAATTATTAATTTGTTACTAGTTTTTCTTTCATTTCATATTTGATCCTTTTTTTTTTGTCTCGACGTTCAGGTCGTTTTTATATTCTACAGCCCTTAAGTAAGCAGTATGGACTTGATATAATGAATTTTAGCGTTGTAATAAAAACATACAGATAAAAAATTACTAATAATAATGTTTTTCTGAAGGAATTTCTATAACTTAAGACTAAGAAATGATGTCTAACTTACGCATTTGATTGGTTGATTTGTCTTCTACCGCTTATCAACACTTTGTAAGAATTTTTTGGTGGGGGAAATAATAATGGTTTAGTGAAACAAGTTTTACTAATTAATCCATAGGTGGGGGAGAAGATGTGGTTTCATACCTTTTACCCAAGAGTATTTACGCGTAAGTAAATATGACAAACAAACGGGAATTCGAACTCGGCTCTCCGATTAACAATTCCGTGTCATTATCCATTACATCACACGCACATCCAAGCTTAGAGCACCTAGTATTCCCA
The DNA here is from genome assembly GCA_964036315.1 of Acanthosepion esculentum. Taxonomy (NCBI): domain Eukaryota; kingdom Metazoa; phylum Mollusca; class Cephalopoda; order Sepiida; family Sepiidae; genus Acanthosepion; species Acanthosepion esculentum. The sequence goes on along the minus strand of OZ038498.1, from coordinate 61,018,803 downwards.
AGCGGTCACCCACCTTCTGACCAGGTTCGACATTGCTTAACTTCGATGATCGTACGGGAACCGCTATTTCACCATGATGCGACCGTAAGCCTTCCCAAAAGTGTCTGCAATATGCAGGTTTTGGTTATAAACAACAAATACACCATGCAAAGTTTTGTGAAACCTAATTGATATTTTGAGCCTTGATCATTGCTCGAAATCGTCCTGGTGATGATTTAGACTAAAAATAGACTATTCTCTCTGACGATTATAACTGCGTAATGAGCTCGATCCTCACCGTGTGGCTCACACTTGTGGCCTTATGAAAGATCAAATTCATTTTAGCAAATACTATGACGTGAGATATGAGCTAACTAGAGTAGCAGATGTAGCGATTTCAAAACTCTCAGATATCGCACATCAGTCAAAACAATGGACATCTGACGATGGCTAGAAGGTACTTGGCCGAAACGTTGTATCTGTAATAACATCTATAATAATCAAAGGGCGATCAATAGTTCGAATAATTCAAAACTTAGATATTGTTCTATTTTGTCATTCACTTTTCCCCCTCTTTTTTTAATCATATCGTCCCAAGCAAAGTGGAAATGCCACTAGTACGCGGGGTAGGGGTACAGGGAGTGAAAGTAAAAGAAAAGACTGAGTGTAGGGACTACTGAGGGAAGGATAAAAGATGAACGGGATTCCAGAAGACAAAAGATGGCGATTTACATCGCATTTAAATTTTTGAAGATTGCACTTATCAGAGAAGCAAGCAAACGGAAGAGAGCGCCACAGTTGGGAAATGCACGAAAAGAAACTGTTGCGGTAGAAGTGGGACCTACATACCAATCTAGTAGCCCGCTCAAATTCATGTAGTCGGGGCACCGAGGATAAAAACTTATCAGATCAGTTGCCATGAAAATATTTGTAGAAAAGACAGAGGGAAGCAACGCCACGTCGATGAGAAAGTGAATGAAGTCGAGATGCCAGGTCGGGATCCCGTACATTATCTACTATATTTTCTATTGTCTTCTATATTATTGTTCTATTTTTATCGAGTAAACAGCTATCAAGTATTTTCATAAATAATTTAAAAATAGACTATTCTCTCTGACGATTATAACTGCATAATGAGCTCGATCCTCACTGTGTGCCTCACACTTGTGGCCTTATGAAAGATCAAATTCATGTAGCGATTTCAAAACTTAATAATTAATAATTTAAAGTGTATTGCAATAAGTTAGTTATCTGTTTTTAGCAATCAATTATCCGTTGGAATTACAAGTTTTTGTTCTTTTTAATTAAACTTCACTAATGGAATCAAGCGTTTTTACAAGTTATATATCTACTTTGCGCGTTTAATTTTCATTTCACTTGGAAGAAAATAACGTCAATCATAAAAGAAATTATTTTTGCGGTCATAAAGCAAATTTTAAACTGCTTCTAATTCAATATTTTATCATGTAAACTTTTGTCATACTAATTACTTCGACTACGCTATAATTGATAACTCCTGACAGAAAAAAAAATCAAGCTGTGCAATGAAAACTCGTTCAAAATAAAGTAATCTTTATAGAAATAGGAATTGACAAAGACTATTCAACAGTCAAAATATTTTTTACTTAACAATAGTTGGGAAAAATAAAGTGGAAAAAGTTTTCTTGTGACACGTTTCGTTCTTTAGTTCTTCACTGGACTAAATTTGTTATGTTGTTGTAACTACACATGCGCACTATGATTCTAAGAGACGAAACGCGTCACAAGAAAACTTTTTCCACTTTGTCACGCATTTTCGGTCCTTGATATATAAAATTATATATCTATTAACAATAGTTATAAAATAAGAACCAGATCAACAGAAATTTTCAATTTCGTCCTTTCAAATAATGATTATCACAAATTAATAATGATAAAAGGAAAACTTTTGTATTTATTCACATTGTCCTTTTACAGATATACTCTACGTTAATTTTTTTCCAGATTATCACAAAAGTAATTAAGATTTTGTCAAAAGTTTATCGTCATTCAAATAAAATAAGTCGGAGTTTTCATTTACTCGGTCTTGACTCTCAACTTTGAACACCATTGCAGTCGACAAAGTACAGAGACGAGTTGGTGTTTCATTGTTAACTGAAGTTTATTTTGCTTTTATTTGTTTATCTATTGCTTCTGTCTAGTATTTCGTGCAGTCGACGCCTGAAACGAGAATATCAAGCCAGTATGTGTGTCAGCTGACATGTCTGACCGTTTTATCACCAAGCGTCGTTCTTGTTGGTTACAATCAAGGCCATGTGGTCATGTGGGATATCACAAACGACAAAGCACAGACAATGTAAGTAACACAAAGAATTTGAAGATACACATATTTATACTCATACGTGTATTAACATGAATATCACCTATCAGCTATCTGTTCTTTTATATCGGGAGGAACTAAGTAAAATTTATATATACATATATATATAATTATTTATTCGAAAATTATAACATTAATATGTTATAAAATCACAGCAAAAATAGTCATTTTGTTTCAATACTTCTGGTGTCTTATCAAGTGACAAGACACCAGAAGTGTTGAAACAAAATGACTATTTTTGTAGTGATTTTATAACACATTTATGTTATAATTTTCGAATAAATAATTATATTTGCTCTACTCTGTATTGAGCACTCTTTTAAGAATAGTATTTGTTGGTTATTGGAATTTATTCCGTATATACCAATCCTATACTTGGTTACATATATATATATATATAAGTGAACATAGAAGTCAACACTTAGAGGCGACAGCTGTTTCATGCTAGATGCAATCGTCAGAGTTGCCTGACGATTGCATCTAGCATGAAACAGACTGTCGCCTCTAAGTGTTGACTTCTATGTTCACTTTTATATTTACACACGCTCTATCTCTGATATTGAGCACTTTATCCCATAAATATAGCACACCTTAAGAGTATATTTCTTCATATATATATATATATATATATATATATGTGTGTGTGTGTGTGTGTGTGTGTGTGTGTGTGTGTGTGTGTGTGTGTGTGTGTGTGTGTGTTTGGGCAGCAGTCCCTCTTTTATACAAGTTTAATTAAAGACGACTGACAAGGTACTATGATTAAGCTTCTTATCCAATTTTTCTTGCATTTGGATAAATATTTTCTTTTCTGGACATAAAGTGTCGAAAAACTATTCAAATTTTCTATACATCTCCACGCTTTCGGTTATTTGATCAGCCATTGCCAAGGATGATTTTTCTTTTTACTTTTAACCGAATATGTAGATTTTTATATATGTGTAACTATAATAATGGGAATTTTAATTTTTATTTTACAAACACGGGCAGTCGTGTACGTGCTCATAGTTGATATTACTGAGTGCTGACTTTCTTCTTTTTATATTAAGGCTTCCATTTTAATAAAAATTGGCTAAAAATATAGTTATATCCAGGGTGTCTCCCAAATATTTCCATTTAATTATGAAAAATTATACAACGTATAAATCCTCCATTTTTGACTTCACACAGATGTCCTCTTTCGATAGCAGTCTTCATAACAGTGGTTAATATCTCTGGATGCAGACGCCGGATTTCTGCTAAGATGTTATTGAGTTGCTCAGCTGTCTGCGTTTTATTGATGTACACACACCCACCTTAAGGTATCCCATCAAAGAAATTAATTTGGAAGCGCCAGATCAGGAGAACGTAGTGGTTATAAAATTTTGGAATTTCACAAAATTATTCAGTGATCAAATATTTGGTTAAATCTTAAATAAAATTCTACAGATTTGTCTTTTTGCTCAGTTGTGACTTTTTCTGTCATTTGCCTATTCTAATCTAAATTTTGAAGAAAAAAAAAGGAAATAAAATTATTAAAAACTGCCATATAATGACATTTTTAAATACAATGGGGACATTTGGAAAGCCCCCTGTATGAATGTATATATATGGCCGAGTGGTTAGAATGTTCGCATTCTAACCATGAAACCCGGGTTCAAATCTCACAATGGTCGATTACTCAGAAAGGAGACTTCGTGATGTTATCGGACAGGAGGAGTCGATCCCAGCGTGCGACACCTTTGGAAAGAGCCTGAAAACAATACCACGGGTTGACTAAAGCCTTGTGAGTGAAATTGGGTAGACAAAACCCTTGGAGGCCGTCGATAGCTGTGCTAGCACGAAGTCACAAGTCATCGTGACCGAGGGCTTGGGCGTGCTGTCCTTGTTCACATTGTTGATCACGCTAGATAACATGCACATTTTCAGAAAACTGTGAGTAAGGTCTGTTCAGCATAGTTACAGTATAAACAACAATGCATACGAGTGGCCAGCTATTATATATATATATATATATATATATATATATATATATATATATATATATATATATATATATATATAGGCCATACGTTTCTCAAATTGATCGATAAATATTTTCCAAAAAGCAACACTCTTATTAAAATATTTAATAGAAATACATTAAAACTTAGTTATAGTTGCACCAATAATTTTGAAAAAATCATAAAGTTGCACAACAATAGAATTCTAAACCACCTATAAAAATATGAAATTAACTTTTTAACTTACAGGATGTGTGGTCTGTCAAATATCTTGTTAGATTACGGTTCTTCTCTCATAGGAAGCGACATGTGTCTAATGTATAAGGTTGTAACAAGTTTACATCTGTATGGAATAGGACAATCAGATGTCGTCTACAATTCTAAATCTTACGTATGATCGTTTCTTAACTTCGTTTTACCCCTTACTTTGAACTTAGCTTGGGCCATTCTGATTATTTGATCTGAATAAAAAGAAAACTAACCCTGCTGCTATTTCGTCCATTTTCTTTCTTACTCTTTTTGTTATTCTTCCTTTTCTCGGAAAAAAGAGGGTGTATCTTCTGTCTTTCTCTTATTGTTATTCTTCCTTTTCTCGGAAAAAAGAGGGTGTATCTTCTGTCTTTCTTTCTTACTCTTTTTTGTTATTCTTCCTTTTCTCGGAAAAAAAGAGGGTGTATCTTCTGTCTTTCTTTCTTACTCTTTTTGTTATTCTTCCTTTTCTCGGAAAAAAGAGGGTGTATCTTCTGTCTTTCTTTCTTACTTTTTTTGTTATTCTTCCTTTTCTCGGAAAAAAAGGGTGTATCTTCTGTCTTTCTTTCTTACTCTTTTTGTTATTCTTCCTTTTCTCGGAAAAAAGGGTGTATCTTCTGTCTTTCTTTCTTACTCTTTTTGTTATTCTTCCTTTTCTCGGAAAAAAAGGGTGTATCTTCTGTCTTTCTTTCTTACTCTTTTTGTTATTCTTCCTTTTCTCGGAAAAAAAGGGTGTATCTTCTGTCTTTCTTTCTTACTCTTTTTGTTATTCTTCCTTTTCTCGGAAAAAAGAGGGTGTATCTTCTGTCTTTCTTTCTTACTCTTTTTGTTATTCTTCCTTTTCTCGGAAAAAAGAGAGTGTATCTTCTGTCTTTCTTTCTTACTCTTTTTGTTATTCTTCCTTTTCTCGGAAAAAAGAGAGTGTATCTTCTGTCTTTCTTTCTTACTCTTTTTTTCTTCCTTTTCTAATGAAAAGAGGTTGTATGTTGTTTTTAAATCTCAATAAATTGTCTACTCACCAGTTATTTTCTAACGTCTGATGAGATGTGTTAATAAACATCGCAACACGATTGCATTTGTGTAGCGTTTTTACATGTTTTTGATTTAATATCCCAAAATAAAGAATATTGCTCTACTTTTGTATTGAGCTCTCTTTTAAACTCAATGTTACGAACATCGGAATTGTATTCTATTCGTTCTCATTTCACATGGATATATATATATATATATATATATATATATATATATATATATATATATATATATATATATATATGGCGGGGCGGGGTGTGTGGACATGGAGGTCAATAGCAAGCGGCGACAGTCCAATTCATGCTTAAACGTAATCTTGAAGCCTGATGCTTTGCATTGCGTTCAAGTATAAAACAGGCTGTCACCGGTTTGTGCTGACCTCAGCGTACCCTTTTATATTTACATACGGTCTATCCCTAATATTAAACACTTTAATACATAAATATAGCATACCTTGAAACTATATTTTATCATATATATGTGTATGTGCGCGTGTGTGTTTCGCTAGCTTACATCTGTCAAAACTTACTGTTCTGTCAATGAATATTCTTTTGTATAAGCAAGTAACACGGGTCTACAATTTTTCAAAAGTTCACTACTTCAGAAATTAAATGTGCTAATCTATTTTGGCATGCTGAATTCAAAAACGACCTTCAAATTGGATGATTGGTTCTAGATTTAGAGATATTTAGTCAGTTATGTAATACACAAGTACAAAGGATGTATCCAAGAAAAACAATGTTGATGTTCTGTTCTCTTCTCTTCTGTTCTGTTCTTTTCTTATGTAGGCTCCCAGAGCAAAGTGCACAAAATGGCAACGTATGTATTTATTGAATGAAATACAACCGGAAAACTCTATTTAGAAGTATATACATCGGCAGTTATTCAGCAATCACACGTCAAATCTTAGTTTGTCTTTTGTAAACTGCAGGAAGATCATCTCTGGTCAAAGTCCAACAATAACCAGCCAACATTTATGGGCTCCACCTTCCCTGAAACCTTATCTTCATCGCTTCAATGTCTTTTTGAAATTGTTTACGTGCTCGTTCCTCACAGCACTGCAGTTTATTGGGGGGGATCAAGATGCGAGTTTATGAAGTGGAGATGTTATATGCCTTCAGTAGGTTTTCCACCATTTTTTCTATGATTTTTTGCTCTTACATTACCTAGAAAGTTGGTTGCCAATTGAATGGTTTCCATACAATTTTTCCTTTTCCCGTAGGACTTTGTCAAAATTTGCGTCATTACAAATCAGGGGACCAACAAAGATGACTACCTTTATTTTTGCCTCACTTCTATTGGTAAATGTATTCTGTACATGCTTGAATGATGCGTCTGATTTGGTCATAGCCTTCATGAAATCTTTCATAAGACCAAGCTTGATGTGAAGATGCGGCAACAAATCTTTCTTTGACTTAATTAGTATTGGATTCCTTCCAGGTTCCAGTCGTTATCTTAGTGGCCAATTTCATTGATGTAATGAGAACTTCTGTCATGGCTGTCCCATTCACAAAGAAAACAACAGTACTCGGTATATCCACCTAGCAACCCTAGCAAGAGAGCAACAACCTTCAAATCTCCGCAAAATTCAACAGTTATGTTGATCATAGGTGATACATATAAGTAGTTGTTTTATATTGTCATACGTTTCTTTCATGTGAGTTGCATGGCCAACTGGGATTGGAGGTAAAACATTACCATTGTGTAATGAGACAGCTTTGAGACTTGTCTTCACGGAATCAATGAAGCATGATACATTGATAGACGTTTCCTATTTGTTCTTTATCCTATCATTCTGTCGGATTCCGATCCATATTTGATTTGTATTTGATCTTAATTCATATATATATATATATATATATATATATAAATGAACTGTTAAGTGTTGTCTCTAATTTTTATTGCATTTTTCCCAATTTACGCGCCTTTTAAGAAATTATATCTCCAATACTAATAATCCAGAAATCAACATCATTAAATTCTTATATTGGCCACATAACTCCTACAGTCTCTCGTACGTTAACTTGCCACTTTTCGAAAATTTCTGTAGTTTGTACACATATAGAAAACAACCAAAATATGACTATTCACATGAGACAAATATTTGTATAAATCTTTTGCTTCACCATAAGTAAGGCGATAAACCCACTAAGATGCAACAGATTGCTGAAAGTGAAAGAAAAAGAGAAAACGTCGCCGAGGACAATAAAAGAACAAAGTTCAAAAAGACAAACGATTTGATGTTAAATATAAATCTTTGAAGATCGCAGTTGAGAGGAAAGCAGGAAGCAGGAAGAGAGTTCCAAAGTCGAGAAGTGCAAGTAAAGAAGCCATTAGTATATAACTTACTGTTACAACTAGCTCTTTCAACAGAAGTAGCTACCAATCGAGTAGTACGCTTAAATTCATGAAGTCGAGTTACCAAAGACGAAAAATAGTTATAGGTAAGTCACAGGGAAGATACGCTACGAATCTACCTTACGGTGGTGTGAAAGTGACTGAAGCTAAGATGTTCGATTCGGACCGATAACATTGAAGATTCTTCATTGGATCTAGTCAAGAATCTCGAGATATATAGCGGGAGAAGCAACCTGAGTGCATGGATGAATGGTAGACTTATAAACGTGCAAGATTGTATTCTGTCGAGAAAGACTGTTAGGCACGACACAATGAATCAACTTACATAGTAGCAGACCCAAGAATTAATTCAAAATAATCGCTCCACTTCATGTCAGTGGAAAAGGCGAGACCCAGAAAACGCAATGAATTGTTCTCCTGGAGTTTGGCATTAGGCATGTTGTAGGAGAGCAAATACAATACACCACTCACTGTAAAGAAAAATTGCAAATACTCGAATACACACACACGCGAATATATATATATATATATATATATATTTATTTATTATAATTCTATCATATAGACAAAACCATTTTACTCACAACAAAGATGCAATTTGGTTTCAGTACATTTTAACTGCACATCTACGGGTGAGGGTTGGGAATGGTTATGAACAATCCTGTTTGTAGGCAAGCCCGGATGTAAAACGTCACTTCCTTTTTCCATTTTTTGAGAAGAAAAATGTACTTACAAAATATACATAGAGTATCTAAGTGAAACAATATCGAGCTCTTTTTTGAATTAACGCTGCGAACGTTAGAATTTATATATTACTTTCGTTCTCATCGCATCGGAAATATATATATATATATATATATATATATATATATATATATATGTATAAATGAACATTGAAGTCCACACTCAGAGGCGACAGGCTGTTTCATGGTAGACACAATTCTCAGGCGTCAACTGCGTCTAACATGAAACAGCCTGTCGCCTCTAAGTATTGACGTCAATGTTCACTTTTATATTTGATTTAAATACACTCTATCTCTGATATTGAGCACTTTATCTCATAAATATAGCACACATTATAACTATATTTCTTCATATATATATATATATATATATATATATATATATATATATATGTATAGTGCAGAAAAGTGTTCGAAATTTGCATTTTACTTGACCTTCAACAAGTTGGCATCTATAATTTGTAAAACTTTCTTTTACTATAACAAGTCTGCCCCCACATCCGACTAATTAATTTTCTTCTGTCTTTACAGTCATATTTTTGAACAAATATATTGAACGCCCATAATTCCTTCAACATTTCAGAAATAACGAACATTAATCCCATAGAAAAACAATTAATTTTTCATAGAAAAATTACCAGGTTATTTTTCTATGGTAAACATTTATCAGTTTATATATATAGCATCCAGAATTAACTGCTTTTTTACAAAAGTTACTGGGCTTCACTTTATACAACCCTGCTTTTCTCATGGTTAATTATATGTTGCTTGTTCAAGAGTTGCAAATGGAAGGAATTTATTTATACTTGCTCCAAATAAAAAATATCTAGTTTATCCTGCTGCATTACAGTAAGAATTCTTTTTTTTAAATCTTCATTTTGATTTCAATTTTTTCACCATTATGTTTTATTCATGCAAATACATGTCTCTCTTTGGTGTATATATATATATATATATATATATATATATATATATATATATATATATACACTAAAGAGAGACAGAAATATATGGCTAATTTCTTCACCATTATGTTTTATTCATGCAAATACATGCCTCTCTTTGGTATATATATATATATATATATATATATATATATATATATATATATATATATATATATATATATATATATATATATACTAAAGAGAGACAGAAATATATATGGCCAATCTTTTTATTCCAATCGTGGTACCTCGTAATTAATAATGAAATCTTTATCAATGTCACACCCTCATTTTAGAAATATGTGTAGCTGCGTCATATGACACGGTGTTTTGTACAATTAACAATTTACTGAAATGTACCATTATATTTTGGTTAGAATAATGTTTCATGTCTTGCTTTTTCATCCGGACGTCAAAAAAAAATGCGTCCAGGCTTGTCAAATGATTAAAAAGACATAAAATAAATTAGATTTGTTCTTGGAAAGAGCGACTGAAAAGAGCACTTAATTATTTCTTTAGTTTCTATTCATGCCGTCAACTTGAATGACTTGCTTAAATTTATTTATCAGTCTTAATGTGGGTTCTACTGAAAAAGAAAATCACAAGTTTTAACATTGCTTTATCGCCCGCGTAGTTTCATTTTTAGCTACTCTTTATAACCTTGATTTTGTCTCCAAACTATATCGCGCTATTTATAGGCCACGTTTAAACTTTTCCATTTAATGTGATCCTACACTTTGATGTTCATATTTTCTTGATTCCAGATGAAAACTTGGAAATGTACCAACATATTTCTGTGAAATTTTCGGGCTGAGGCTTTAGATTTCTCGAAGGCATCTAACATGCTGACCTTTTACCACAAGCTCAAGGGCTATGGTGTCTCTGGATGTATATTTGGCTTAAACCAGTCGTCCTTAACAAATCGTTTAATGAAGGTAGTGTTGAACGGACACTCCTCTAGATCATTTCCCGTAAATGCGGGTGTCTCTCAGGGTTCTATTCTTTGACCTACGCTATTTCTTATCTTCATCGACGACCTTCCCGATGCCATCAGTTCCCAACTCGATATTTATGCTGATGGCACAACTATTTGCTTTCTATCTTAAGAACAAGTCCCAATAGGTAAAACTGGCAGCTGCTCATGAAAATGACCTCCAACCAGTTGTTAAGTGGGGCAATGAATGGCAAATTTTAACGTCTCCAAAACAAAACTACTATCATCTAATCTCCATAGAGAACTATTTCTGTCTTGTATCAGCATGGTAGAAGAACTATTTGTGTCTTCTTGGGGTCACGTTTTCCACTGATATGAAATGGGGTGATTATATTGAATCAATTCCTAGGTCTTTCTCCTACAAGAGTTGGTTCACTGTGTCGGGCCAGACAATTTTTCCTCGTCAGAATGCATCTTGCACATTTATAAATTTACTATTCGTACGTGCATTGAATATTGCTACCATATCTGGTTTGGTGCTGCAGCTGTATATCTCGAGATTTTTGACAAAATTAAAGGTCTGTAATATAATCGAACCTGACCTGGCACCTCGACTTCAGTTATTAATAAAAGGTTTGTTCTTAAAAGATTCAGGGTGGGGGAGGTTGTAACCCCCCCCCCAAAAAAAAGATAAACGTTCCAACCATCTATTAGACAACTAAGATTTTGTCCAATTGAAACCTTGAATATTAATTAGATATTTCAATTTCTCTCTCACTCTCTCTCTCTCATACACACGCTCTCTCTTTCTCTCTCTCTCTCTCTCTCTCTCTCTCACTGTGTTATTGTTTGATCGATTTGTTTTTACGGCTTATCATCTCTCTGCAGATTATTTAAAACCAGAAAATATTTTTAGATTGTAAGAAACGTTTAGAAATAACAAGGATTTTTACTGATAAAAGTCTTGCTAATTAACCCATAGCTGGGGAGAGAAAGGTGGATTTATACCTTTCCCAAAGGTATTTGCGCATAAGTGAATATAACGAACCCGACTGGAATTGAAACTCGTCTCTCCTATTTCCAATTTCAAGCCATTATCCAATTATCCGTTATTCACGCGCACATCCAAGCTCACGCACCTGGTATTCCCAAAAGGTACTGATCAGACTCCGCGTTGCTTAACTTCGGTGATCGTACGAGAACCGCTATTTTAACGTGATATGGCCGTAAGTCCCTCCCTCTCTGTCTTGCTCTCCCTTTCTCTCTCTCCTACTCTCTCCCCCCCTCTCTCTATGTACATGTATATGATGTCACTTATAAATAAATTATTGTTTCAAGCTATAATCTTGTGTTTAATATTTTGGTCAATTTAGCGGTTTTTTGATGAAAGGAGATAACTAAATTGCATATGCAATTTTTATCACTTTAAACGTTATTTTATTGGATACTCATATTTGAGTAGACGCCCCATTTATTTGTTAAACAATATATATAAATGTAAGCGTGCTACTGGGTTGGCATCTCGGTCCCACCCATTTACTGTCGAAACAGTTAAATGTAACCGCCTCTTCTGCTCCAACAGCTTCTTCTCTCGCACTTCCCGAGAATGGAACTCCCTTCCTCATACTTGCTTCCTTGATAGCTATAATCTTGAAATATTCAAATGTAATGCCAATCGACATCTTCTGATGCCTTGATCCTGATCCCCGTCCTTCTCTATATCCTTTCCTCAAACATCCCTCTTTATTCTTACTCACACTCTCTATAACCCCGTGTGTTCTAGCAGCACTCCCGCCTTGCTTGGGGTGAAATGCTTAAAAAATATATATATTTATATATTTCCGTCTACTAGTTGAATATTCGAGAAATCTCATTAATAAAAAAAATAAAAATACGCGCAGTCCGGTAGGATGTGAACCTGCGTCCCCCTGTTCAGAGAGAAGCGTCGTTAGATCCAACGTGCTTTAGACCGATTAACCACGAAGAACTTTTGCCGATCGAGCCAGGCTGAATAGTAGCTTTTAAGCGAAATCGTTCTCGTCATACACTCTTGAAATATACATATCTATCCAGTTTTGTATCCAAACTTAAACAAAGCAATTTTTAAGGAAGAAATCATCTTTTTTATTTATCAATCAGACAGATCTTTATCAATTTAAACACTATTTTTAGTGGATGCCCATATTCGAGTAAACTCTCCATTTATTTATTAAACAGCATATTTATTTATTTATTTTCGTCTACCGGCCTGAATATTCGAGAAATCTTATTAAAGAAAATTATGCGCTCTCCAACGGAATTAGAACCTGCATCACACTGGGCAAAGGGAATCATCGTTATACCGACATGCTTTCGAAAAATAATTTAAAACATAGTAGCTATTGTCATTCATTTTAACTCTGGTCATTTGAGATTATCTCACACTTTCACTCCCCGTAACGCCTGCGTGCTAGTGGTATTCCAGCCATGCTTGGGTGAGGTGAAATGTTTTTTAAAAACAGTCAATCAATTTTTATTTATTCTCACACGGATTACATAATATTATATAACACATACTGTCCGGTCCAAGGATTGAACTCACAATTACAGTGTCACTAAATTAACGAAACGACACTTCAACTCTATGGGCAATGTAAACTCAGTGGAAACGGGCAAGAAGTACTAAAAATAAGATCTATCCCTAGACGTAGACAGCGGAACTAGTATAGTCTATCCCCGTAGATAAAGGGTTTCAGATAATAAAGGGTTCAGTTCGGAATTCCCTGAAGGATACCCAGATCGGCATGCACCTGGTGAAGGCCAGAGAAGGCAACGGCTGAAACGTTCTGACAAAAGCAACAGGACGATAGTCCGTATGTAAATAGTGTAAATAATTATAACTCCTGATTCCAGAATTTCAGACAATTTTTATTTACTTTTTCAGTTTAAAGTTGCCAAATGATAACCAGAGAAATGGCGATAGCCTCGACCACAAAGTTAATATGATCAAAATCCTTGAACATCAAAAGAAAACATTAGACCCTTGTTACATCAAGTAAGTTCTGTTTTACTATCTGAATTTTTTAAGGGGAAGATGTAACCATTGTACTTTGATTGCTGTTTAAAACCATGTTCCTTCTAAGCTACAAGACTGTGTGGACATGTACAAAAAAAATAATGTCTTACAATTTTAATACTGCACACGAATGTTCAAATTTTCAGATAAAGATTAAAAGAAGTTTTAGTTTCACCTTTTCTGAAGATTGAACCAATGAGATAATTTTAGTGGGAACCTACTAGTCTCACGGTGTCGTCAACCGTGATCAAAGTCGTCTTACTAAATTTTACACGGGTTGATACTTTTCTCCAGTGTGAAACGGTCCCGTCAAGTTACTTAGGTCGATTTGGGCAGTAAGGCTCACATATGCTGAATTCGATCCGTTCGTTTACAGCGTCTGCTCAAACCATTTTTGGAATCAATGGTTAGGGGAAGAGTATAAAAGAAAGGGAACCAATATTGACTAATGTTACATGACTATTATTCTGATTTATACAAATGTGATACTATTTGTCGTTGCCGCTGTAAAACGGAATAAAGTTTTGTTAAAACATAAGAAAGTGTTATGTGCTGAGAGACATTGAAACGAGAAGGGTTAATACCAAAAACCCGTGATAATAATTGAGGATTTAATTCACACATAAACGAGATGAATTGTATGTCGAGCAGTTTGAACAATGGAAAAGTGACCCAGACTTAGAGGGCAATGTTGAGTGACACACAGCTGTAAATGCAGGCTGGAAAGCGAAAAAGCAGATTTTAATAAACAACTGAATTTGGAACTGAGTTTTCCTGAACGGAAAATTGTCGAGGTAGAAGGCGAAGATAAGACATTAAGGAGGATGGAGGAACCACCCACGCTCACTGAAGAGGTTGATGAGAGAGGATAATAAAAGAGAGGGTGGAGAGAGGAAATTCCCCAAAGTTATGACGTAAGCCGGTGGGGATTCACCGAAATTCTCCTACCCCGTCATACCCCTATGCCAGTTTGGGCGAATATCCCTAAATATGATTAGTCAGTAGAAGAGAGAAGAGAGGCAGAAGAGACAGAGACGAGACCAGAGACAGGACTGAGGACCACCTGATTATCCTCCGACGAAAGCCTCCGACTTCAGCCTTGCGCCAAACTTTACCAAAACAGCAAACGAAGCTTTTCCACATCACTTCCGATTTAGACGCGGGTTGGGCTGATAATTAATTGCATGCGAACTCTGATATATTGTACGAAAGACTGATATAAAAACAGTATTTACTTTTGTTCAATTTATTCGAGTGTTATTTTTTTTTCTTGAACGTCATCACCCTGCTTGGACCAGCCCAACACGAAGATACCTGCGATAATTCGATCTTGGCTGCCTTATGATCAAACTTAAATCATAACGTGGGATAAGGTTAGCTCTGGATTGAAGCGGTCTCTTCAGAGACCAACTGCGGTGTTGGAAGTCTTGGACGGCCGGGATGGGTGCTGTACGATTACGTTTTGTTATCTTGACCAGGATCGACCCTGACGCTTACACAAAAGTTGTTTGCTTTTTCTTCACATTGTTGTACATTATCAAGGTAGTGACTAGAATAGGTCAGAAGGGGTGGCAAGAATGGGTCGTTTTTTTTCTTTACGCTATGATGCCTGAAACAGTGCTAAAACGACAGAGGCAAAAAAAGCCAACTTGTCACGCAGCTAACAATTGTTTTAGTAACCAAATGAGGCTTATTATAAAAAATATTCAGGCAAAGAAATGACCTTCATGAATCCTTCTAGATATCTATTTAATTGCAGGATTTCTTTATTCCATGGAATTGTTTGATGAGCTCCAGTAAATTTTGGCCCGATTTACGATCTCCAGTCAGATAGCTCAAATGATCTTCCTATTACCAAACATGTTCACTTTTACTACCCTAAATGTTGTGGTGTCTTCCCTCTAATGAGGCTATTGCGGATTCTTCCACTTACTATAAAGTAGTAGGAAAGTAAGCCTCGAGGAGGAACTGAAAGCTGGTCAACCGACACACACTCTCAAGTCGTGTAACACACTTCTGTTGTATTTACTGTTCAATATACTATTTATCTGCAACCTCTTATCTTGTTATTTCTTAACCATTACTTGGTCACAACATCTTTGTCGGTTGACGAGCGTTCAGTCTATATCACGCCCCCCACCCCCGAGAATTACTTTCCTACTACTTTATATTAAGTGGAAGAGTCCACAATAACGTCATTAGAGGGAAGACACCACAACACTAAACAGGGTACCTTTGCGGCTGTCTGGCTACTTACATATTTGAGAATAATTCGTGCAAGATATGATTGGAAGAACATCCCATTTCGCCTTTACGACCGCATGCCGTGTTGCATTTGTAAAATGTGGCACTGTGATGCATCACTGGAAACATGCGCAACGTCCTGATTATACTATCACTACCACACACACACACATATATATATATATATATATATATATATATATATATATATATATATATATATATAATATATATATATATATATCCAGCTTATCTTTATACAACCATTCTCCACAGACGAAGCCTCTCGCTGCTCTATTGCTATTTCAACGAAAAATTTTCAAACGAGCTACATTCCTTAGTTCCGCCAGTTCTAACCTAAGACCCACCATGTCCCGCACATTGTAATGAACTACCCTCGTACCTTCTGTATTCCATTGGTGAGTTGTAATCTCCGCTCTAACAGTTTCTTCCCACGAACCGCTAGTTTGGAGTAGCAACTCCCAAGAGGATACTTCCCTGATCACTACAATCTTAACGTGTTCAAATCTAAGATTAACTTCTATCTTCCCCATATATCCTCGTAACATATGCTCCTTGCCCCTTACTCTGTAACGCTCTACCTCGAGTACATATTATTGCATTGATATTATTGTAAAAAAAAAAACTTATTATGACACAAGATAACATGTATGGAGTACTCAGTGTTGATCTAACTCTGTATAGTTGTGGCGGTTTACGAAGCTATATGCTTACCGTTGAACCACCACGAAATGCCTATATAAACACGCACATACATAATATACGATAAAGTGTTGTAAAGTTCTCGGTCTGATTCATTTTCCAAACTATTACCAAATGACTGAACATCAGATTTTTTTTTATAATTACCTTTTCTTTCTCTTTTTTTTCTTTTTTAGTTGGTTGAGAACCTTTAACAGCCAACGTAATCGAGAATATATATTCGAGAAATCCTAGTAAAGAAAATGCGATCCACGACAGGGATGGAACCTGTGTCTCTTTTTGCATGAGAAACCTCTATCTATACTCCTCACTCAGATTATTTTTCTCGAAAGCTTCATATCTGCCCCGTTTCGTATTCGAAATGTAAACAAAGCAATTTCTAAAGAATTAATGGATTTATTTTTAACCTGACATTTTTATTACTTCAAACGCTATTACTGTGGATATCTCGTATTTGAAATAGACGGCCCATTTCTATTTATTAAACAGTGTATATTACGTTTCTGGGTCTGAACATTCGAGGAATCCGAGTAAATAAAATGCATTCTATTCCTGTCGGGGAACGCATTTTCTCTACTGTTTAAAGCTACCAAAGATCTATCTCTGATATTGAGCCTTCTTCCTGAACAATGTGTGTTTGTCTAAATAAATGACAAGAGGAAAAAGATCAAAAGAAAAAATTTCAGCAAATGCCGGTTACAGTTTGCATCAAAACGTTAATAATACGGGGACGTCCAGCATTTAAATTTAGATTTTTATTTCTGATATATCCAAAATTTTTAGGTTTTCTTTAGTCCTACTTACGCGTGTCGGTTTAATTGTGAAAACGAAAAAAAACTATGCGATAAAGTACACCATAAACGTAATGCTGATAGAGTTATAAAGAGTATATTATTATAATTACAGGAAACTAACAATGGTTGCCACTAAATCGTACAAAAGGCGTCTCACCATAGATCGGAAAGATGCTTCATTCGATTCTGAATCGGCTTTTCTTCAAACTTCGTCGGAAAGTGATCATCTCAAGGTATCTTTTATTACACACACACACACACAATATATATATATATATAAATATATATATATATATATATATATATATATATATATATATATATATATATATATATATATATATATATATATATATATATGTATGTATGACACACTGCACTTCACCTAAAAACTCCACTGCGCAGGCCTGAGGGAGACGTTCGCATCTACCAATTATTACCAGCATTGAAGCCATGCTGTCGAAGTCCCAGCTGCGCTGGGCTGGACATGTTTCCAGGATGGAGAATCATCTCCTCCCAAAAATGTTATTGTACAGCGAGCTCTCCATTGGCTATCGTGGCAGAGGGGCACCAAAGAAGCGATTCAAAGATTGCCTGAAAAAAATCCTTTGTGGCCTGTCACATTAACCATTGCCAATGGTCACGCTAGCTGAGAACCGTGACGCCTCCGCTGGCGTCTCACCATCAACCATGCTGTCTCCTTCTTTGAAAATACCTGCAGGGCCGCTCTCAGGGACAAGAGACAGAGGAGGAATACTGTAATGCTATACCATCGAGCCCTGGCCAGACTTTTAGCTGCAATTACTGCGACCGAATATACCTATCCCGCATTGTACTTATCAGTCACAAACGTGCCTGCAAGCGACGTGTACAGATCCCCTCGTGATATTCGTTTTGCGAAGCCAAGCCATGATGATTATGTATATGTATGTATATAAGTTCGTAACGTTTTTCAATAGATTGCGTTTGAACAGGTGATTTCTACGCGTCTTTTTATACGATTCGTGTGAGAATTGTGATTCAATATTTTTATGTTAAAAGTGAAAAATGAGATGTATTTCCATTGATGCTCTCTTACTTCCAGAAAGAAATAAACGCTCTCTCTCTCTCCCTCTCTCTCTCTTTATCTATCTATCTATCTATCTATCTATCTATCTATCTCTCTCTCTCTCTCTCTCTCTCTATATATATATATATATATATATATATATATATATATATATATATATATAAATAGACGAAAGAAAATCACCATATTGATACATTTTTTTAAATCCTATCTAAGCTTTCGGCTTACATAAGCCATTATCAAAGATGACAATTATATTACAATATATTAAACAATACACGGACAAAACATGTATTCGTCGCAGCACTATGCTGAGGACAAAATGAAGACAAAGCGCGAATTTCACAAAAATAGAGGGACGTTACGTAATTATCATTTTTGTTGCTGGACATATTTATAGATCGTGGAGTTTCGGTAAAAACGACAATTTTATTGCTGGTTTGAACATCGGAGCATTCCTAACTTTCATGAGAGTAGGCATTACAAATCCGACCTCACACTACTGATCAGTACCTTCATTTGCCGGTAAAATCTTTGATACGTATGTGTCTCTATTACTTATCTGTATAATCTCTTATATCAACAGGTTGATGTCAATGCTGATTCGCTTTCGGTTCCTTCGACTTCTCGAACGGCTGAAGAACGACAAAGCCAAACTATGTCAGCACTGAAACTTTTAATTCCTTCCAGCCTTAGAGGTCAGTATTTTATTTATAAAATTTTTATTTGTCACTACAATAACCCCCACCCTAATTTGCAGGGGATATGTCCGAAGATACCCAACGGATGCTTGAAACCGCTGACAGTAGCCAGCCTATACATATATCAAGGTGTTCAGAAAGTAATTACATATTTTACGCGATTAATTATGACTTAACCAACCAAGGTAAAATCAAAGTTTAGTGGTAAGAAACTGGATCTAGAATTTGTTTATCATCTCTTACATCTTTGAATTAGACATAGTCCGACAATTTATTAAAGACATTTTTGATATGTTTAATGTTCTTTTTATAGATACAAGTATTTTAAGTAACTGCTCTGCTCATAATAAACATTTACCGGCCTGAATGTCTATGAATATTTCATAGAAAATTTTCGTTAGTATTAAATAACTTTTACCGGACTGAATGTCTATGAAAATTTCTCGGACATTCAGGCCGGTAAATGTTATTTAATACTGTTTATTATGAACAGAGCATTTACTTAAAATACTTGTATCTATAAAAAGAACGTTAAACATATAAAAAATGTCTTTAATAAATTATCATCTCTTCTATCCATCAGTGTGTAATTTATATTGCATTTCAGAGTTTAATAAGGAAAACTTTCAAAGAAGGGAGTTGGGTCTTTCATGACCCTTTGATTTAGAACCGGTCACAACGTTCCACTATTTGTAACAGTATTCTAACCAGGAACGCCGACCTTTCATTTTTGCATCACATTGCTGCAAGTGATGAAAAATGGGTTTTACATGTCAATAGAAAACTAAAAAAGATCGCGGTTATCACAAAATAAGAAACCAGTCCCAATAATTAAAAAAAAAACAATAAAACAAAAAACAGAACTCCATCCACAGAAATTTTAACTTTATGTCTAGAATATGATGAAAGGTGTCGTCCATTACGCACTAGTAAGATATGGAAAAACCATCAACGAAGACGTTTATTACAATCAACTTGATTGTGTAAGCCGGGCATTACGTTGAAAGCATCCTTCTTTGGTAAAGAGAAAAAAGGATTATTGTCCAAGCATGACAACGCAAGGAGGCATAAAAAAAAGATGATTAGAATGAGAGGATCTTCCTCATACTCTGTACTCACTAGATTTATTTCCTAAAGATTTAAATTTATTATTCTCTCTTCTTAATAATGATTTTCTTTTTCTCATATTCTGTCAGACTCAGTAACCCCTCGCGTCTTACTAGGGGTAAAATAATTTTACAAAAGTTATTTCGATCGCTAAAACATTTCATACGCGATTGACTGTTAAGAAACGAAGAAGTGGAAAACAATGTTTCAAACTTATTTTTCTGGAAAAGGAAAACAGATTTTTAAACATGTAATTGAACAGTTTTAGAAAATGTAGGTGATTACATTTTTCAGAAAGAATATTTAAAAGATTTAACTTATATTGAAACGTAATTACTTTTCGACCACCTTAATACAATGCTTTTCTAATACACTCTCACACAATAATAGATTAGCAACACTAGCAGTACATAGGTTCGCTTATCGTCCTGTTCCCACTCACCCCACCGAATTATTGAACAGGAGTAGAGGTTTATCCCCTGTTTTCTGTTTACGGTTGGGTCTCCGGTTCCTTCAACTTTGTACTTCTAACATCTCTGCCTGAAATTTTCATCAGTAATTATTATTTTTCCTCTCCCAATAGACATATATAGGTTTGCCTATCATCCGGTTTACTCTCCTCCCCGGTTTTTTTTTTTCAACAGGGTTCATCCCTTATTTCGTGTTTAGGGTAGCATATCCGATTCCTCCTAAAGTCTACTTCAACTCTATACTCCTAATGCCTCCGCCTGAAATTTTATTCGCTAATAAAATCTTGACATCTTCAAGTTCACTGTCTAACTTTCCTGTTTACCTTGCCCTTTATTACGCTGGACTTTGCTGGTCTTAGCTTGTCCAAGCTGGTCAGAGCTGGTCATAGCTAGTCTTGGCTGGTCTTAGCTGGTCCTAGCTTGTCCAAGCTGGTCAGAGCTGGTCATAGCTAGAAGTAGCCGCGATACTACCAGCGCAGGGACGAATCCCTGCGCCAGGCATGTATCAGTGATCGAATCTCAGCCAAAAGGCGATCATTAAGCGAGCGATCTGAGAACAGATACTACTTTGATCCAAGCCCGATGACCAAGGAGTAAAGAAAAGCGTTACTCGAGGAACACTTGCTGCTCGCTGAATGAATGCCGAATGTTTCCTCATAAGGAAATTGCTAATATTACTATTACCATTACTAGTGTAATATCTTGCTAAATATTTAACAAGGCAACATGGGTGGGGGGATCCACATTTATTTTATAATCGAGGAAATAGCAAGGAGCTTATTCAATTATTAACTTTAAGTATTAAGATTCACCGGAAAATTAAAATAGGAAAAATAAGAAATTTTCCGGCGTATTTCTAGTTGTTGTTGTTGTTGTTGTTGTTATTATTATTATTATTATTATTATTATTATTATTAGCCAATGATGGTGAATATGTTTTCTGCTGTACTAGCATTATTATTTACGACCTTTGAATTTTGAAGATTAAAACCATTGGGACTCTTATGCTTTCAAAACATATACTCTCTCGATCAGTTGATGTTCTGTTCCTATATTCTTCAAATATCAATCGCTTTCTCTTCTGATTATTATCGTTATTCTGTCAGTAGAATCTAGTAGCTCTCGCTGGAGATCAAGTGGCAACAAGTCTTCTCAGTACATTAGGATTCTAGCATTTCTAAAATCAGTTAGTATTCTAACTGATTTTGGAAATATTGTTTTTAATTCTTCCTATGATATCAAAGATTTCCATTCGAATTATTTCTTTTATGTGATGTGTTTCTTCAGGAAATGGGCGATCATTGCTTTCCACAACTTCCTATTCTTTTTAGCATTAAGCAATGTTTGTCTTTTTACTATATCTGCCGTCTCTTTCCTACTATCCAATTACACAAGTTTGTTAGGTTGCTTACTCGAAGTTTTCCCATCTTGTGTAAAACAAAAATTATATTAACATAATACAACAATAACATAATATAAAGAAAACTGCGATGAGACCATTTCTATTTCAGAAAAGTCTGGTTCTTTACGAAACAGTCTTCGACCAGAAGGAAGCAAAATGTCGTTGATGAAAAGCGGAAGTGAATGCGAATTAATCGATCCCGATTCACAGATGCTGATCAGTAAGTCCGAACCGGTCATCGCTGTTGTACATCAGGATTCTTATATTCGATTCTGGGATCAAAAGGTACGATTATTGATTCATAACATTTTGTAAAAAATTTCTAATATTACTTCATCAGTTCGAAGAGGATTTTGAGAGAAAAAACATTAGAATATGGACTGTGCAACTTTTTAACCTTAAAGTAATCAGGCTTTAAATCAGTGATTCTCAACGTGGACCTTTAGGTTCCAAAGTGGGCCAGGAGACACCAGGAGCAGTGTAGTCATCAGTCAGGATTTACAGTTTTCTACTACATTTTGCTGTTATGAATAAAATGTATTTACTTTTACATGAAATTTCTATTTGTGCTAATGTGGGCCTGAAAAAGTTGGCCACAGGGAAGAAAAGTTTGAGAAACACCGCTTGTGAAATCTGTCAGATTCAGTGCTATTTATAGCACTGATTCTGACAGATTTCTCAACATTACCAAAACATTGTTCATTAATATGTAATATTTTATTTATTACTCTTCCTCGGCATTCTCTCCATATCTATCTATCTATCTGTCTATCTATCTATCTGTCTATCTATTTATCTTTATTTCTCTCGCCTACTCAGAACATTCGTGACGCCTGCGGGTCCGTTGGCTTGTGATAATGGTTAGCATAGCTCATCTCACAGTTAGTAGTGAGTTAAATCCTCACTAGGTACTCGATAAGAGTTCTAGTCTTTGTGCTTCTGTTCTTTATTCTGTTTTGGGTTGCTGTTCGCAGTATTACTCTATCATATGCAATGTTCCAGTACTTTCTTTGGGACGTTTTTTGTTTAGATGGAGAGGATTTTGCTGATGGTATGTGCAATTCCACACAAAGTAATCTTATGTAGCGCTGAGATGCTGATGTGTCCAGGAATTTTACTCACATTATTATTATTATTATTATTATTACTATTATTATTATTACTATTATTATTATTATTATTATTATTACTATTACTATTACTATTATTATTATTATTACTATTACTATTACTATTATTATTATTATTATTATCATCATCATCATCATTATTATTATTATTATCATCATCATCATCATCATCATCATTATTATCATCATCATCATCATCATCATCATCATCATCATCATCATCATCATCATTATTATTATTATTATTATTACTTCCTTCGATTTCTGGTGTATACTCATTTCTTTCCGGGTCCCAACCAGAGACCTCAGATCAGATATGGCATCATTCCAGTTCCGACCATAATTCTCCATATTTAGTATGTCTCATCCGTGATGTCCTTTTGTGGATTTTCGAACGTAGTGGAAAAGGATGTCATGATTTGTTGACACTCTTCGCGAGTCCATTTCGTTCGCTTTCTTTTTTATTAATTGATTTAGCATTGATTCACTAGATCAAAGGTTAGAATTAGTCCGGGTTTGGTGACCAGGTGTCTTAGAGTATGTTGGAAGAGTTTGTTCCAGTGACAGATTTTTCAGACCCAGAATAGCTCCTCTCTGAGGGACGCGGCCCTTGTTGATCCGGGTGACGGCCGATCCGGTATGGGTATTTGTTTGTAAGCATCGAGAGTGTTTCTATTTTCTTTTTTTGCGTTTTATTCTTGACCGCCAAGGAGTCATTTTGTTCAAGATACCAGCTCTAGGACGACTGTCGACTAAGATTAAAGTGCTCGTTCTAACCATGAAATAGGGCAGTTATATTCAGATGTCATGGTTCGAGGGTTTTTCATCTAGCACTTGCATTCAGCTAAGTAACAGAGTATTGACTATAAGTTTTAACTTAGTATAAGTAGGAATGACTACTACCAGATAAATGTCAGGTGGATTTACATTGGGGCTTACCACGAAAAAAAAATATATATATATATATATATATATATATATATATATATATATATATATATATATAGTTAAAAAATAATTGTTAGAAAGATTCTGTACAAAAAACTTATTGTACAGACTAAAATGAGGATTGGAAAAAAAGTCACCTAATATTTAATATAGTGATATTTATTTATATAATATGAATTTTTACAGAGAAGAATTAAAACTTTGTTACTTACGATTGGATTTTCAGTGTTTTATTTTCTTAGAAAAATAATTTGTTGTTTTCCTTTTTTTTACTTAAACCAGTTTCGCTTAGCTTTTCCGAAAAATTTCAACTGTTTCTGTCTCCACGTGTTGATGCCTATGTTTTAAACCAATGAAAAAAATAAAAATCATGAGGCTTAACTGGCTATACATGTCTTTTATGGTAATGGAATTAGGTAGAATCTATTTATGCAATGAATTAAGTGTATATATATATAAAGATAAGGCGGCCTGACGATTGCGCCTAGCATGAAACAGCCTGTCACCTCTGAGTGTCAACTTCAATGTTCACTTTTATATATATATATATATATATATATATATATATATACATATATATATATATATATATATATATATATATATATATATATATATATATATATATATATATATATATATATATATATATATATATATATACTTTAAAAATCAGGAGGTCAGTTGAATCCGCTACTTTGGTTTCAAACTTACGGTTTACGGTATCCCCAGGCGATTTTTATCAAAAAAGAATTTTTGATAAAAATCGCCTGAGGATACCGTAAGGTTGAAACGAGGGTAGCGGATTCAACTGACCTCCTGATTTTTAAAGTTGAAAGTTCTACATGTTATTTTTACTTTTGTCTTTTCACACGTGTATTGACCACTTTTTAATACTGCTGTTTCCTAGTCTGACTCAATTCTGACCATTAACCTTTCATGTATTATATATATATATATATATATATATATATATATATATATATATATATATATATATATATATATATATATTAAAAGATTTAAAATAAAAAAGTCAAATAGACTTAAATAAATACAATTAAAAAGTAAAGAATTAAAATACAATTAAAAAGAAAATAATTTATTATTATTATTATTATTATTATTATTACTACTACTACTACTATTATTATTACTATTATTATTACTATTAATCTATTATTATTGTTATTATTATTATTATTATTATTATTATTATTATATAGGGACAACTGCTTCGGGAAATCCGTCCAGTGACCAGAAGGAGCGCCATTGCCGTGACGACCATCTGCCATGATGAAAACTGTGATATTATGGTAACCGGAGATAGAAGTAAGTTTTGAATCATTCCTTCGTCATTGTTGGTGGGAGTAATCTTGAAAATACAAGAAACGCAGATGGCACTGTTTTGATGGCTGACTCGAAAAGAAAACTGCAGGACCTTCAAGACAGAGTAGTAAAAGAAAGCTAGAAAAAAGGACTGTAACAAGAAAAAGTCCAAGATGCGTGTTACAAATTGGAGATGCAGAATCTTAAATATCTGAGAAGTGTTTTAACAGAGCAGGGAAAAGGCGACACCGAAATCCGAACACGCAATGAACTATAAAAAAAAGCACTCCAAAAGCTAAGCAAACTACTGAAAAAGATAAAAAAAATCGTTAGAAACAAAGAAAATAGTTCTGGATTGCTATGTGATATCCATCCTCTTATATGGCAGTGAATGCTGGACAATCTCTCCACGAATGAGGATAAAACTAGAGGCAGCAGAAATGTGGTTCTACAAAAAGTACGGAATGAGTAATCAACAAGGAAGTTTTAAAGAAAATGGCAACAGAAAGAACACATTTTCAGAATCTGGAAAGTTGTGTCATGTCAATGAATACTCGTTGTCACTTTCGTAATACTCGTTGTAGTAGAGACATTGTAATCGCAGATACAACTATAGTAACGCCGTTGAACAATGCCGGTGTTAAACGCCTTCGAATATCACTCGCACTAATAGTACTTGCTCGATAATACTCGTTCGAATAGTAACCCGTATAGTGATCTGAACAGAGAAATAGTATAGTGAATAGAGAAATAGTATAGACTAGAAATGGTGATCCGTATAGTAATAGAGGATAGAACAGAAATAACGATAAATTAGACACAGGCTACCTCCCATATACGCGTTTCCTCAAATGATCACGTGGTCTACTTAATTTAATAATGGTATCGCCTATTGTTGAGTGTTTCCACGTGAGTATATGGTAATAACGAACAAACACAGTCGTAGGGAAAAATACTGATATATTCAGAGAGGTATTTACATCAGAGAGATTAGTAGTAGAACGAACGTAGGTTAGTAGTAACAATAAGTAATAGTAATAAAGTCCAACGGTATCTTCCGGTCGAGAAACGGAAGTGTAACTGATCACTACAGAAGTCTCACTCTGCACTACACTACACTGCTACACTCCCAGTCTCTAGAACTACTGTTCTATTTATAATAATAGGATCAGTCTATTGTGGTTGTGAAGGTGGGTGCGCCCCAACACCTATATAACAGAAAGTTAAAATACCTTGGATATATAACGAGGAAGGAGGGATTAGAAAACTTAATCCTCACGGGGCATACTGAATGAAAGAGAGATAGGGGAAGGCATCGAGCCACTTACCTGACGAGCATGTGTGAATGGATGGCAGGATGAGGGCGGAGACCTTAGTAAAGGGAGAAAAACTGCTAAGGGCCAAAAGAAACGGTAAGTTGAGGAGAATCATGATCACCTATGTCCTGAAGAGATTCGAAACCTAGAAGAAGAAAAGTTCAGGTCATTGCTAGATACCTTTTTCTTTTTTTACTTTCAGGATTTTCTCACCAATAAGGCCATTATGTTCTTTTTTCTATTCTTTGCGCTTTTCGGCTTTCCAATGAATTATAAATTTCCTCTGAACGCTGACCATTTCGGATTTTCTACATCGGATGCAGAAAACTATTGACCGAGATATGTATTTATTTATGTACACCCTCCCACACACAGATATGGAGGTTAACCCCGCATGCACCCGTTCGGGGTCTAGGTTCATAACATCACCACGCCAGGTGTTGCTGCTGTGTTTTCCGTAGCTACTACGTTTTTTTTTTCAGGTGTAATTGCTAGTCCCCCCTCGCCTGACTAGTTTTGAATTCAGGGCTGTCCTTCTTCTAGACTGCAATGTTAGAGATCTCAAGTCTGTCCTGCAATTAATCACTTACTCTGCGGAGAGAAAAGATGGATTCATGCCTTTCTAAAGGTATTTGAGCGAAATCGAATGCAACGGTGTCGAATTTGAACTCGATCCTCTAATTAATAACTGCACGCACACTTTGCACTTATTCAAATATATTGATAATTTATGCAAATACTTCTTTTGCAATTCGTATGATTCATACAGGAAGGAGGTAGAACAATTACGACTGAGCAGTAGGTTCATTCTTCTCACTTGGTGCCCATTCATTCGACCTTGTGCCACATCTCAGCTATACTTAAAACAATCACCATATGATTCATGCAGGGTGCTACAGAAATACCTCCCACATAAAGTTCCCAGAAATACCTCCCGCATCATGGTAAGATATTAGCTAGATGAAGACACCAAAACCACTTGTGTGTTACTATTATGTGCAAAGTACTTCTGAGAAATATATATGACAAGTATTCCCGCTGCACTCCGTATAAAATACTTTCATTCATTTTGACACAACAAAAAACATTTTTCATTCGCTCTATCAATAATATTTTTCCTAAATTCTGTTTAATACAGTTCAAAGCCACAATTTTATCATCCATCTTTATACATCGATTACCCTATTCTTGACAATGTGATAACTTCTAATCAATGAAGTTTGTTTTTTTTTTTTCACAGAAGGATATTTGACTTTATGGAATATCGGAAAATTTTTAGAGAAACCGCGCGAAGACGACATGGTAAGTTCTTTGGTATTAAATGTTTACCAATAATTTTCCAGAACAGATTCTCCAAAAGAACACTTCTGATAATTTTATACTTTCGAGTTCTACAATGATTTCGTTTACTTTTCTCTAAACTGCGAATTTTTTAAAAATATTTCTCTAGATTGTATGCTAGTCTATGTTTTAGAATTAGAATTAGTCAATTGTCCTTCAGCTCATTTCAGCAAGATCCTCAATTTCTTCTTGAAAATGGCCAGTGTTGGTGTGTTCACAACATTAAAAGTTAAAGAGTTCCATCTCTGTCAAACTCGAGCAAAGAAGTTGGATCTTACAACCGTTTTCGAATGGTGTATCATTATGTGAGTACGTCCTTCTGATTGAGAAAGTGAATAAATTGTTTACTTCTCTTTTATAATAACCATTCAGTATTTTGTATACCTCACACAGATCGTTGAACTGGCGTCTGAGGGGATGGTAGCTTGATTTTGCCTGTAGCTAAGCTGAGGTACCTGTCCTGGGAAGGTTGCAATATATTAATATTTTCTGTATTTATGTGTTTACTAGCTTATCTAAGTCTACAAATATAAAGTACTGGCTAGAACAAAGTTCATTATTCTAAGAAGCACTTGTCTTTTAGCTAGATATTATTTTTCACTTACGTCGGTGAGTTGTTATAGCATAAGTATTTCAACCATAAATACTCGGGTTCGAAATCTCAAAATATCGCCCTGGGAAGACGACCCCAGCATATTTCACCGTTGGGAAGTTACTCAAAAACATAATCTTATGATACTGTTTGGAAGCTGCCAAATATTGTGCTAGCATCGTGACCTAGGATTTGATCGTATTGGCCTTGTTCAAGCTGATGGTCATGCCAGATGATTCACTGTCTCCCAGAAACTATAACTAAAGCCCATTCGCTCTGGATGACTCAATGGGAGTTGAGCAAATACAAATGTGCATGAGCAGGCGCCTGCAACAGAGATTAGCTAGTAACCCAAGGAAATGGGTATATGTGCATGGCAGCCAATGTGGTACACCCAGTGGTATAAATATTCAGCGAGATTAATTCGCTAACATATTGTCTAAAGTCATACATCACTTCGATTTTTTGCACGAGAAATTGTTTTTCTTTAAATAATATGGAAGATTTTTTAAATGACTATCACTGCACTGTTTTTTGTTTGTTTGTTTGTTTGTTTTTGTTAACTGAATGTAAAAATGGTTAAGCTCGGAATTCTCTGCAGTTTAACCGGATCGACATAGATCTGATGAATACCGGGGGCTACAATAGCGGAAACGTTGTGATAACAACAACAAAGATGAGGACAATAATTTGCATGTAAATAGTAAAATTTTCAGTAATGTGTATTGGGTCTTAGCTGGAAAATCGTCGCTTTAATTTTTCTTCAATGTTTATTACATTTTATCAGGACAGCGGATTAGTTGCATTAATTTCGTATATGTTACCGTGTATTTCCGCCTAACAGACTATCTTTAAATCCCTAAAATCACCCTTAAAAATTGGGGATCGTTTTATACTACCATTCTAAAAAGAAACCTTAAACTCTGAGTGATGCTTGTCGGTAGGTTAACCTCGGCTTTGGTGCGATAATCAATAACGTACATGAAAAGATTCACGTGATCAAATAAACTGATAATAAAAGTAATAAAACCATTTCTACGTTATATATTACTGGCATAAGTTCATAATAAATTGCCTATTCGAAGAATAATTTCATATCAATGAAATCAACTGGTATCTATGCAAGCTCAGCTAAGAAAATGTAAACATTGAGTTATGACTGAATATTTCAATAACTTTCAATTTAAACCCCGCTTCATACTTTCTTCATTTTGTTGGTGCTTCAAGGATTGATATTTGTATAAGTTAATAAAAAAATTCAGCTGGCTTAAAAAGAGGTTAGACTGAAGAAAATGTTGAACGTGGAATATACTATTATCTTACATTATTGTACTATTATTAGCGGTATTTTGTGATTGCCGATGAAGTATAAGTAAATGACCATTAGTACACCAGGCTGTTTGTAAATGTATAGATATAGAAAAAGAAGAAAAAAAAAGGATCAGTATTCGCAAGAGATCACGTGATGAAACGTAAACAAAACAATGGCTTCCCTTTTAGGGGACGTGTGTAGGAAAAACAGGATATAGAATTAGTTTTGTTATTTCATTTATTTTGAATTTCTAAAGATACAGTAAGTAACATTTCCAATAACATCATCTTTATATAATCAATAATCATCAGTCGTCTTATACTACAGTTATAGGATAAATTCATGAAAATTTGCGATATTATGATCTCGTCTTATATAAAGGTCGCCTTATACGCGGAAATATACGGTAATTTGAATAATATTCGTGTGCTGAATTCCTTAAAAATTAAATATTATAATTGAAAAGTATGAGAATATCTGAATGAAAGGATACGTCGATTGCATCTGAAAGAAGCAAAGATTTCAAGATAAAGAATATAAAAAATAATTTAAAATTCAGACTTTTAAAATTATTCGAAAGACAGATGCAAATGAAAGACAGAAATATTTTTTTTTATTTTTTACGGGTACGATGCTATTCATTAACATTATTATCATCATTATCATTAATGGTTATATTTGCTATTTCAGAATACTGTTACTCAAGTGATAAGATGGCGAGCGCACCTGAGCATCATTGTGTCGCTGGAATATGTCAATTCGGCCAAGTCAATAATATCTGGATCGGCGGATGGTTCAGTGCGGTAATTATCTTTTTCTTTTTTATCTTTTTCTGTTTTTTTTTTTTGTTATTACACTTCAAAAAGAGAGTGCAGTCGGGCTAAATCAGAATAAAAAAATTCTTGAAACAATATGAGTGACATAGTATGTGCCAATGTCTTCTAAAATATTTGATTTGTTAATCATTTCAATCCATTCAAGGTGATAAAGCTACTAAGATGCAAGGAGTTAGAGTAAAAGAATCTGAGAAAAGCATTCTTTTTATTGATTGAAAATAAAGAAAACATTCTCTGTTAAACTCGAACTAGGACAACTTTTGCTTCGAAAAGCCTGTCTATCGATTCTATCCACTATTTTAATTTCAAGAGCCTTAGAATTGGCAGAGGAGTAACAATATAAATTGATTCTTCATTTTTCCCGATCGCTTAACATCAATCTGGTGTTGTTTGTATATTCACTGGCAGTATTATAAGGGTTTATATGTCCTAACGAAAAATTTCTATTGTTATGTTTAAACCTGGCAGTAATAAGTCTGAACTGTTTAAAGGCAAAAATTAAAATTCTAAAAATTACATCTAATGTGATTATATATTTTAATAGATAATATTAGCCATAAGTGGATGTGTATGAACACGTAAGTCTGAATATACTGAGAATGGAAATACTTCCAATAAAATTAAGCTAACGATTAAAAAAATAAACTTCAACATAAAAAATCGGTTACTAAAACTACTAAATTTAAGGCTGATACTTGTTTAACAAACATTTAAATATTTACCTTTTAAACATTTTGAGAATTTAAAATAAAATGCCAAAAATGCTTAAAGGTAAATTATTTAAATATTTGTCATAATTAATCCTTCCACTGATTTATTTTTCATGACATCTCCCTTCAGGGCGAGACGATCAAGCCTCTCCACAGATTCCTTTTATTTGGTATCTATGATATAAAGATATATAATTGTGTATAATTTTATATATCAACAAACGGTATTTAGAAAAATATAACAAACTAGAAAGGTTTTTTCGTGATGCGTTTCGTCCGTTAGGATTTTATCGGACTGAGCTATGTTGACGTTGCCACGTCTACACATGCGCATGAATCGAGAGATGCAGGTAGTTTCAAAATTTTGAAAGAATATTTTTGAGAGAATATTTTTTTTTCAATCTAGCCGAAATCATCTGCATTCTTTTTCTTTTTCTTTCCATCACCTTTGTTCCTGACTATACTACACTGTGAAAATATAAAAGCCACCATGAATGGTGATATATTGTATTTGCCTGGACGCAAATTTATTGTGGCTGAACTAGCGATCAAAACACTTTCCTACATTTTCGTCTCAGTGGATTATTTTCTCTTTTAATCAAAGTAGCAATCCTTATGTCAAAACTGTGGTCCGTTTTGTTACGGTGGTTTTTGTTATCTATGAATTGTCATGCATTCTTGGCTAAGATAGTGAAGTGGTTACCCATTGCCTTCTCCACCATGTAGAATTCATAGTTTTTCTTCTCTTATATTATTTGACACCTAAATATGGAGAACTATTTAACTATTTAACCCATAACTGGGAGGGGAAGAGCAGACGGATTGATGCCTTTCCCAAGAACTTTGTAAGAAAGCGAACGTAAGTGAGTAGTTCAAAATTTAAACTTGGCTCGCTGATTCCAGTTTCGGCGCCGATATCCGCTACACTGACTTAATTCAGAATTTAAATTTCGTTGAACTTGTTTCATTAATTTTATTTTATTAACAATTGTAAAGACAATATCCATTTCGGGACATTAATTGACTTTTTTACGGCTTATCAACACTTTACGATTTATTTAAAGCCGAAACATATTTTGTATCTTAAGAATAATTATTATTTGCGAGTGAATATTGCATTAATAATAATTAATGCTACTATTTAACCCATATCTGGGGGGGGATAAGATGGATTAATAACTTTTCTGCGTAAGTGAATGTAACGAACCCGACTGGAATTCGAACTCGGCTCTTCGATTTTTCATTCCGAGTCGCTAACCATTACACGACACACGCATACACTATTTTCATGGTATTTCTTTTTATTCTAATTGCAGCGTTTGGTGGGGCAATGGAGGCAGGTTTGTTGGATTCTTTGGCCAACCGCGCTTCTTTCGTTTCCCCGTGTTGGAAGAGACGGCTACCACTCCACCGTTACCTTACGACATTAATGAGGTGAGTGGAATCAATCACTGATGTCATACGAGGCTTTGATTGACAATACGAAATTTCATGTCGAGCACCAATTACTCTGACTTGTCGATTATCATTACCTTGGAGAATTTGATTAACATCCAACCTTAGAGTATCTCGTTGCTAAAAGTTATAGTAGTAGGCTACGTTTAATAAATAAAATAAAAATAATTCTTAAATCACCTGAAAGAATCACCTAGTTATCACCTCCTTAAAACCTTACTAACATTAACACCAACATTCTTAAGGACAGGTTAATCGACTAACATCGTTTTTGAAATCAGATCCTTGGATAAGCAAAACAAAAGATCAAAGACCCTGTACCAAAGCGAAGGACAATCCTACAGCACTTCCCCGCTAGTTACCGACCCCATAAAAAAGAGCTTAACGGTCAGTTTTCCCTACGCTTTCTCCAAAAAGCAGGACATGGCGATCTACTCCTCCAACTACCAAAGAAATAATCAGGACAACTGCCGGCTACAAAGAAGGAGGAGTCTCGCTCACTGTCTGTCTGTCTGTTTCTGTGTGTGTGTGTGTGTGTGTGTGTGTGTGTGTGTGTGTGTGTGTGTGTGTGTGTGTGTGTGTGTGTGTTTCAGAGTAAAGTAAGCTACGAACTCTGTCGCACAAGAAGGATATACTTTTATCATACATATATTGTTAAACATAACAGACAACGAATGTCTATTATGTTTGATCATGAGCGGTTCAAAGCTTCATGTAGTGGCTTTAGTTTCTGGATATATATATATATATATATATATATATATATATATATATATATATATATATATATATATTCGTTCATACATATACACTATAATAGAGATATGGGAGATTATTGTTCTCCACAGTCTCTTGTTTTTTATCTCAGCAATTCTTGAACCTTTCCTCATTTTTGGTATTTGTTTTTACAGTTTTTTCACCAATCTTTTCAAATAGATTAATCACCACTTTATTCTGCTCTTCTTGCCTTCCATGTCCCCTTTGAATGTTAAATTCTCCAATCCCTTTTTATTCATTCCAAAAATAGTCCCTTTCTTATTGTTAGCAACAGTTTCTTTGCAGTTCCTAGTATCCTTAAAATCATAAAAATTCAGGATATGCAACTAGTAAATTCTAAACACTTTAAATACTTTGGTGTATGGATCAGTGTTATGAGTCCTTACCTATAACTACAGAATGAACTCTTCCTAACACTATGTATACTACGCCTCTCAAGAGAGAGAGAGAGACGAATCGAGTCGAGCCGATAGTAGTTCACTCCAAACCAGACTGACAGTCATACTAACACCTCCCACATCTTGTATTATTATTCCGTGTAATATATCTTCGTTATTTCTACTCTTGTGTTCGTGTTGTTCTTCCTTGGTCCTAATCTGGACCATAACAATCAGTTATAACAAATTTAGTATAGGGGATAACGAACATGAATATAGAATAGTAGTAACTAATAGTAGTTTTGGCCAACATCGCAAATTAGTCCAAAATCAAAAAAATAACCTAAAATCTCCAGTCATGTTCTTAAATAGTCTCTTCAGATCGAGACTCTTTCATACTGATGTCATGGATGGTGCTAAGCTTGTTCAAAAATATATAAAATATCAGCTGTATACAACTGCTTTTTCGGATCAATGCTTAAAACGGCTTCCAGTGAATGAAGCTTGTAGGTCTTAGCGAGGACCATCCTTCTTCGATATTTGTGGACTGCCACTACATGATCACCAATGAAGAACTATACCAAATAACAGTAAGTATGTCACTTGATGCTTCTAAACATCATCAGCAACTAAAATTATTAGAATATGTAATTTGAAGAGAAAATAACGACATAATCAAAATGCTGACACTCCACACTACTAGGTTAGAAAGGAAACCCTCATCAATACTGGAAAGAGCGATAACAGTCACTGGACTTCAGGGACCTATTTTCCTGAAAAATTGTTTTCAGAGAAAGATTTTATAAATTTCATTCAAAGGTAGCAATGGCTGCTCGGACAATGAATGCCGAATATTTCCTTATAAGGAAACGGCTAATGTTACCATTGCCATTAAACCATCTTTTGTAACATGAGCTGTCCAAGAAATTGTCCAGCACTTACTGTCATATCGGAATGCAGATATTGCCTTGTTATCCAATGATGTTTTCTTTGTTTCTCGTGCTATTTTCTATGACAGTAACTTCATATACACATATTAACCCTGTCGCTTGCATAAATTACCACGAATATGTGAATCAGTCCAGGTGCTTCCAGAATGAGCTTTGCAACCAGTTTTGCGCTAGAGCTTCAGAGAAGCCATGTGCATCGGTGGGTTGGCCTGAGAGGTAACCTCCGAGTCGCCACGTACAGATCCGAGCCTTCACTAGATGTCAGTGGCTGCAGCCAATACGTAAACACGCTGTCGACCCACTGTGTCTGGGATGTTCATGTGTGGGAAAAACCAAATGATATATAAAAACACCCACCAGAGAGGGAAAGGATGAGCGTCTCTTATGTCCCGACAAGAATGTAGAGCGCAAGTTCGGAGAAAACCCTACATACGCAGTGGACGACAGTAACTGAAGAATTTCTAAACTGAATAAAATATAATATTACGTATGAGTCTAGTGTTCTCATTAAAAATGTACAATGATAACATTACACCCCTGACAATTATTTTCATTTTGATTTTCAGTGCATTTCTGTATTAATGTAGTTGCAGTCTATTATAAAGTCGGCAATTTGTTTTCCTTGCATGTATCACATGGCCAACCAAAGTGAAAACTAATCTCTGAGTGTAACTTAAGGATAAATGTGGGAGTTGTAGTTCTGAGATCAGACAGCAATATAGATTGCCATGATTTATTTTTAGGCTGAAATTGCTATTTCCAACCAAACTGTAAAAAGGGGATATCTTTTTATGTGACGCTATATAAACTGGAAGTATCCTAATTGTAGGCGTCCGTGTATGGATTTATTTCTGTTGGTCTGTGGGTATCTGTGGGCAAATGGTTAACAGTACGGTAAATGAAAACTGCAAGTCGAATTCTTTCTTTGTGAAAAGCACGAAGAAGAATAAATAATGCAGTGCGCATTAACATAAATTCTTAATTAATCTTTTAGCGTTCATTGTTCAACTGGTGAAACATATTTTAAGACGTTTTTTGATGCATGGTAAGCATTAATTTTGATTGAATTGATTATTTTTATCGATACTATACACGGAAAAGATTAAAATGTAACATGTTGTAATGGAATGTTCCACTCTCCCTATTACCTATTGTGGACTGACTATATCAGTAATATATGTAGTGTGCACAGGACATAGCAGCGTCTGACTGACTGTCTATCTGTCTGACTGGCTTCAGTAGTGTATTCTCTTTTACAATAAACCTCTTTTTCTTCATCTACACCCTTGTTGCTGTTTCTTCCACTCGAGTGCCACCTTTGTCTGTTTGTAACCTTTTTAAGGATACAACATAATATATGTATACTTATGCAATACTATGGACACCCACGTAGAAAAGGAAAATGTGCTTTTTATGTCGATCTCAAGTGGTTCTGTTCTATAGGCAGCTGGTGGTTCCTTTTTAAGTCTAGTTTTCTAAGTGGCATTCACTTTGAGCAAAAGGGAACGAGGAAGTAAAGGAATGGATTAGGGTCTTTGGAGATCATGTGACAACAAAACCGGAAATCGGATGTATCTAGCTACTATATTTACAGTCATGCTTGGGATCGAATTCAGTTCTGGTCCGTCATTGGAGGGAGACAGGCTTGTCCGTCGCATAGTTCCGATGGCGTCCATTCGTATTACCATCCGACGTCGGAATATGTAGTTGGGCGAGGGGTTAGTAGGAGGAAGTGCTGATTTAGCAGACGTTATTCCAAATATCAGTTACCTACCCACCCAGAAAAACAAGTGAAGCCCTGAATAAAAATACCTGTTTCATAATATGGGGAACAGGGTCGTTGTTATTACTCGATATGGCGTTTATTTCATCTAGTTAGCTTGTGAGCATGCGTCAGGTCCTTTCCCAGCTTTCGGAGCACACTGACGAGATCGAGAAGCGAAATGCAGCGTGCGGTAATCATTGCAGGATGGTCACGTTTTATGTTTATAATTACGCATCGTGTTAAAATTGATACTGATGTTCGTCAAATCATGTCCGAGCACTAAAAAGTTAAAAGAACTCGCAGGAACTCATTATATGGATTAGTACATCATTCTGAAAAATAGGATTATTCGCAGGAAATCTTTTTTTTATTATTTTAAGCGTGGGATTTCACTTCATGTTTAATACCTGCTTATACCCTTTTTTATTAATTTTTATAAAATAGCATTAGAAGTTTTGTTTGGGTATTTCTTAATTGCAATTCTGATAGACTCAGGATTCATAAACCAAATAAAGACCGGCGAATACTTTTTAAGCATTCCATGTAGAACTCGTGTGATTATATTAATTTTAGATATTTAGAAATACAGGCAACACAGCTGACGTCTGTTAGCATATTGATCTAAAATCATTATACGAAATGGTGATAAACGTTTTAAGCCCGACCCACTTCCACAAAATCAATATTCTGATGTTTGGTCATTAAAATGAGGGTTTGGGGAAGTTTCGGCACCCCTTCGTTAATCATATAATTCCCTATGTCCCTCCTTTCGCACGTCCGTTACTCCCGACTATTGCCGCGGATAGATAATGGACCATTTCGGTTTGACTACAAGGAAAGACAGATATACTAAAACATTCATTCACTCTAATGATTGCCTGTATAGTGGGAGGGTAAATTCTGACACAATAGGGGAGGTGGAATGTATCAGTGATCATGATTGCATTTGTCAGACGGTCAGACATATCGCGGTCGTGGTCGTAAAATCGAACAGTTTTATGTGGCGACGACAACATGTATTTTACGAAAAAAAAACGCACTGAAAATCCGGGAAAATGGGATTGTCAGTAATCAGGATTTAATGCGACTTTACTGTGGAATAATAATTTTATATTTATAATGAAAATATTAATGCTTTTTACAATGTAAATGTTAATGTTTTACGATAGAAATGCACTGAAAATCAGTAAAAATGTAAATTTTCAGTAATTTGGGATAACTGCGATATTTACTTATAAAATGCAATTAGTAAATGTATTATTATCATTCAAACGATTTTTTACACAAATTTCTTATTGCTTTCTTCTCATTACAGCGACCAATCAAAACAAAAAAGAGCAAATCTCGCGAGAAAAAACGTGAAACTAAAAAATATGAATATCCATTGATTTTTGACAACCGCAGGTTAGTGAATATAATATTTGTTAACAAATTTATATAATTTGCGTATGTGAGAATTTTTTCTTTCATAACAGATGCACTGGGCAATAGAGAAAGTTGAAAAGCATTTTATTAATATTTAAATAACACTGAAGATATTGGATTCTGTTTGGTCGCCGGAGTCAAGCAACGTCAAGCCTGGTTAGTACTTAGATGCTGTCCAATTGGGAACACTTGGTACTCTAAGCAATGTCAGGTCATAAAAAATATATAAATAATATAATAAATAATGACTGTAAAAAAAGATTTTGCAAACTATATATATATATATATATATATATATATATATATATATATATATATATATATATATATATAAATATAATAAAATAATATATATATATATATAAATATATATAAATTCCTTTAAAATGAGGTGGTATCAGCACATATCTTCTTTCAACAACAATGGCTATCGTAACCGAACATCCTTTATATATATATATATATATATATATATATATATATATATATATATATATATATATATATATATATATATATATGTATGTATTATTTTCAGATAGTGTATCTTTAAAGGAATAAAATGAATAAAAAGACAATTTTGCCCTACCAGAATTATGCCACTTTGTATTCTCCACGTGTTTTGATTGACCATTCAACCACCTGTTGAAAATTCATGAACTTTCTCAAATGTAAGTCTTGATAAATCAATAACATCCCTGCTTTAGTATATAAACACGTACAAGAAAAAAAATCTTACACTTGCCTTGATAATGTCCCCCAGAGGACGAAACGCGTCGGCGAAGAATAGCTTTTCCTCTTGCCTTTTCATTCATATATATATATATATATATATATATATATATATATATATATATATATAAATATATGATTGAAAAGTAACTCACCATTTTTAAATACTTATAATTTATTTATTAACTATCCTTTTTACAAGAAATGGAGATGAGAAGAAAGCGTTTAGCAGGAGGTTTTATTTAAAAGTCGATATGGGCGATACGACTTCGCTACCAGCTTCTCGAGCCGCCCAAGAATCGCTTCAACTGATTTCACCAGGAATTCTTGTGGTGTAGAAGACATAACTTCTTCTATTCGCTCTTCAAGTTCTTCCAAAGTTTGGTTTTGGTATAGTAAATATGATCCTTTAACCCGCCCCCCAAAGTCACAGGGTGTTAAGTCAGGACTCCTAGCCGGCCATTCATACATAAAATAGGGAGTTACTTTTCAGTCACCCTGTATATATTATGAACATGGATCCCGTAAACAATTACAGTCGTCGGGAGCACCACATGTACTCCAGCCTTAGCAATGATGGATATGTCTCGGGCGAAACTCCTGACCCAACTCATTCTTCTATAAGTTGATTTTAATTTCAGTTTTTTCTCCTAGATTAGTTGCTCTACTACGTTTGAAGAGGTTAGTTTACTCTGATTAAAATATGGGTTCATGCCTTTGCTGCGGGCATTTGGGCGATTATCAACACAGCAGACTACACAGGAATTTGAACTCTGCACTCCGATTACATTTTCCACGCTGTTAACCGTTACACTACCTACGCATCTATGTATTTATATACATATATAATAAAAATATATTCATGCATATACATATACACATGCAAGTAAGTAAAGAGGAAAATCATCATAAACTAATTATTTGCTAAATATGGTCATTTACAAAGCTTATCATTGCTTGAAACAGTGAGGAACAAGGTCATTCGAGTAGTAATAGTCTGCAAGACTAGCTTGCTAACCATTGCGCAACGGTGAGTCAGTTCACACATTGTACATGTTCGAAAGAACGTTAAATCTGTAGGTGTTACTTTCGACAAACTAGTAATAAAAACGTAAAGGAAAATGTATTTAAAAGTCGTTTTTCATCTTTGTCTTTGCTATTGTGTTAATATTTGCTTGGTTTAGTTTACTACAGCCTAAGACCAATCGGAGAGAAATGGCGATAGAAAGATTGTGTTACTTTCCTGCTAACTTTGAAAATCGGCTTCGACAATCATATCTTTTACTATGGACGGAGCGTGTGAGAGAGAAGGAAACTTTAAATAAAATAGGAACTACAAAGAAACCGCTGCTAACAATCAGAAAGAGCTGAAAATTGTGGGAAAGCATGACAAGGTAAGAGAATTGGAGAACCTGACACTCACGGGGAACACTAGGGGCGAGAGAAGAATGGAAATACAATGGGTGGCCTACCTGAGATATTTTCGTAAATGGATGTCAGAACAAATACTGCAAATATAAATAAATGTGAAGGATCAAAAATTAATTTGAGCACCAAAAGACAGAAAGTTGGGGAGAGCCTTGATCATCACAACTTTCCTGCTTGTCCGTTTGCACACACACACACACACTCTCTCTCTCTCTCTCTCTCTCTCTCTCTCTCTCTCTCTCTCTCTCTCTCTCTCTCTCTCTCTCTCTCACTATATATATATATATATATATATGGAGGGGTCTGTGCGTAGGGAGAAAGTGAAAGACAGACGGACAGAAAGACCAGTATTTTCACCGGAGGTTGATGTTTTTTCCTGATTCCCCCTATCTCTCTCTCTCTTTCTCTCTCTCTCTCTCTCCCTCTCTACATACATACATACATACATATATATATATACATATATATATATATATATATATATATATATATATATATATATATATATTCAGTTATATGGATATGAGTTTGTAACCCTGTGTTTATCGCTTCTGCGATTATTAGACAAATTTCTCTGATGATCGCAACTGAATATGTCATCTCTAGCACTGATATTGAGCACTTCACTTTCCACTAAGTATCGCGCATATATAATATATACAAAAATTATATATATATATATGTGTGTGTGTGTGTGTGTGTGTGTGTGTGTGTGTGTGTGTGTGTGTGTGTGTGATAAAAATGCGGTTTAAAGTATATGTTTATGAGTAAAAAGGCTCAATATCAGGAATAAAGCGTATGTAAATATAAAAGTGGTCACTGACGCCAAAACGTGTCTTCATTTAAATTGATTCTGCCAAAAAATATAATTAGATTTTTAAACCTTTTACTTATTTTATTATTCTCTATAATGTACAAAAACTTTTCATGTTTAATAACCTAATGATTTGAGTGTTCTTTTATTCAAATTTCTTTCAAACAATGAAATGCTTCGTGCATACTTTTAAATCCAATCAAATGAAACGACAAATAATTATAAAATTCCGATATTCTCTTAGTCTTAACTATGAATAATGACACATTTCAGGTGGAAATTTCATAACTCTTTGCAAAATTAAATTACAGACGAGTGTACCAGTAAATACAATAAAAAAAATTCTTTTTTTGTAAATTCATTGTCATATGTACGCGGTTTTTAATGTTATATAAAGTTGTAGGTGATTATTTAAAGTGCTACGTTTTTGATTACTTTTGTTTGGCTGGTGTGTCACCCGATATAATAGCAAAGACAAAGATGACAGTCGTATTTAAAACACGTTCTACTTATCTGTGTTTTGTCTGTTGTTGTTATTTGTTTGTTTTTGTTTTTTTATGTTTTTGTGTTTTTTTTGTAGTGAAACGCCTGCAGTTGTTATGAATGCACTATTTTATTCCAAGTTATTAGATCAGGGAGATCAGATCTCGGCAAGAGACATCAGGTGGGAAACGAAAGAAAGAAGATTAATGGGATGATAGGATTACGCGCTAAATAATGGCGGGTAGGGTATAGGAAGTGCACTGGAGAAAGAAAGAAAGAAAGAAAGAAAGAAAGAAAGAAAGAAAGAAAGAAAGAAGACAGGAGGGAACCATAAGGGGAAAATAAACAAAAGAAAGAAGAAAAGAAAAGGACGAAAACAGAGAAAAATGAAAATGTAAAACAGGTTAGAAGAATAAAAAAAAAGATTAAGAAGTAAAAAAAAGAAAAGAAGGAAAGGAAGTTTAAAAGTAAATGAGAAATAATGAGGAAAAGAAGACGAGAAAAAAGAATAGAAAAAAGAAAGAAAGAAAAAGAGAAACGCACGCAAGAGGAAAGAAAGAAAGAAAGAAAGAAAGAAAGAAAGAAAGAAAGAAAGAAAAAGAAAGAATAAAGAAAGAAACAAACGGTAAAAA
Source organism: Acanthosepion esculentum (assembly GCA_964036315.1). Classification (NCBI taxonomy): domain Eukaryota; kingdom Metazoa; phylum Mollusca; class Cephalopoda; order Sepiida; family Sepiidae; genus Acanthosepion; species Acanthosepion esculentum. The sequence continues at coordinate 60,976,306 of OZ038498.1, read as the reverse complement.
CCGGTAAAAAAGAAATAAAGAAAAGCAAACAAACAAACGGCAAAATGAAATATTAAACTAATAAGACAAAAACATGAAAATTGATGAAAGAGAATCAGATTCATATTATATCACCAACCTTAACCATTTTCTCTACGCCATCTTTGCTGGACCTTGTCGTAAAGATTTCGGACACGGAAGCTTCGATGATTAAGCGAGCACAATCTGTAATCATTCTACAATTATTTAAACCTTTCCGATTCTCTACGCCATCTTTGCTTGACCTCGTCGTAAAGATTTCGGACACCGAAGCTTCCGATGATCAAGCGAAGCACAATGTCATTTTGCAATTACTTACCTTTCCGATTCTTTACGCAATTAAAGAATTAATTTACCTTTCCGCTATCTTTGACAGACGGAATCATAACCATTTCGACCACGGAAGATTTGGTTATGAAACGAAGCACAATGTGGGTATTACGATAAACTACACCGAGCAGCAAGTCCTCTGATCGGGAGATTAGAGGTTTTGAAGAGCCTGGAACCACCTCTTAAGTCTGTTGTTTCCCGGTCCACCTTCACCCATGGCGATAACACTTGTTAGGGTCCCAGCTATGGGCAAATAGGGATCTCCCAAACAAAATTGAACACTTTTTTATAATGAAATAAGCAACAATACATTCTTACAGCAAAATGACAATCAATGCAGCACTAAAAAAAGTTTTAAAATACATTGTTATAGTAAAATTATCAATAATACATTTTATAATCTACAAATTATATACCTAAAAAAAAACATACCTTTACGCGAAAAGTATAAAATCATGTACAAAATATATTCGGTTGAAGACATAAAAATGCATTCATAATGTTTAGATTTCGACATTAAATAACCCAGAGAGGTTGATATGTCGTTAAATAAAATCGACAAATCAATAATCTCTCGTTATTCTGCAATTATCTTTGATGGACATCGTCATAACCGTTTCGGCCACTGAAGATTTGATGATTAAGCGAAGCACAATCTGTCGTCATTCTGCAATTATTTCCCTTTCCAATTCTTTATGCCATCAACATTAACAGGAGATAACTGATAACTGACATCCATTAAACATGGTACGTGAAGCTAGAACAGTCTACCTCAGTGAGCGAAATAAAGGGTCCAGTTCGACATTCCAACCACCTGAAGAAGGCCGGAGCGTACAACGGCCCATACGTTGTAATAAATATGGCGACAAAGATGAGGACAATATTCCGAATGGTGTAAATAGTGTACATAATACCTAATCTCAGAAATATAGACATATATTTATTATTTATTTATCATTTTTTATTTATATTATTTATTATTTAATTCATTGATTATTTATTTATTTATTAATATTTATTTATTTATTAATATTTATTGTTTATTTATTATTATTATTTATTATTTATATTTATTTATTATTTATTTATAATTATTTATTATTATTATTTATTATTTATTATTATTTATTTATTATTATTTATTTATTATTATTATTTATTTATTATTATTTATTATTACTTTATTATTATTTATTTATTATTATTTATTATTATTATTATTTATTTATTAATATTTATTTATTATTATTATTTATTTATTATTATTATTTATTATTATTATTTATTATCATTATTTATTTATCATTATTTATTGTTATTATTTATTTATTATTACTTATTTATTATTATTTATTATTATTATTTATTTATTATTATTCATTATTATTATTTATTTATTATTATTTATTTATTATTATTTATTTATTATTATATATTATTATTATTATTATTTATTATTATTATTTATTATTATTAGTTATTTATTATTATTTATTTATTATTATTATTTATTATTATTAGTTATTTATTATTAGTTATTTATTATTATTTATTTATTATTATTTATTTATTATTATTTATAATTTATTTATTATTTATATTATTTTATTAAATTTTTATATATTTATTCAATATGTTTTACGTTGATGTGTTCTTATTTTTGTTTTGATTGCATAATTTCAGCCGGTGCATTCTCCGGCTTTTCCCTAAATATAAATTTTACGTTACTTTGAATCCGATCATATTGTTCTGAACTTTATTTTTAATTAACTTATTTTTTTGCTTTTTTGGTATGTGTTGCATATTTTTGCTTGGGGGCGGGGAATCTTTGATATCGCCTAAAAGGAATGGAAAAACTTAGTAAAAAATAAATAAAAAGAAACAAAATAGATTAAAATATCAGCGCTTGGCACTGAGAACCAACGAAACGGAAGTTTGAGGATCAAATTTGTTCTTGTAAACGATGACCTTGAAAAACTGCCCGACAGACACTAGAAGTCAGATTAAAAGAGCTGAAGGTTCAACGAAGCTTGTAAATGAGAATTCAGTTCCACTTGGAAGCCTGGCGTAACACAGTCTTCTTACATTACCTTGGCCTTGTGCCATACTAAGTAAGTTTAGTAAATCTCAATAAAAAAAAATGACACCTAATACGAAGATTAATTTTATTTATTTATTTATTTTTTTTTTTTGACGGCTTATCAACACTTTGTGAGTTATTTATAAACGAATTATATTTTGGGTTGTTTGAATAATTCTTTTTCTTGTGAATAAATATTACATTAACACTTTTTAGAGAATAGCAATGAATTTTTCAGATACAAATCCTACTATTAACCCGTAGCTGGGGAGGATGGCTAAATTCTTTTCCCAAGAGAATTTGGGCGTAAATGAATGCAACGATCTCGACTGGAATTCGAACTTGGCTCTTCGATTTCTCATATCGAGCTGTTGTCTCTCAGAACATACGCACATCCATTTAATGAGAAACACTAAAATTCTACTACTACTACTACTACAACACATTAATTCAGTACGGCTGATAATAGTCTTGATCGTAATGATGACTGCGATTATGATTATGATGTTGATGTTTGGTGAAGGAGTGATAGAGCTAAGCTAAGGTTATAATTTGAAACGTCTAATAATACAGAGAGGAATGAGAGGAGGAAAATGGTTGAAAAGAATTGAATCAGTCGTTGTCACACCAATGACGTTTTCATTCACTCTAACCAATTAATTCGAGTCAAACGGTCACCACAATCATGGCGGACAGTGTTATTTTTGCGGGGGGGGGAATAGTGACCCTTGACACCTAAATTGTTAGTGAAAGACTTTATTAATGTTTAAACTTTTTTTTTCTGTGTTTCAGTAGTGTTCATTATATTTTGTACATTAGTAAATCCACAGAAACTGATTTTCCCGACTAAAGGATACTACGTACGCATGCACGGAGTTATCGACACAAAACAGTTTAAAATTAGATTTTTATAGTTGCATAAATGAAATACATTCATTTATACAACTTCTTTTTTCATATGTTATATGCTTTCAGGGGGTGCGTGATTACTGCTCTGCACAAACTCCTGACTTACGGAGTATATTGAAGGTAAAAAGTCAGGAAACACAGTGAGTAAGTAGTTTGAGGAGTCAGGAAATGCTTGATAGAATAATACCTACAAAAACAAAGAGGGTTAATAAAAGGAGTTATTGTGAGTGTTTAAAAGTCTCCATACCCTCTTTCCTCGTTATATATTGCAAAAATTTCAGTTTTTGCTTTCTGGATGTTAGCGTTTTCTTGTAATTCCTACTCTTGTAACAACTTCATCGTTTCTCGTATGTTTTATCCTTGGTATTCTCAGCATTCATCAACAGAACCATACCTCTGTTTTTCGATCACATTCGCTGCCATAAAGGAGATCAGATATCACTTAACAGTTCAGCATTCTTTTCCTTTTTTACCGAGACATTTTCATACGTCTTAATACTTTCATTGTTCTTGTGTCATCAGAAACTGTTCGCAGGCAAAATAAGAAAAGGTTAACTTGATTCTCGAATCAGCATGGGACAGTTGGAGTTGACTTCTGAGATCAATAGCGGTCACCATAGATAAACCTAGGTTCAAAACTGCTTGTTCCGGCCAAGCTGTAAAAAGAAATCTCATTTTACGCGACAACGCAAAAACCGGAAACACCCTAACTGTTGTCGTCGGTATCCACTCACATCCAAGTATCGGGATAATTATCCTCTCTCCCTATTCCCTTTCTCTCCTCTGGTAGCGGTGGCGGAGATGGCTATGGATCAAAGAGAGATTGACGAGGACATTCGCGTGAATTTGATTTTGGTAGACAGCTCTGCTCAACAAAAGAAGCCCACACAGTTAGCCAGGAGCGCCTCCCTCGCGGCTCAGAGGAGATTGCGACAGGCGAGATCTAGCAAACCTGGTTGCATCGGGTTGTTGCATGCTTTGTCTGTCACGGTCTGCCTTGGTTACATCAGCCCGACTCTCGCTGCTTTCTTCCGTCAGTTTGGCTGTCGAAATCGTATAGATCTTTGCCTATTTCACCGTTGGGCTCTTCAGGGGTTGGTCGCTTTTAGCTAGCTCTTCCTTTTCGATCTTACCGCCGTGGATGGCCCTACGGGTTGGAGCTCTTAAATCTAATCATCTGCAGAAATATTTATTTCTATGTCTGACAAGGTGAACGCAAGACTTTTTAAAATTCGAATCTAAAATCTAGCGTTCTTACATCTTTAGTGTTTCCCCTCGATGCATAATTAATAGACGTTTCCATTAATATCTCCTGCTCCCCATACATATACATATATATAAATCTATCAATAAGAAGATTACATTAGACTGATGAAATCCTTTTAGAAAAGGTCGAAACGCGTTACAGATAATTTTTTCCACTTTGTCATTCAATTATCTAATTTATTTCTAAAATTTTGCCAATAGAAGTTGTTCCGGATAAACCACTAACAGCATTGGAAAACAGAATAGTCGAACCGAGTTCAAAGTCCGATTGAGATAATGTATGCTTTCGTTGCACTAATTCCCTTGAGAAAGGCATGAACGAGAATAAATGACGCAAGTGACGTTTAAAACAATGACTTTCGTTAAACAAAATTCACATGTAGTGATTATGAAAATTTGTTTGCTATTTCAGAAAAAGGTATTTTTCCAGAAATTTAAAAAAAATAATGACAAGATACAGGGTGTGGCAAAAAGACCTCACACATATTTTCAAGAAAACCTTCCCTATAAAGGTAAGATATTAGATCGATGAAGACACCATTGCCACTAATGCATTATATGGGAGGTATAAATGGGAAGTATTTCTGCCGCACCCTGTAGAATTTTATTTTAGACCCTGTGTTCGTTTTTTTTTTATTTGTGTGTGTGTATTCCTGCGATCTTTTATTAAGTTTAAACATAACAATTTTCTGACAGAATCAACAATTCTTGGATCAATTGAAAACTGTCAGCATCTTTTTTTAAGGCAATTAATATAACTGTGATCAACTCGTGTGACTGCATTCATTTTAGACATTTAGAAACTAGGAACAACGTAGATTACTTAAAAATTTTTTTAAAAAGAGCTGAAGAAGTTGCCTAAAATTCTGAGGATCATTATTTTGAATATCGTTGAGAATTGTTCTATGGCATTTTAATGACGGTAAGCTACGAATATATTGATAATGGATGCATCATTGAAAATGCCTGATCTTAATCGATTTCCTTTTCAGATGGAAACGAGTTGAATGCGGCAAAGTTTCCCCGGTCGGAGAGAGACAGATACGAAAGGAACGCGAAAATAGCAAGAAACCGACCGAGAAATTTTTTGCAGCTCTTATGAAACCCAGGGTAAAAATCTTTCTTTTCTTTCATATTTGTCCTCTCCATGTCTACATATCATGTTCCCTATCTATCTATCTTTCTATCTATCTAT